>CM075669.1:28555000-29155000 GCA_037962975.1 Clitoria ternatea | reverse complement strand
CGTTTAGTGGGGCGTAGTAGCTGAAGGTCGCCACTCTCTCATCTTGTTGTTGAGGCTATTGTTCCCTGCATCGTTCCTTCTGAGTCATTTTCTCATGCTTCTACCTCTCTTTCTCTCTCTCCACCCGAGGTTACTGTGCATGGGGCTTTCCTTGTGTAGTTATGGCTTCCAAGTACATCTCTAAACCAACATACTTAGAAGCTTTACGTGTGAAGTCTTCAAACGTAGTGGGTGGCCTCTTTGCCAGCGACAGTGCAAAGGGATATTTGGGCCGTAAAGCCTCAATCACAATATGTAGTTGAATTGCCTTAAAAAAGTCTGGGACCACTGTTGCCTCCTTGTAGAACCTCTTTAGAAATATTTCAAAGATTCTGTCTCCCCCTACGTGATCTGAGTCAGGGTGTGGGATGTCTCAGGTGCATCCTTAGAGATCACGAAGTGCTCTTCGAACATTTCAGCCACTCCTCCCAGGAGTCTATAGACCCAACTTAGGGCTTCTCCTGTCAGTGTGCGAAGGGACATGTGACACATGACATTAGCTTCAGCTCCAAGAAACATAGCCTTGTAAACGCACGCATCAAGATGCTTGCATGGATTCATATTTCCTGTATACTTACTGATGGAGAGAGGTTGGGTTGTTTGCAAGTGCTTCAGGATGGGGACACTCATCAACCTCCTAGAGAAAGGAATGCTCAGCCTGTACCCAGAAGGAGGAGTTCCAATAGAAAGGTTCTTCCTTCGTGGGGTCTGAGTCTCTACATAAGACTAAGACTGCTACTCTTCGTCATAAGGGACGATCATAGAATAGTGAGGTGTATGGGACACCTTCCGTCTCAAAACTTCAGGCTGGTGGCGTCCAAAAAGACTCACCTCCTCCATGTGCATCACATGGTTACTCCTTAATTCAATTGTTTCCTCCCTAAGTTGTTTGATAACTTTATCCCTGGGGTCAGGAGTTGCCATTGGCACCACATGCTTCGTATATGCATTAGGGGTTTCAAAGGCTAGTCGCCTTGGCTCCAGAAACGTTAGATCTTTGACATGACCCTCAGGAACGTTCATGCAATCTTTTATAACAATTTTCTTACTCATGCAAATGTGGAATCAATTTACAAGGTCCCACTAGGCATGCCAATGAATTGGTCTAAGTTAGGTACACGAGCCGACGTGGTAACCAACCCTTAAATTGTATTTGTATGTATCTATTTTACACTGGTCCAATAGGGATCTAGTATTATATCTTCTATACCAGTAAGGTAATAGAAGTCTTGGAGTAAGCCCTCAATCAAATATCACCAACCCCACGCGTTGTGAGGCGAAATGGGGTGTCACCTGTAAGGACACTCAGACGCTCAAGTTAGTGAGATATTAGAGAGTAAAAGTGCTTGAGCGTAAGTTTGTAGTAAGAATGTTTTACCTTTCTTTTGTTGATTCATAAGTTTTTATACCTTAAAGTAGTGGAAGAGTCATCTCGGGTAGGTGAGTTTACCGTGCGAAATGTCACCATGATACTGATCATTTATAGAAAGGCTGACATGCAATAGTGACACTACCTACTGGTTGTACCTTTCCATCAGTCACTTTGCATGTTACTTCCTCAACATGTGATTGCATAAGTCAACTTTAACCTTCCGGTATTAAAAGAATAGCTCATGCTAGTGTTATGTCATGAGTCTCATGCGCAGTGTTAGGAGCCGATGTTGAACTTCAATAATCATGTGATATTGATCTTACATGAAGGCTTTAGGTCTAATAACCTTTTTACCCATAGGCTGGTATCAAGACTAGATCAAGATATAAAGATAGAAATACATAACTCATTGAATTTTATAAAAATATAAAATAACTAATGTAAGATATGTACCAAACATTATATCTTTAATAATATATATTTGATATATATTTTATTTGATAGAAAATTATACGTAAGAAAAGATAATTTCAACTTCAAGTTTTGATAGAAAATTTACCCAATTTTAGGTTAATGGTTCGAAGAACCGACTTAGAAAGGGAGGTTGAATAAGTCTGTTCACTTTTTCAAAAGTGATATTCAAACGAAACAACATTGTGCACAGTGGACCAAACTTTTGCGTATACAGAGAGCATAATACTTTGATTAAGCGAGTGAAATTTTGCCAGACTTTTACTATCGAGTATAACAATAATCATTTACCAGACTTTTGATAGTAAAAAGTAAGAGAGAAAGAGACAATACACAAGCGATTTATACTGGTTCACCTCCAACTTGAAGACTACGTCCAGTACCTTCAAATCTGAAGGATTTCCACTATGTAAAAACATTTTACATCAAGTGTTGAGTATTATTCACTCCAGCCACTCCTGGCTTAAGCACAACTCATGCTTCAAGTATTCTTGACACTGGCCACTCCTGGCTCTGAGTATTCTTGACTCCAGCCACTCTTGGCTTAAGCACAACCTGTGCTTTAACACACCAGACCCATTTGGATTCCTATGAGTATTATTTTGCAGCACCCACTCCTGGGGTAGACCTAAGTATTCTTTCACAAGCCACTCCTAGCTCAAACCCCGAGTATTCTTTCAAAAGCCTATCCAGGCCAACAGTGTTTCCCACACTAACAGAGTCTGGCAACACACCAGACCTGTACTACTAGAGGATTGAAAGAATTAGCTCAAATAAAATAAGCCCTTTGACTTAACAGAGCTAAGTGATAAATAATGAAAATGGGTTTATAAAGAAAGAGAGGGCTTATTTTCCCATAGGGCTCAATACATTTAGAAGGTGAAAGATGATTGGAAAATGTACTGAGCCAGAAAGCATGACTTGGGATAATATGCATTTAAGTGCACAAAGGCATATCCCAAGTTACTATGACATCTAAGTAGAAAGATGAATGCACATAGTGAGCTTTCTTTGTCTTCATGGCAGATCTTTCAGGTAGAGTTGCTCGTTGTTGAGTAAACTGTCATTTCTTCATTTCATATGAGCTTATGTGCATGAACGTCTGATGCTTGTTCATGATTTTTCTTCTTCTTCCATTACACTTTTTATGGTGTATTCTAGCTCATCTTTTTCTTTTCACAAGCTCTCTCTCTTTTTCATTTTGCTCTATAGTATTTCTTTTTAACCTCAACTCTCGGTATAATAGATTTTTCTCTCTTTATTTTTTCTTCTGTATTTTTCAAGAGGTTGCCTTGGGAAGAGATCGATTCTGTTTATATAGAATCAACTTGTTGAGCTCAGGAAGAGTTTGTTAATTATATAACCGTTAAGAGTTGTTGTACAAAGGGAAAAAAAATTTTCTTGTAGGAGATACTTAATGGGTAAGGGCTTTCACTGTCAGAGAGAAAGAGAAAGAGAGAAAGACGTTCTGCACAAGCAATGTAAATATGAAAGCTTTTAAGATATGTGCAGTCGTAGGTAGAGTAAATGTAACACTAGTTTCACCAAGAAGGAAAACTTTGATTCAGGGAAACTCTGAATGCCTGAGATAAAGGTGAAACTTAGATATTTTTCAGGCTAGACTAGAATCTACCCTGTTTAGTCAATCTTCCTTTCAATAGTCTTTTCTTTAAGCTTTAATGGAGATGACTTGTGACCATTGGTGCTTCATGTATCAGACCGCTTCTAAAAGTTTGAAGGGAGAGGATAAGGTCTAATACTTTTGTTTCTTCTGAAGCTTGAATGATGTTTTTCAAGTTTGGGTCTAGTGAGTTATTCTAATGCGAGAGAATTTCTTTTGAAGCGAATTAACAGACCTTTTGATTATTCTTTTCTCTTAGATTATAGAGTTTATGTTCTAATTAAGTCTTCTAGACTTTTGATGTGTAAGCTCCCCTTTTTATGTAACTTAGGCATTTTCCTGAAACGCTAAGACACCTGCATCAAGTGATAACAAACGTCTTCATTTAAGTTAGAATTTATAATGTTAGTTATCAACAAATCTCATGAATTCTAGTTTATATGAAGTGACATTGACCAGACTTTTCTTCAACATAAATTTTTATCATTTTATTTTATTAAAATAATTTAAAAATTGTTACAATGTATCCGTTTTCGAGATTTATAAATTTATCTTACTAAAAATAATTGATTTTTAAATAATGGTGCTAAACATTTAATATCAATTTTCATTATACAGGTTTTTTTAAGATAAAATTATTTTTAAATAAAAAATTAACACGTTATAAAAGTTAAAAATTAATTTGTTGAAAAGATAAGAATTATTTTGTTTCTTTCATGAAAGTGGTTTATATTCAAGTCTGAATGATCTATAAAGTGTTAAAAAAAAGTAATAATTTATGTTATGCATAAGTATAGCAGACTTTTTCGGCGTATATGTGTAGTCGTTGGTGAGGTTACCTTGTAACAGGGGTAGGGTGGGACTTATCATTGATTTCCTTTCCACAGTTCTCATGTCTAACCACAACAACTCCAAGTCACAAACCAAACACAAACGTACGCAATTTATATCATCCATATTTCCCTGACTTTTCAAAGGACCTCATTATTATATTGCACTTCACCATCCTTTTCTCTCTCTACAAATTATTCACACGTTCGCATCTCTATAAAACCACACACACTTCATAGTAAAGTGCAGTTTAGAGAGACGATGTGGTCAGAGTCAGACAAGGGCGATCATCTTCACCAACCAACCTACACGCCAACAAAGCTTTCTCTCTTAATCTCACGGCCCAACATGCCGCCGGAGACTCCCCCTCCGCCGCCGCACACGACGGTCTCGGTACCTTTCAAGTGGGAGGAGGCACCGGGGAAGCCTCGGCACTGCCACACCCAATCGGAGCCCGCTAAAACCTTGGAACTGCCTCCGAGGTTGTTCTTTTTGGAGAGCAACAAGCTTTCCAACATCGACGGGCCTTCCCCCACAACGGTCCTTGATGGCCCTTACGTGGGCCGGGCCATGTCCTTCTCTTCCTCTTATAGAACCCCCCGGGAACACTGGAATTCCCATTTTGGGTCCACTAGATGGAGCGGTTTAAAGAAAATTAACAAGGACGATGATGAGGGCATTTTCGACTTTTCAGACAACTGCACCATTAAGCCCAAGGTCAAGATCGCTAGAAGAAGTACCTTCTTGACAATTTCTAAGCCAACATCACATTTCTGGGTAAGTCATCTTTGGTTAATAAGTTAATTAATTAAATTAAATTAAAAAATATTTGATAAAATTAAATGTTAAATATAAAATGATATGGAAGATTTTAAAAATAGGTATTGAGTGCTTTTAAAAATATATATTAATAAGAATGAAAATATAAAATATAAAATAAATTTAAAAGTTTTGAAGTAGTTTTTAAAGTAGAGTATAAATATTTTAATAAATTCATTACTAAACTATATTATTTTATTTATTAAATTTTTAAGTATGTAAAATAAGTTTTAGACTAGTTTAAATATTTATATATTCTCAAATATAACCTTAGATGCAATTGCATGATAAAAAAACATGTTAATTAATTTCTTGCTTTTTATAATTAATTCAATTCATCCTTGTATAAAATTAAATCTCATAATTTTGATATGTTATATCTCCAAATACATTTAATAGTTTTAATTTGTTGCAATATTATATTATATAGAATCATGCATGATATGGGAGCAGCTAAGGTGTTAGGTATGCATTATAAAACGCAAATTGTTTAGCGGGCCAGTGTGTTGCTCTTTGCATTATTCATACTAAGGTGGCCACAACTAAGCTAGAGCCACTTTATAGGCAAGGATGATCATCATTGATACTATTTATTTTCTATTAACATTATTGATACAAGGTCAATTTTTATTTTTTTAAAATATCTCTTGTTTTTAAAAAATAACTTTAACAAATGAACAATTATCATTTTAAAAAATAAATTAAATCCAATATATGTAAATTTACGATTTCATTTCTAAGGTTATTTTTAGCTAAATAATGGAAAAACAAAAGAAAATCCTAAGTCAAGAAATTTAAGAGTCAAATGGGGCAGCATCATTGTGATACCCAAAGCTGGACTTTCCCTACCTGGTTACAGAAAAAAAGCACCGACTGAATGTTGCAGCTGCGACTTTTTGTGAATTTGGTATTTTACTTATTATATTATACTACATTATATTTCATTGGTTCTGAATAAAAAAAAATACATTCTAATTATTTAAAACATATGCTTATAAATTTAAGTAAGGATTTGATATCGTAATTTACTGTGATACTCTGAGTTATATTTATTCATGTTAATGTATTATTATAACACAAAAATATTAAAGTGATTGCCTATCTCTATCGAGTGAGAAATCATTGTTGTTGATATTTAGGTTTAGACTTCAAGTTGATGATGAAGAATCATCTTGAAGGAGAAAACTTCATGAGGATACTTTTCTTCTCTCTTGGTTAAACTGTGTATGTACCCAGAATTTGCAAAACTCAAATGAATGAGATGTCTATTTTCCTAACCGATAAAAAAGAGTAGTGTGGTTTGATCGGTTAGATTTTTGTAGGTGCACCGTTTGGGTATTTAATCTTTCCTTGTGCCTACGATTTGGTTAGGTTGATATCTTATCATGTAATTTTATAACTGCAGGCAAACATTTATGATAGCTTTAAGCAAGTGGTCCCGTGGAGACGCAAGCAACAAACACAAAGAAGATGGTCTTCCAAATTTGACACTGTTTGATTTGATCTTTTGGACTTTTATTTGTGGCAAATGGAATTTATGTAAAAAAAAATATATATGTGGTATTTAGTACGTATAAGAACATATCCAACGCAGGTATCTTGGCTTGCATTATTAAACAAGTAAGATACTAAATTAGCTCTTCATTAGACAAAGTTGACTTGGCAGTCACATGTAATGTAAGCAATAGAGTCTTTCTTTTCTTAATAAAAAAGGGGCCCAATGTATAAAAATTAGTGATGAAAGGGAATCAAAAAGGGTTACTTTATTCAACTATTTCAACGTTGTATGGTTATTTTAGAGTTGTACAAAATTAAAAAATTTAATGCATGGTGATAAAAAAAACTGTAAGAGTGATGGAGTTGCGTTTGATATGATAAAGATACTCTAAATAAAATTTATTTCCCACGATGTGATGTCTCATGTGGATTAGACTTGAATAAGTTTTTATCCCTTGTCCCATTGTTTGTTTTGGTTTTAATCCCTTTTTTTAAGTCCAAAAAGTTTTAAAATGTTTGTTTGTTGTGTCTGCCGTTAGTCTTTATTTACTAAATTTTTTTTATTGATTATCTCTTTTTGTTAAGTATTGAAGTGAATGATAAATGTTTAGCTCAACATTAATACATATATTATTAAAGAAAACATCATCATTTCACTAATGTTAGTATGAATATCGGAGGATTATTTGTATATATATTTTCTTTTATTTATGTGTTTATGATTAGTTGGGCTTGGACTTGTATTTAGGTAAATTTCTATTTGGACATGTATTTGTTATGTTTTGGGGTGTTTAGGTTTTTGGGCTTTGGATCTTACTTTAGAAAGCTAGTTGTGCCACTCTTAGAATTGGATGAGCTCTCTGAACTTGTTTATAAAATGGTGGTCTCTTTTTTAACTTTTAATAATTTAATAAATTTTAAATTAGAGTGGGTCTCAATCTGTCTAGGTTTCTTATGGTTAGAACACAAACACTTTAGATTCTTATCAATAAAGTACCTCATTGTGGTGGATCTTCTTAGACTTTTTCACCTTAGTAAGTGACGTCTCTACTCATCTTTATTTCCTTTTCATTTTCAATTTTCCTTATCCTTTTGGTCAACTATGTGGTTCAACCAAGACAAGGCTTGGTCGAGGTTGATGTTTGAAGTTTCAAGGTCATTGGAAATAGGGATGGGAATAGGATAGGCGGGGCTTTGCAAGGCCTGAGCCTAGCCTGAACCTGACTTTTTACCTAACGTAGGCCTAGCCTGGACTGTTTAAAAGTCTATATAAAGGCCTGATTTTATAAAGACCAATAAATAGGTTGACAAGCTTGATTGAAATAAGCCAATATAGACTTATCCTTGATAAACTTATTTTAAATAGGCTGGCAAGATTATATGTTCTAAATAGGCCATCTCTTAAATAATCATCTTTTACTATTACAATAATTTAAAATTAATAAAATAAAATATTAAAATTATAAAATATAAATATATTTTAATTTATTAATATGATTTATAAGTCTAATTTTATTTTATAAAAGTAATATATATATATATATATATATATATATATATATATAAGCTAAGTATATAAATTTTATATAAGGATGTATAAATAAGCTAGCCTAACAAGCCTAAAAGACTGTTTTAAAAGCCTAAGGCTGGCCTTTTAAATTAAAAAAAACTTTATAAAAAGTTTGAACCCAACCTTTTTATTCAATAGGTCAGGCCAGACCAGGCTTAAACAAGTCAGGCCATAGGCCCTTGTCCGTCGGTCTGACCTATTCCCATCCTTAATTGGAAACTTGATCTTGAAGCTCTCTTTTAGCTAGATCCAACAATCAAGCACTTAGAGTGCATTATTCACCTTAGCATTAGCCTTTAGATCTCCACTCTCCTCATCTTTATATATCTATTTTAAATTTAGATCATGAACTAAAATTAAAAGAAAAAGTGACAAAGATCAACAAAAACAAAATTATAGACTAAAAACTTATTTAAAGTTATAGATTATATTAATTAAACTTATATATATGGCTTCATATAGATATTTAGTTTGCACACCAAGTCATTCTCTGAAATATTTATTTCTTATATTTGATTCTTCATCTATTTGTTTTCTTACTCTGTTCATAGAAAGTGAGAGAATACTTCCTTTGACAAAATCACATTATGATCACGTTTTATGTAATTAAGAGAAGAGGAGAAATAATTAATAGACTTATATCATTACTTTAAAGAAGTCTAAGTAAATTTTACTCGGAATCAAATCCGTATAATATATTTTTCATCTTCTCTTTTAGAAATGTTTTAGTGAATTCATTTTTCCCATGATGTTATGTAGAAAGATGAAGTTGTTATGGTTGTTGAGATTCTATTAGAGTCTGTTAGAGTTTGTTATCCTAGTATATATTTTATCTTTGTAACTCATTCTCAATCAATGAAACTGTAATCTTTTTCACATATACAAATTTGTTTTCCTTTCTTAAGTCTTTTTTTTCCTCTTCGATTGATGCTCATATACCTTTATGGTATCAGAGCTCATCAATCCAGAGATGAGATTCACATCCGCACCCATGGCTTCTATGGTTACGCAACTACTCACAGTCCCTGTGTCTATAAAGCTAGATGATGATAACTTCCTTATTTGGAAACAACAAGCGTTGGGCACGATTAGAGGAGATAAGCTTTCAAGATTCATTCAAGAAGATCAAGGTGACACGCCAAAGAAATTTCTCACTATAGAAAATGAAATAATAAAGAAAAAACCTAAAATTTGGAAAATGGGAGCAGTGGGATTACTAGATTCTTACATGGATTCTTGCATCAATGTCAATAAATCTCCTCAGTAGTGTGGTTGGGTACGAATATTCCTGGCAAGTCTGGAAGAATCTAGTGGCTTATTTTACCATGACAACACATGTAAAGTGAGCTAGTTGAGGCTTCACCTAAACTTTACCAAGAAAGGAGGAAATAACATGAATCAGTACGCTCTTGCAATCAAGAAAAATGTTGATACACTAGTTACAGTTGGTGCACCCATTGATAAGTGTGACCATATTCAAAGTCTGTTAGATAGCCTGTCTAAAGAATACAACCCAATAGTGACCTGATGCAATAACTCTAGAGCCATTAACTTGATGTGAAAATCCTGTATTATTATTGACTTATTGTGTGACTCTCAGAGGATTTATTTCTTTTGGCAAGTGCACCAATCGTTAAATTTGTAATATATTTGATCGTTCCCACAGGGATTGTGGTAATTACCACAATCTTAGACTAGTACGAGCTGAACCAACACAATGCAGATAGAATTCATTCTATTTTTATTGTTTTATACTTTCTATGTTTTTGTGTTATTAGAAGCAGTATAAAAGGTGAAGTGAAAAGTGATTAATGGAAAATAGGTTAGGATTACTTCAGCTTACAACTTCATCAAGAAATATGCAATCGGGGTTTAATCAAGCTTCAGATGCAAGAGGACAATTCACAGATGGTTAATCCCTAATTCCTTAGGTGAATAACACTAATTCCTAAGCATTAACCCTAATGCTTTAGGTGTTTAATTACAGAGAAATCTAATGTGAAATTGGGGATTGAACCCTAACTATTCACCAAATTACTAGGCCTGAATTAGTTAGGAAGCTAGAAGTTACCTAAGCCTCAACCATGATTCCTCACTGGTGAGATTCTTCATAATATTTGGATCTGTCAATCTAGCAATGGAACTCCACTCCTCAGCTTGTTCTCCTCATGAATCAGAAGTTGCCTTCCTCAATACACTTTCAAGAATTCATTGCAGACCTTCGCAATCCCAATCCTAGGGGTTTAGAAACCCATGGAAATGGATTCTGACAAAGGAATGTGAAGAGACATGGATGAGAGAATTTAGAGAGAGAAAGGAAATAGAGAGAGATTGGAAATAGAAAAATGAATCGTGTTATTATTCTGTACTCTGTTCTCTCGTCTCCTTTGATAGAGTATGTACAGGTATATATAGACAACTAACTAACTAACTAACTTAATTAATTATAAAGAAAACTTAATTAATAATTAAACTAACTAATCTAATTGCATCATTACAGGTAAATAATTAATTATAAACATTACTTAAATTACTACGGTACAACAAAGGTAACTAATTAATGGAAACTGCAGCACTTCACTTGGAGGGGAGAATAACGAACTGTACAACCACCTTCACGCTTGAGCGTGAAGGACTCGCGCTTAAGCGCGCTCGAGTTATTTACTACCTCTTTGAATTCACGCTTGAGCGTGAATGTGGGAGCCTGGGCGTCGGTGTTATGGTCAAGTCACGCTTAAGCGTGAGTGATGTTCGCTTAAGCGTGATCGTGCTTTCCTTTCACGTACTTGCATGGTTCTTAAGCTTAAGCGTGAAGCTTTCAAGCTTTGAGCGTGAACTGCTCTTGCACATATAAACAAATAATTACCTAGCGTATGTACGCTGGCTGTCCAGCATATGTACACTGGGTTAATGAATTCACAAATAAACAAAATTCCTTAACTAATTATTATTTTTAATTATTTTCTTGCATAAATTAAACACTTTTGAAATAAATAAATAAAACCAGAATTGTTGATAATTTATTAAATAATAATGCCAAACTAAACAATAATTAATGAATTAAGTTAAATTAAAGGTGAAATAATTAAGTCTTTTCAAGACTTATCACATCCCCAAACTTAAAACTTGCTTGCCCTCAAGCAAATACTCAGATTAATTAATCAACAGCACTTACTCAAGACAATCAACCTTTCCTTAACTTAATTCATACTATAATTATTGAATACCAATCATGCTTTCTTTTTGCAAATTCTGAAAATATAATTCACACCTCCTTTGGGAACAAGCTGGTGATACTTTCCTTACTGGATTAGTGTTTCACTCTTCTCTCAGTGTATAAGGTTAATTGTATGCACTCATCACCTGCATAATTGTTAGATCAACATAGGCTTGCAAAAGTTCTAAACATCATGACATATGCTAGCACAATTGGATTAGTAAGGGCTTTTTAAGCTTGTAATAGGGTTAGGCTACAGGTTCTATTTTTGTTTTTCTAGTCAATGTTGGTTTAAAAGATGTGCCCACTGATGCCTTGCCTCAATCTTAACTTAAATGTCTTTACTAACTAGCTCTCTTGCTTTCATTATTTTCAAATGAAGGGTACTCAATTACTTGTGGTACTTTGTACCTTCTTCTCTTTCAGTCCTTTGGACTCTTTCTTTTTCTCTTTCTTCTTTTTTCATTTTTTTTCAATACCATTTTTCTTCTTGTGATGCTTTGCACCTTCTTCTTTGCTAATTTTTCACTTTTCTTTTGCTTTTGCTGTTCTTCTTTTTTTTTTTTTTTTCAAAATCCTCATCTACAATTAAGGTCAGAGTGTGTCCTTTAATTGTTATTAGGCACACTCTTCATCCCCAAACTTAGAACTTGCTAGTCCCTAGCAATAAGATAAGACTCAACAATTCATCAGTGGAACATCCAGGGATAATTCACTTGGTTTTTCTCAGATAAATAGGCTTGTAAAGTTAGGTACATAATCAAAATGAAAGGGTCTCAGGCTCAAAAATATAATTGTTAGGTCAAAGGATGATTAATAATATTAAGGATGGCTAAATTTGGCCCTGACTAATTAACAAAGAAGGCCTTCATCATTTCTAATTGGCAAACATACAATCATTTAGCAAGCACTGAAGCAAATTCTGTCTCACTAACAATAATGCAAGCACACTCAGAAAAGAATTAATAAAGGCTCAAAAGCTAATAAATTATTGGTAATCAGCCAATCATGTCCCCAAACTTAATGCAAGATTATAAACTCAGATTGCTAACTAGCATAATGAATAAACAAATAATACAGGATTGAAAATAGTTATGGGCAGGGATCATGAATCAAGAAATGCGAATCAATTAATTTATCCAATTAAAGCCTGAGAATTAGCAAATTTTAAATTATTAAGATGGATTCTAAATTAAACATAATTATCATAATTTATCAATCAATGAGATGAAAGGATAGATTACTTCCCTTTTTACCTGAATGGCAGTGAATGGTGAGGAATGGTGTGCATGAATTTAACAGTACAATTCAGAAAAGAAATACAACAAATAACTTAACATAGAAATAAAGTTCCATTACACTGAAAAGAAAATACATTGTTCAAGAGAATATTTAAACAAAGTCATTACAACTTGAAAATAGCAAAATAACACATAAACAAAGTAAAAGATCAGTCATCCGCTTCTTTATTGTCTTCATTCATAGACTCATCATTATCTTGCTCAGGGTAGGGTGGAAATTCAGCTGTTAAGGGTGTGTCATCAGGAGGAATGGTGAATCCAATGGAAGCCAACCATAAACCTCTGTCAGGTGGAACTCCCATTTCTTCAGTGTGATCTACATTCAATGTGGTGGCAATCTTTCTCAGCATGAGATCATGGTTCAGGACCAGATCATAGGTTCCTAGCTGCGGTTTCTTCATAACCTGCAGTTCCTGCATTACCATGGAAATATCAGAAGAAGTACCTGCTCCTGTTGGAGGTGGTGATGTAAAAAATGTTGGTCTAGGTTATCTAGGACGCTTTGACTCTTGAGGCATAAAATTGTCAATGTGGTTTATCACCCATTGTTTATCCATAATCCTTTCAGGCTTTACCTTTGTCAGTTCCTTATAATTCACCCTAGCCTGATTCTTTTTGGCCAACAAAGTGATAACAGAGCAATATGGCAGTTGGAGATTCTTTTCAAGGTTCTTTATCATCTCTTCCAGTATTAACTCACCCAAATTAACATACAGGTCTCTCATTAAACAGTAAATCAACACCAACCTCTTAATGGCAACTTCAGTAGAATGAGCCACAGGTTGCAGGGATGAAAGGACATAGTGGCATCATAAAAGGGAAAGATGATTCAAACAATTCTTCCTGACACTTTTTGGTGCACCATTAACCTTTATTATATAAGCAGCTCCTTGTTCACAGCATTCCTTTAAAATTTCTTTCCTAAGATTTTCATTTTTAGCCCTATGAAAGATATCTACTTTCCATGTGTAGTGACATCCTTCCTCATCCAATATAGGTACTTTCAATAGCTTATTCAAGATGTTACCAGTTAGGGGAATGGTGACTCCTCTCAAGAAGGAAGAAAAAGGAAACTTATCTTCCATAGAGTGAGTCCTCAGATTGGCATAGAATTCTCTAGTGAGTTCCTGATAACCATTGCCTAAATTCTCATTAAAGAACTGCCATCCCCTTTCAATCATAGTAGCTTTCACATTAAAGTCAGAATAATTTTCTTCATCAAGGACCAGAGCCCTTTCCCTTATTACTCCTCTGCTTTTAAACTTTTTCTCATATAATTGGGCTGCCTTGAGATCCTAAACCTATGCCCATCAAAACCCTCAATAATTTAAGACTTCCTTCCTTCTTCAAGACTTTTACTCCTTTCAGTTGATGGAGAATCAGGGATACTGATAGTGGCCACCCCTTTTTCTTTCTCTTTTTGGGTTTCTTTCACATTTTCAATTTCAACACTTTTTTTAGGTTTTCTGCAAAGTCTTTGTGATCCTCTGATCATGGTGAGTGTTAACGATGATATTTATAATGCCTAAATGGATGCAAATACACAACAGCACAATCACAACAAAATGAAAATGTAAGATGAACAAATATGATGGATGAAAGAAATTCAAAATCAAAACAGTGAACTTTAACAATTCTAACTATACAGTGAAAAGAAGAACTAAGAAGATGGTACCTTTCAAAGGAATCAAAGACTATGCCTTGTCCTCTTTAAAACCCCAAGGTTCCAGCGTAAAGAGTTAGGGTTTGTACACTGAAGGGGTTTTATACTGTTGAACCCAATGCCTGAAGTACGCGTAAGTACGCTGAACTCTTGGCGTATAAACGCCCAAATTAAATCAAACAAGTAGCATTAGGTATGAATTATGCTCCAGCGAACCATTATTCGCTTAAGCGAATTATATGCAAGAGAATGTCACGCTCAAGCGTGAAGAACCACGCTCAAGTGCCAAACAAACAAGTATCAGATTGCTTCAATGGGACACTCACGCTTAAGCTTACAGCATCACGCTTAAGCGAGAAATTGGAACAAACAGCTTCAAAATTCCTCAGCCTCGATCACGCTCAAGCGTGAGCTTGGGGCGCTTAAGCGTGGCACTTTATATACAAGGCACGCTCAAGCGTGGAACTCTAAGCTTCAAGCGTGTGTTTTCTCTCAGGTACCAGTGACGATCACGCTTAGAGCGTGTGGAATGACGCTTAAACGTGAGGTTCATTGGAGGGCAAAAGAGCTCACGCTCAGGCGTGAGTAGTCATACGCTCAAGCGCGCAATGCGAATCATGGAACAGCTTGGTGCAGGCTTATTCTCGCTTAAGCTTGCTATGGCTTCGCTTAAGCGCAATGCATACAGGGCCAAATCAGAGCATATATTTCTTGATCACGCTCAAGCGTGATAAGCAAAGCTTGAGCGCAGTATTTTCCATCAGGCACATGAAATCACACTTAAAGCGTGTAGAATTTACGCTCAAGCGTGTGGTGGATTCAGGAGGTCAAGGAAAACTCACTTAAGTGACAAGAAGTCGCGCTTAAGCGCAAAGGTAAATTCCACAATCACGCTTAGGCGTGCGAAAGTCTCGCTCAAGCGTCATGTACTTACAGTGAACACGCTTAAAGTGTGAAAGAACAACACTCAAGTGCCTAGTATTTCGCTCAAGCGTAATCAAGTTCGCTCAAGCGCCAAGGGTACCTGATTCTAATTCTAGCCAACGGATTTACAAGTATGTACACAGGGAATTGAGTGTATGAACGCTCAAACCTTATTCAAAATTTTTTCAAGATTATTCACACTTTATTCAGAAATTTTAGTTTTCTTTTAATGTTACAAACATAAAACATAAAATGCAACAATCAAAATATAGGGTTGCCTCCCTAAAGCACTTCTTTAAGGTCATTAGCTTGACCTTCTGACATCTAAGAAGATACCTGCAACAGCATGGAGGTTTTATGCCTATCAAACTCTCCTACAAAGTAGAGTTTGAGTCTTTGGCCATTCACTTTAAATGTTCTATCAGTGGCTGGGTCTTTTAATTCAATTGCACCATGAGGGAAGACCTCATTCACAATAAAAGGTCCAGACCACTTTGATCTAAGTGTTCCTAGAAAGAGTCTCAGTCTAGAATTAAACAACAAAACTTTATCATCTTTTTGAAACTCTTTTCTATTTATCCGCTTATCATGCCACCTCTTAGTTTTCTATTTATAAATTAAGGTACTCTGATGAGCATTGAGCCTGAACTCCTCAAGTTCATGGAGTTTTAGGACTCTTTCCTCTTGAGATTGGTCAAAGTTCATGTTTAACAGCTTTGTGGCCCACCATGCCTTATGTTCTAACTCTACAGGAAGATGGCAAGCCTTACCATATACCAACTGATAAGGAGACATGCCAATAGGAGTTTTAAATGCTGTCCTATAAGCCCACAATGCATCATTCAATCTCACAGACCAATCCTTCCTAGACTTCCCTACCATTTTCTCTAATATTCTTTTAATTTCTCTATTAGACAGCTTAACTTGTCCATAAGTTTGTGGATGATATGGAGTAGACACCTTATGCAGTACCTCATAGTGTCTTAGGGCTTTTTCCATGATTCTATTGTAGAAATGTGACCCTCCATCACTAGTGAGGACTCTAGGGACTCCAAATCTAGAGAAAATGTTCTTCTTTATAAACCTAAGCACCACATGTGCATCATTGGTTTTGGTAGGGATTGCCTCCACCCAGTTGGAGACATAATCCACAGCAACAAGGATATACTCATTGGAGAATGACTTTGGGAAAGGTCCCATGAAGACGATACCCCAAACATCAAATAACTCCATAACTAAAATATTTGTCAAAGGCATGCCAGCTTTAGCAGAGAGGCCTCCACTTCTTTGACACTTATCACACCTTTGAACATATACTTTAGCATCCTGAAAAATTGTTGGCCAATAAAAGCCACATTGTAAAACTTTTGCTGCTGTTTTGGAGGTACCATGGTGTCCTCCATAATAGGAGTCATGGCAGTGCCATAAGAGTCTATCTTGCTCAGATTCAGGCACACATCTCCTGATAATTCCATCTACTCCTATCTTATAAAGAAATGGATCATCCCATAAAAAAGTTTTACTGTCATGAAAGAATTTTTTCTTCATTTGGGATGTCCACCCTTCAGGTACCACAGAGGCACTTTTAAAGTTGGCCATATCAGCATACCATGGCCCAGTGATAATTGCCATCAACCTCTCATTTGGAAATTCCTCTTTAATCAAGATAGAATCAGATTCACCCTCCAGATGAGAGAGTTGATCAGCCACTGAGTTTTCCACTCCCTTTTTATCTCTTATTTCCAAATCAAACTCTCGGAGTAATAGAACCCATCTGATCAATCTTGGGTTTGATCCTTTGTTAGCTAGCAAATACTCGATTGTTGAATGATCTGTATACACAATGACCTTAGCACCAATCAAGTAAGCTATGAATTTATCAAATGCATACACCACAACAAGCTTTTCTTTTTCAGTGGTGGTGTAATTTATTTGATTCTCATTTAATACTTTCCTAGCATAATAAATGACATGTGTTAATTTTTCTTTCTTCTATCTTAGCACAGCTCCTACAGCAAAATCACTTGCATCACACATGAGTTCAAATGGTAAAGACTAATCAGGTGCTGCAAGTATTGGAACTGTTACTAATCTTTGTTTCAAATTTTCAAAAGCCTTGACACAGTTTTCATCAAAAACAAAAGCATGATCTTTCATAAGTAAATCAGTCAAAGGCTTAGCTATTTTTGAAAAATCCTTAAGAAATCTCCTATAAAAGCCAGCACATCCTAAGAAACTCCTTACTCCTTTCACATTGATTGGAGGAGGAAGTTTTTCAATGATATCAATCTTGAATCTATCACCTGAATGCCCTCAGTAGAGATTTTGTGGCCAAGGACTATCCCTCCTCTAACCATAAAGTGACATTTTTCCCAGTTAAGGACAAGATTAGTCTCTTGACATCTCACCAGCACCTTAGAAAGGTTGCTGAGGCATATATCAAAGCTACTTCCAAATATAGAGAAGTCATCCATAAACACCTCAATGAACTTCTCTACCATGTCCCCAAAAATTACCAGCATACACCTTTGGAAGGTTGCTGGTGCATTGCATAAACCAAATGACATGCGCCTATATGCAAAAATTCGATAAGGACAGGTGAAGGTTGTCTTCTCTTGATCTTTTGGATTAACCACAATTTGGTTGTAACCAGAATAACCATCAAGGAAGCAGTAATACTCATGACCTGACAGCCTCTCAAGCATTTGATCTACAAATGGTAAAGGAAAGTAGTCTTTTCTAGTGGAGTCATTAAGCCTTCTATAATCTATGCACATTCTCCAACCTGTAGTTGGTCTAGTAGCAATGACTTCACCTTTTTCATTTTTAACAGTGGTCATCCCTCCTTTCTTAGGCACCACTTGGACTGGACTAATCTAAGCGCTGTCCGAGATAGGATAGATAATTCCTGCATCAAGAAGTTTAACCACCTCTTTCCTTACAGCTTCTTTCATTATGGGGTTTAATCTTCTTTGTGGCTGAACAACAGGGGAATAGACATCCTCCATTAAAATTTTATGCATACAAAAAGATGGACTAATTCCCTTTAAATCAGAAATGTTCCAGCCAATAGCAGATTCATGTTTCCTTAACACCCCTATCAACTTTTCTACATCCTCATCTTTTAAATCAGCATTAATGATTACAGGATATGATTCATTATCTCCTAAGAAAACATATTTCAAATGAGAAGGCAAAGGTTTCAAATCATGTTTTTCTTCAAACACTTCCTTAACTTTCTCAAGTTCAGTATTATTTAACTTTTCTTTATTTTCATTTTCAAAATCACCTACTTCACACGCTTCAAGTAGGTTTAGCAATTCATTATGTGAGTCATTTAATTCCTCAGTCTCAGAGTCAAAATCATCCTCCAAAAAGGCTTGTAAAACCTCTTCTTCAGTTTTTAACAGCATAGGAGTCTTATAACTTTTAATTTCTTCAATCATAAAACAATCCATCTTCTCAGCTGGATGTTTCATAGCATTAAAAACATTAAAAGTTACCTGCTCCTCTTGAACTCTCAGTATGAGTTCTCCCTTCTCTACATCAATTAAAGCTCTACCTGTAGCTAAGAAGGGTCTTCCTAAAATCAAAGGAATTTCTCTATCAGCTTCCATATCCAAAACTATAAAATCTGCTGGAAAGATAAACTTATCTACCTTAACTAACAGATCTTCCAGCATCCCATGAGGATATTTGATAGACCTATCTACCAAATGCAAAGACATGCGAGTTGGTTGCAGGTCATTAATTCCTAACTTCCTCATTAAAGACAAAGACATCTAGTTTATGCTAGCTCCTAGATCACATAAAGCACTTCCTACATGAACATCCCCTATTGCATAAGGTATCGTAAAAGATCCAGGATCTTACAGCTTTTGAGGGAGTTTCTTTTGAATAATTGTATTGCACTCTTGAGTGAGAGCAATCATCTTATCTCCCTTAAGCTTTCTCTTCTTAGACAGAAGTTCTTTCAAAAATTTAGCATATGAAGGCATCTCTTGCAATGCCTCAAAAAAGGGAATATTTATGTGAAGCTTTTTAAACACATCCAAGAACTTAGCAAACTTTTACTCCTCTATTTGTTTCTTAAATCTATATGGAAATGGAGCACTCTTTAGTTTCTCAAGAGTTAGCTTAGAAGCTTCCTCCAAAATCAAATCAATCTTTTTCGTTTTCTTTTGATGAACTTGATTTTCTTTAACTTGATTTTCTTTTTCTGCTTCTGTTTCTACTTCATTTTCAATTCTATTATTATCTTGCTCACTTTCCTGCTCTATTTCTTTGGTTGTTTCTTTATCTAAGCTTACTTCATAACTTGGAGTTGGGATAAGAATTTTCCCACTCCTAGTAGTTATTGCCTTGCAATGTTCCCTTGGATTTACCTCAGTATCTCCAGGAAAATTGTCTGATTATCTCTCAGCTAATTGTTTTGACAGCTGTCCAACCTGATTTTCTAAATTTCGAATGGACGCTTCTTGATTTTTAAAACTGGCCTGAGTGGCCTGAATGAACTGAGACAACACATTCTCAAGTTCAGACTTTTCTTTAGAAGGAAGGGGAGAAGGTTGTTGTAATCTATTTGTGGTTTGATTTTGTGGCATGTTTTGATTCAAATATGGACCTTTCTGCCATGAAAAATTGGGGTGATTTCTATAGTTAGGATTAAAGTAATTAGAGGGATAATTCCTTTGAAATTGTTGCTGCCCTATATAATTCACTTGCTCAGTAGGCAAATTTGGATCACACATGCCATTTTCATGGTCTCCACCACAAAAATCATAACTCATTATACAAACTTGACTAGGCTTTTGAAGTTCTGAAATCTGTATACTTAATTTCTCCAAAGCCTGAGTCATCAACTTACTTTGAGCCAAATAAGCATCCTGTGCTTCTAATTCTAATATCCCTCTCTTAGGGATTTGGCTCCTCTCACTTACTAAACATTCATTAGAAGCCATAACATCTATCAGCTCTATAGCTTCTTCTACAGTTTTTGTGGTCAATGAACCTCCAGCTGAGGCATCAATCAAGACCCTAGTTGCTGGTCTTACACCATTATAGAATATGGTAACTTGCTGCACATCAGTGATTTGATAATAAGGACATTTCCTTAAACTCTCTTTATACTTATCCCATGCTTCTATTAGAGATTCACCCTCTCTCTACTAGAAACAAGTGATTTCAGTGCGCAATTTGGTATACTTGGAAGGAGAGAAATATTTAATCAGAAACTTTCATTGTAATTCCTCCCAAGTGGAAATACTACCTCTTGGTTGGCTTTGCAACCAAGCCTTAGCTCTGTCCCTTAAAGAAAAAGGAAATAATCTCAGTCTTATTGCCTTTTCAGGGACACTATTCATTTTTACAGTATCACAGATTTGGAGGAAGGTTGCTAGATGCAAATTTGGATCCTCAACCTCACTTCCTCTGAATTGATCATTTTTAACCAACTACAGCAAAGCCGGTTTAAGTTCAAAGTTATTGGCTGTAATCGGAGGCCTAAGGATGCTAGATTGCGATCCTTCTTCAGTAGGCCTAGAGTAGTCACCTAGTGTAACTCTCCTCTGTTCCATTTCTTTCTACTCTTTTTGCTTTTTCTCCTTTCTAAGCTTACGCTCTAACAAATCAATATCAAGATCAAAGAAGAAAGGCTCTCCTCTATTCCTTGACTGCATACACTAAATGTTAGACATGAACAAAATTAAAGCTACTGCTATAGCTACACAAAAACTACTGCTATACTAAAAATGAGAATTAAACTACTTAGAAAATGCAAAAACAAAATTTAAATGGTTCAGTCTAGTACCGATCCAAGGATTGTTGATATTACTCAACAATCCACGGCAACGGCACCATTAACTTGATGCAATAAATCCAGAGCCATCAACTTGATATGAAAATCCTGTATTATTATTGAATTATTGTGTGACTCTTAGAGGATTTATTTCTTTTGGCAAGCGCACCAATCGTTAAATTTGTAATATATTTGATTGTTCCCACAGGGATTGTGGTAATTACCGCAATCTTAGACTAGTACAAGCTGAACTAACACAATGCAGATAGAATTCATTCTGTTTTTGTTGTTCTATACTTTCTGTGTTTTTGTGTTTTTAGAAGCAGTATAAAAGGTGAAGTGAAAAGTGATTAATGGAAAATAGGTTAGGATTACTTCAGCTTACAACTTCATCAAGAAACATGCAATCGAGGTTCAACGATGGTTAATCCCTAATTCCTTAGGTGAATAACACTAATTCCTAAGCATTAAACCCTAATCCCTTAGGTGTTCAATTACAGAGAAATCTAATGTGAAATTGGGGGTTGAACCCTAACTATTCACCTAATTACTAGGCCTGAATTAGTTAGGAAGCTGGAAGTTACCTAAGCCTCAACCATGATTCCTCACTGGTGAGATTCTTCATCAGATCTGGATCTGTCAATCCAGCAATGGAACTCCACTCCTCAACTTGTTCTCCTCATGAATTAGAAGTTGACTTCCTCAATACACTTTCAAGAATTCATTACAGACCTTCGTAATCCCAACCCTAGGGGTTTAGAAACCCATGGAAATGGATTCTGACGAAGGAATGTGGAGAGACATGGATGAGAGAATTTAGAGAGAGAAAGGAACTAGAGAGAGATTGGAAATGGAAAAATGAATCGTGTTATTATTCTGTACTCTATTCTCTCCTCTCCTTTGACAGAGTATGTACAGGTATATATAGACAACTAACTAACTAACTAACTTAATTAATTACAAAGAAAACTTAATTAATAATTAAACTAACTAATCTAATTGCATCATTACAAATAAATAATTAATTACAAATATTACTTAAATTACTACGATACAACAAAGGTAACTAATTAATGGAAACTGCAACACTTCACTTGGAGGGGAGAATAACGAACTGTACAACCACCTTCACGCTTGAGCGTGAAGGACTCGCGCTTAAGCGCGCTCGAGTTATTTACTACCTCTTTGAATTCACGCTTGAGCGTGAATGTGGGAGCCTGGGCGTGGGTGTTATGGTCAAGTCACGCTTAAGCATGAGTGATGTTCGCTTAAGCGTGATCGTGCTTTCCTTTCACGTACTTGCATGGTTCTTAAGCTTAAGCGTGAAGCTTTCAAGCTTTGAGCATGAACTGCTCCTGCACATATAAACAAATAATTGCCTAGCGTATGTACGCTGGCTGTCCAGCATATGTACGCTAGGTTAATGAATTCATAAATAAACAAAATTCCTTAACTAATTATTATTTTTAATCATTTTCTTGCATAAATTAAACACTTTTGAAATAAATAAATAAAACCAGAATCATTGACAATTTATTAAATAATAATGCCAAACTAAACAATAATTAATGAATTAAGTTAAATTAAAGGTGAAATAATTAAGTCTTTTTAAGACTTATCATGACCTCTATTATTTCAAGAATTGACCTGTATATTTTGGCAGAGATAAATCTCTTCTCATTACTATTGAGGAAAGGATTAAGAGGAAGAAGAAAGTTGAAACCCTTTTTATAGCTGTAGAAGCTAACATGATTGGTTATCAACTACCTCAGAATCAAGAAACCAATATGGTCAGCCATCAACTATTCTAGAATCAAAATTTTCAAAATCAAGATTTTTAGAGAGGCAATAGAGGATTCTTTAGAGGAGAAAGGTTTGGGTACTTTAGAGGAAGAGGAAGACTTCAAAGAAATGGAAACAAATTTCATGGTGGTAGTTATTACAACAGACTTCAGTGCCAGGTTTATGGAAAGTTGGACATACAACTTTAGATTATTTTCACATATATGTTTCATAGTTAAAGAACAATAATGAGTTTCATAACAAACCAAAAATAGTCCTTTACCTCTTTTGGTTGTGTCAATTCATACAGAGTGCTTTCATGACCCTGCATGGTACCCAAACTTAGGTGCAACTGCTCATATTACTCCTGAGATAGGTAATTTCCTCAGACTTAATAAATACAATGGTGATAAATTTATGAGAATGGAAAATGGAAAACCCTTAATTATAGAAAACATTGGCAATTATGTTATAACCTCTCCTTATACTCAGTTACCTCTCTTTCTTCAAAATTTGTTATATGTGCCACAAATTAGAAAAAGGTTGTTAAGTGTATCTAAATTTGCTAGAGATTATAATTCTATTTTGAGTTCCATTTTGATAAGTGCTTTCTTAAATCCTAAGAAACTAACCTAGTTGTTTTTCAAGCCAATTTTAAAGATGGATTATATGCCTTTGATCTTATTTTTTTTCAAATATACCCAACTGTAATAATCATCAATTCCTTTGTAATAATGTTCAATCCAATAATACAAAGTCTTTGCATAAGTTGTGGCACAATACTTGGTCAAGCTAATTCCAAAGTTGTTTTGCAAGTTATGATCTTGTGGTTTACAAACTGCTAGTCATGTTGTTGATAGTGTCTATCAAGGTTGTGCTTTAGGTAAATCACATAAATTACCTTTTCCAGTGTCAATCACTCAATTCATAAAACCTCTTCAAATGGTTTTTAGTAAGGTTTGGGGACCCTTACTTGTCACTACTAATAATGACAGTAAATACTACCTACATTTCACTAATGCCTATTCCAAATTTTCATGGTTATATCTCATTGAAAATAAATCTCAATCTGCTAATTGTTTCTATCACTTTAAAACACTTGTTGAAAATCAGTTTGCTACCAAAATTTAAATACTACAGACTGATAATAGAAAAGAGTATACTATTCTAGCAAAGTTTTTAGCAGACCGTGGCATTCAACACATAATGGGTTGTCCTCATACTAATGAGCAAAATGGTTTGGTTGAAAGAAAACATAAACACATTACAGAAGTTGGTCTTTCACTCTTGGCTAATGCTCACATGTCATTAAAGTTTTGGGGGGAAGCCTTCATTGTTGTTACTTATTTGATAAATAAGTTGCCAACTCCTGTGTTAGGAAAAAGAGTCTTGTTAAAGTTCTCGCGGGCTTTAAACCTACCTATACAAACCTAAAAGTGTTTGGATGTGCCTGCAATCCTTGTTTAAGACCCTATAATAAGCACAAACTTGATTTAAGGTTTGAACAGTGCACCTTCCTTGGTTATGGTTCTTAGCATAAGGGGTATTTATATCTTGCATCTAATGGCAAGGTGTATATTTTCAGATGATCCGGTATGGATACTGGCCCCTTAAACTAGTTACCCCAGATAATATAAAGAATATAAAAAATATACTAAGTATTTACAAAAAGCACAGGCAGAATCGGACTGACTCCCAGGCATGCCGGAATTAAGATCTTTTCAGTACGGAAAACATAATCATGACCCCGCCCAAAAGGGGCAAGTAGGCAACTTACATATGCAAAAGCTGTAGACTTTGTCCCCTGACATAGGTCAAATCACCCACTTATGTTTAAGGGGAATGCTATATAAAAGAGCTTATTCATTAAGACAGAAGACACTCTGAAGGGAATGATAGAACATACTTACCCTCTCGCTTTAACCCTGTAATATAAATTTCTCCGTTATAACCGTACTGACTTAAGCATCGGAGTCCCTTTTGTAGGTACACCTCCGGTGTGGTTTCAAGGACAACGGTAGGAATTGATTCTCCATTACTTTAACATGAAGAACTTGGTGTTCCCACTGAACCCAAGTGCACAACACCGTACTCCTACTGAGACGGTGTAAAATATAGAGAGTGAGTGAGTGAGAACATTGGACACCAGTTCGTTGGTCAACAACTTTGACCCTACACACCGGTCAGATCACCAGACATGTTCAGTTGATTAGCATAATTTTCCTTTCCAAAATTAGTCCTTTTTAGCCAACAAACTTGCTTTAGCTAGAAATAATACACAATTGGTGCCTGTTATACCTGTTGTATCCAATGTTTTCAGAACCGGACCGGTCATTGAACTGGTGAAGGCATCGGTTCATGAAAACCATGTTAAAACCGAGGTTCAACCGTGGTTGAACCGGTAGTATTAAAGAATTGACCCAGACCGGTCACCTAAGCGATTCACGGTTCAACCGGTCAGACCGGCCAAACTGGTTCAGTTTTGATAACCATGGTTGTATCCACTTTTAACAAGTTAGATGCTCTTCATTACCTTGATGATTCACCTAAGTCTTCCAACTGAAGTGGCTCCATCAGAGGCTGTTTTATCTAAGTCTACTCCATCTTAAGTTTCTCTATAGAAACTAGTTCACTTAAGTCTGTTCGTCTCGAGTCTGCTCTATAAGAGTCTGCTTAGGCCAATGGAGCTATATTAAATGAAGCCATTCTCATGCCACCTTAGCTTCCAGTCCACAACACTTATTCTAAGCATTCTTGAAATGGTATGGTGTAGGTAAAGTGGTGGTGTAAGGCGGTATGGTAGAGAAGCCATGCATTGGTGGAAATAGGAGGTGATGAGACAAGGGTTGGTGATTGACATGGATTTATATGAGTTTGTAAGGTGACATGACATGGATTGATAAGAAGTATGGTGATGAGACACAAGTTAGTAGAAAGTAGGGTGGTCTTGACATGAGTAAGTAAGGAAGTATGGTGTTTGTCATAGATTAGGAGAGGCAATTTCATGACGGAGATTTTGTAAAGACGACACATGGCATGGCTGTGGGGCCTAGGGGATAAGGTGACATGATTTGTGGCTTTTTCTACATGCCAATATTGACTCTTGATCTCGGTTGATCTAATAGTTGAGATTGAATAAATTTTTACATTGATTTTTAATATAAAAGAATGTTAAAATAATTTATTATAATCACCAATAGAAATTAATTTTCCTTCTCATTGAGGATTAATTCATATCACAATTTTAATCCTTAGTTTTATAAAATCAGTTTGTACATTGTCCAAATCAAATAGGTGATTGATTACTCATTTTACGATATCAAATGAAATTTAAATTAAGCAATTGTTCTAGTACGATGTTCTATGCCATGATCATGAAATCATAAATGAGATTAAATATAACTAAGTCATGCATTACCTTCACACAAGACACAATCATTCGATAAGTTATGATCAATACTATTTAATTACAAATTACATCACTTTAATTATCCATAAGAAAATTGGGTTGTTACAATATCACATTCCTAATTTATCCATTTTAACTTAATTAATACGTTTGATAATAATGGGTATATTAATATCTCTTTTCTTTTAATTTATTGGTTTAAGTCCTCACCTCTCAAATAATTTATTTTTTGTTTTCCATAGGTATCCGACTTTAGATGTGGTCTTGTCCACTCTACGCCACGAACCTAGATATGACATGTGAAATTTTTAGGAGAGATTTTTTACATACACAAGATACCAAACTTGAAATCTTACTTAAACAATATTGAACCATTCGAGACAGAGGGATGAGGTAACCCACCTATGGCATGGTCATCCACAGTTTCATGCCTTATCATCATTATCTTGTATAGGCACTATAGTGGCTAATTGTTGTCCCATGACATAAAAAATGAACATAGAGAATTGCTTATTGATATATGCTTAATATTTTTGTTGTTTTAAAATTGAATATTTTAATTTAAAAGTTAAAATTTGTCCATAAGTTAGCAAGTCTCTTGGATCAGAAAAAAGACTGTTTCTCTCTTATATATACCCTCAGATAACCTACGATTAACAAAAAGGTTGTATGTAGTGATGGAATCCACAACTTTCTAATAATACAGACACATAGGGATATCAGCGGGGCGACACAGGTACAAGTACCTCTTTTTTATTACCCGTGCCTGCATACAAAAATAAAATTCATGCCTACCTTTACCCACACCGGTACCCGTTTTATGGGTTTTTTTGAGTAGCTTTTATCCATGGATATCCACAGATCTCCACAGGCACCTAATTGAAACAGAATGAAAAATGAAAATATAAAAAACATTTAACTGAATCACAAATTAAATATCCAACATCATAAATTACAGAATGAAATAAATTGAAATAAACTGTGATGGCTAGTCGGTGTCAGTGGTATATCAGTCGGAACCTGTGACTGCGTGAGGTACTGGGTATAGAAAACGAATAAGATGCATAGGGGGTTACGCATACGCAGTGGGTACTGCAAACAGAAACAAAATCAAGATGCACACAGGGGGTTACGCAACAGAAACAAAATAGAGATACATAGGCACAACATAACAACACAGGGGGGGGGGCAGCACAGAATCAGAATGGGAGATTGCTTTGCCACCAATTTGGGTTCTTTCCAATTTGGAGTACTAGGGTACCCATAGGAAATAACAAAATGACCTATTAAATATAATTAGATATTAATAATAGGAAAGAGTACCAATATAATTTCATATATACGGGTATGAATACCATTATATCCGTACTTGTGCTTATTCCTTAATGGGTAGTACAAAACTCGTCCCTCTTCTTTAATGGGTACCCATATCGTGAATTTTTGTACTTGTAACGGGTTTTTATCCTCGGGTATCCACGGGTTTAGATATTTTTGACATTTTTACAAACACATTTCCATTCCTCTATCACAAAGTGTTCTTTCGACACATAATAGCTCTTGTTTTTATTTATTTATTTATAAATTTTCTCTTATTTATTGATTGATTTTCATTTTAATTTATTTTTTATAGATATGTTTCTAAGGATATTATTTTAAAAAATAAAAAATAGAATTCTTTTAATGGTGAATAAATTTTAATATGATATTTTTAAATAATTTTTTTTATTTGTACTTCTTATATCAGTGTCTTCAGGAACATGGTTAACATTTTCTTTCTTTATGACATCAAGTGAAGAAAATATTTGATACTTACTTTAGTCCTACTTATAAGATAATTTAGATCAAAACATACATATTAAAAAATATTAATATATTATTTTTTATTTATAAAATATTACAACATTCTAATTTTATCTATATTTAAATTTAAACTTTATTATGATGTTAGTGATGATATTTTCAAAAATAATAGATAAATATGAAAAAAAAGTTAAATGTTCTATGTTTACACTAGTGGAAAAAATGGATATAATCACGGTTAAAAATGGCCTTTATTCACGGTTAAAGAACCGTGGTTGTTGCAGCCGTGGTAGTAGATGAGGGTCTTTAACCACAGTTAACAACCGTGGTAATAAATCAGATCTAACCACGGTTGTCGAGCATAACCGTGAATATAACAGACAATGTATATTCACGGTTATAGTAAAACCCGTGGATAAAGAACAGCTATATTCACAGTTGTTTAGCATAACCGTGAATACAAGTAGAAAAAAAAATTAACTTACAGACCATGTATATTCACGGTCATAGTAGGAACCGTGGATAAAGGACCTCTATATTCACGGTTGTTTAGCATAACCGTGAATATAAGTAATATAAAAAATTCACTTACAGAGTATGTATAATGACGATTATAGTAGTAACCGTGGATAAATAGTGTCTATATTCACGGTTATAGTAATAACCGTGGATAAATAGTGTCTATATTCACGGTTGTTACCATAACCATGAATAAACACTGAGGTTTTTTTTTTAATATGGTTTCTGTTTTATTGTTTCCCAAACCTGCATTCAGACAACCAGCACAATATACAGTATCCCAGCATATCCAGTAACAAACAATATATAAAAAGAATGGTATATAGATAACAATTAATTTGATATGAATTCATAACAACGTAAAAAATGAAACTATATACAATTCAGATGAATGTAACCTAATAAAATGTAAACCCTAAATCCTACACTAGATACATATTTAAGAGAATAAAGTTCCTATATCTAGCTAAGTTCTTTTGCCGATTTCAATGAAGTATGAGGCCCATTGCCTTCTAACATTATCTACAAGTGTCTTAGAGAAGTATGACCGGTCCTGGAAGTACTACAAACAATGCACAAAACAATTAGAACAAAAGCTATATTTATTACATGAAATTGATGAAATTGTTAGAAAAGTAGTCCAAATGATGAGACTTACATCTGTCCATCCCTGTACTAAATGTTGTTGGACAATGGTCAGCATAGTGTGCATGATGAAATAGCCACACTCAAAGGAACCCTCCTGCCTGTAAGACTACAATGGACATAAAATATAGAATAAGTGAATTCGCAACTTAAAAAATATATATTGAAGATTTGAATGAATACGATAGACTTACCTTTGGGTGCATCCACACAACTTTTCTTCCGCTGGACTTAACTCCAACCAGTCGATTGTATTCAATCACCGCCCTACATCAAATAAAACACAAGATAAGTTAGAATCGTATAGGTCCAAAAATGATGTAATCGAATTTATACTTATTGTTTATGGCTTAACTTACCCGTCTACTACAGTTTTAAGGTCTTGTGGAACTGCCCGATGCGTAGTATCAAAGTATAGAGCAAGATAAGCCCGGGGACAGATCACCACAAGCGTCCAGTGAGCGCTGCAGTTACCAGTGATAAGTGAGACTTCAAAATGCAAAAATTAATGACAATAATTATGGAATATAATATTACCCTTTATGATAGGGGCCCATGTATACAGTCTTCCCAGACTCAAACATCCAATTCTGGATGTATGCCTGGGTGTCCTGCTTGGTGTTTGAGAGCTTCTATATGAGAGAGGGCTCTAAGAAACCATAAGTTCCTTGGAAACCCAACTCCACACAAAGTTTTGTCAGAAACCTAAACAAGTTGAGACATGGTTAGCGACAAATAACTTGTATAATGAAAAAATTGGACAAAAAGAGATATACTTACAGCTCCCACAACTGAATGATGGAGATGTTCAGCATCGACGTCCCCGTAATAATCTCACACATGTCAGAATGTGTAATGTAAAGTGGTAGTGCACTTGGACGGCCGAACACCAGTGGCTCCCATGGGATCTGAACAGTCTCATCTCCTTACTTATACCCGATGCGCCATAGCATCCGGATGGGATTGTCGGCCTCTGGCCTCTTCAATGCCTGTTCCTGTTGAACATTTGACAACCATCACAGTTTGTACCATAATTGACAATATAACAAAATTAGTTAGTGTAAGGTTTTTACCTGTCCAGGGGTAACCTACAGAAGTCTGTTGGGCCACATCAGAAAGTGGCCCACCGCCTGATCGACAGTCTTCACCTCTGGAGTTGCCACTGGCACAACAGCATCCTCCTCGAGGACGAGCACAACAGAGACCCTAGACATACCATCAGGTAATGACTGATGGTGAACCACAGGGCCTAAGTTATAGACCATGCCAGTGGCAACTGGCTCCTCCGACCCGTCAACGAACAGGTCACATTGTCGGGTGTCTGGTGGCTCGACACCATCATCGTCAGGGTCAGCCGCAGCGCATGACCCCTTAGTGCTAACCTTCCGTACCTACATATTTACACATCAAGCAGAAGTTATTCAATAATGAAATAAAGTCATTACAAACAATAAAACCGAGGAAATTGAATAAGGAATCTAACCTGTGGGTCACTAGCTAGTGCAGTAGTCTCCTGGTGGTGGCTGAGTGAGGCCTTCATCTCCTCCCTGAATCAGGCCATCTCCTGGTGGAGCCTAGATATCTTCTTCTGATACTCAGCCTTCACAACAGCCACCTTCTGCTCCACCATTTTCTCAAGGGAGGGGGCAGGGTCGAGAGCACCGTAATAGCTGCGGAGGCCTGTGAAATGTGAATGATTAATATAACATTGTTTAATAAATAACAAAATGAAAGGATATACGAATTTCCAACTTACCTACACCTCGACCAATAGCACGCACTCTTCCTGGGTGCTCTGGCCTGCCGATGGCGGTAGTCAAAATATCCTGCCTACCATGGGCTACGAAAGACCCTTGGGTTGATTGCTCAACCAAGGAATCCTGAAACCAAACAAGTTAGCATTCACTTCCTCCACGTAATACCAAAAAAAAGACACTGATACAAGGGGAATACTTACTATCCGTGAGGCGACCTCCTTAGCTTGTGAGGAAGTGTATTCCCCACTCTTCTTGATCCTGGCCCGCTTCCATTTGTCGTGGCGTGTAGGTGGGGAAGGGGGATCCACAATACCAGTGTCAGGCTGACTAGTCTGACACTGACTCAGCCTCTCCTATACCAGCCGCTCCTCCAACCTACGGTAACCCCCACGTGATAGTGTGTGGGCAGTCATTCAGCTTCCTAGTCTCCCGGGCTTTCTTTCTGACCTCCTACAACAAGAAAGAAAAATATTCAGAGTTAGCCATTTAAATTATACATAATTTAATCATTTAAAAACCAATGTAACTGAAACTGGACAGAATGCCTATTTGTAATGAAAGTATTCCAAGTCGCCTGATCTATGAATGAATATTTCTCTCCAGGGAACTTTCCTTGGTCGTCCCCGAATACATACCTACAATTCAGGTACATTTAAACTAAGGATTAATTGGTACAATTTGGTAAAGCGTTGATTAAGAATTTAAAGTCCAAATACCTCGTGGTGAGTATGGATTTGAACGACCTCCAACGCTCAGCCATAATACCAAGGACCTTCCTCCTCGCTATGTCAGAAGATGGTATGTCAAAAGAGTCCTACATGAAAGGAGTTAGTCCATAAAGGAGTCCTTATTATGAATTACATGAATTAATACACTAAATTAAAACTTAAATAATATCAAAGTTACCAGAACATCACTCCATAGCTGGTTCTTCACCACCTCCTCGACATTATCCCAGTCGGGGATAATGATGGACACCTTCGATCGAGCCAGGACTCCCAAATAACTGCTAAACTTCATGGCATTTGGTCCTTCAAATCTACCAGTGTTGACATCCATGTCAACAGATAACCTCTCTCCTCGGTGTCGCCTAAGTGCAACGTCTGCCATCCGGGTAACACCTCTACTCTTCCGAGTAGAGGAATCAGTAGCCTGTGAGTCAGACCTAGATCGTCCATCCTGATCAGCCATGAGTATCTATTCAAACAAGGAAACACAACTGTCAAATATTTAATATAACATTTAATACAATGAATAATTAATATAACATGCATGTAATTCAATGATTCATTAACATGATTAATACCCTATGAAGATGAAATATTTTCCCACAAGCCTTCATGGTGGTCATGACGACTGGCAACTACATCATCTATGTCATGTTCCATGATAGATGTTGGAATACGTGTTGTGGTAAATGGAATTTCCATAATATCAAGATTGGGGTCTCCAATGTGTCTACCTTGGATAACAATTGACCACCGTTTGTCAGATGGGTCAGCAACATAAAAAACTTGCTTCACCTGCGTTGCCATTATGAATGGTTCGTCCTTATGCCCTATCTTGTTGAGGTCCACCAATGTAACTCCTAAATCATCAGTTTTGACACCGTTCTTATTGTTAACCCATTTGCATTTAAACACAGGAACGGTGAAGGGACCGTAATCGACTTCCCATATATCCTCAATCACACCAAAGTAGCATGACTCGGCCAATACAAGGTTGTTGTCCTTTGAAGTTGAGAAATGCATAGACTGAGCCACAACCATCACTCCACTGTTTTGATTTGTACTCTTTTCATCCTGTGTCCTTGTATAAAATGAATAGTTGTTTATGTCATACCCACAAAAGGTGAGGTTGCATAGAAAAAAATTCGTTCAAAAATAAGGCAAAAAGACTTTAATCGTAAATTAGAAGATTTGTTACGTAGAAAAAGAAATATAGATTCGTATTCCGATACATAAAAATTATATAGGAATAAGAAAAATCTTAGATTACTTTTCAAAAAAATAGTAGAAATCAATATTTTTGGAGTAAAAAAACTATTCCAATTACAATAGTTCGATGTAATGTCGAGAAAGCAGATGCATCTTTCAGTACGATCATTTGTAACCACTGCATGAATGTCTTGTTGTGTTCATTCAACAACCACTTTTCAGTCATTTTAGGGTTGTTTTTCTTGACTAGCTCCTTGTGAGTGGCTAGATACGGTTGCACGTTGTCCGTGTTGTTTAAAATATACAAGTGTGCCTAAAGGACATCATCACGTGGCATGCTCTTGATTTTTTTTCCAATCGTTCCTTTCCCATCCAATCTCCCTTCATGACGAGTCGTTGGAATACCAATGCTTGAAGCATGTGATATGTATTCAGTGCAAAACTCAATTGCTTCCTCTGCAATATATCTTTCCACAATTGAAGCTTCGAGACGACGTTGGTTCTTCATATACCCTTTCAATATCTTCATATATCGCTCAACGGGATACATCCACCATAAGAACACTGGACCACACAAACGGACCTCTCTCACTAAATGGATGATTAGGTGGACCATTATGTCAAAAAAGAGGGTGGGAAATACATTTCAATTTGACATAATATAAGTGATGCTTTCTGTTCCAACACATCCAATTCGCTAGGCACGATTACCTTGCAACATATGGCATTGAAAAACATACACAACCTTGTTATGACATTTCTCACATTTTTAGGAAGAATGTCACGAATGGCGACAGGCAGAAACTGTTGCATCAACATGTGACAATCGTGAGACTTCAACCTAACTAACTTCAAATCTTTCATGGAAACACAAGAGTTGATGTTGGAGCCATAACCAGACGGAACTTTCACACTTCGTAACGATTCACACAGACTTTGTTTTTCTTTTCTGGACAACGTATGACATGCTGGGGGTAAATATGTTCTTTTGCCCTTTGATTGTGGATGCAAATCCTGACGTATACCCATCAACTCCAAGTCCATACGTGAGTTTAGGCCATCCTTAGTCTTCCCGGGTATGTTTAAGAGTGTACCAACCAAACTGTCGTACACATTTTTCTCTACATGCATTACATCAATGCAGTGTCTTACATCAAGCTCCCTCCAATATGGCAAGTCAAAAAACACTGACTTTTTCTTCCAGTTGTTTTATGTTGGGTGCTGTTTTTCACACTTACCAAACTGCACGTTGACGTCTTTCACCTTTTCATATGTATGGCGACCAGATAGTGGTGGAGGAGCCATTTCAAAGTCTTGGGCACCGTTAAACGACTTCTTCAACCTTCGAAACGGATGATCGCTTTAAGAAACCTTCGATGTCGAAGATAAACACTTTTCCTACCATGGTGCAACCGCACAGAACTAGTCCCCTCCTCACATACTGGACAAGCTTTATGACCCTTCACGCTGTACCTGGATAAGTTACCATACGCTGGAAAGTCATTGATCGTGCAAAAGAGCATGGCACGCAATTTGAGTGACTGCCCGGTAAACCCGTCAAACACATCAACCCCGTCTTCCCATAACCTTTTCAGGTCTTCAACCAATGGAGTTAAATATACATCAATGTCGTTGCCCGGTTGTCGTGGACCAGAAATCATCATCGATAACATGACATATTTTCGCTTCATGCACAACCATGGCGGCAAGTTGTAAACAAACAACAAAACAGGCCATGAACTATGGTTTGTGCTCAGGTTCCCAAACGGGTTCATGTCGTCTGTGGCTAGTGCAAGCCTAACATTTCTTGGTTCATGGGCAAATTCCAGAAAAATCGTATCCATTTTCTTCCATTGCGATCCATCGGCCGGATGCCTAAGTAGTCCATCAACAACCCTTTCATCAACATGCCATCTCATAAGTTTTGTATCATCTGCATTGGCAAACAGACGCTTTAGTCTTGGAACTATAGGCAGATACCACAACACCTTTACAGGAGACCCTTTAGTGCATACCTCATCAGAATCCGCCTCTTTCTTCTTATACCGTGACACCCCACACCTAGGACATCGATGCAGCATTTCTAACTCACCCCGGAATAATATACAATCATTTGGGCATGCATGTATTTTCTCATACTCTAAACCCATAGGACACAACACCTTTTTGGCCTCATAGTTACGATTCGGCAAGGTGTTTCCAGCTGGGAGCATTTCTTTCAACAACTTCAGTAAGTCAGTGAAACTTTTATCCGTCCACCCATTTATGGCCTTCAAATTAAACAATCGCAAAACTGATGATAACCTCGTGAAATTGACGCAGTTTGGATACAACGGCTGCTCAGAGTTCTCACACAGAGTCGTATATACATGAGCTTTCTTAAAACCTTCTACCCCCACATCACGGATCATATCCTCGAGTTGGTCATCCATGTCGACATCGGTGACATGCATCGAGCTTCGATTTTCAGTTTGAGAGCTGTTACTTGGTACCACCACATCTTCACCATGCCATATCCAACGTGTATAACTACGCAGAAAGCCGTCACACAGTAGATGCTCTCGCACCTCTTCCAAGTCTACCCGGCGCAGGTTCAAGCATTTCACACAAGGGCAAAAATACTTTCCATTCACCTCCACTGCATTCCTCGCTACGAATTCTATAAATGATTCAACTCCCCCTCGTACTCTAGACTTAGGCGTGATGCAGTTATCCAACTCCGATCCATGCCAACTGTTTACAAGGTGCTATGATCAACCTCACTTTTTCCACAAGGTGGTGGTCCTATACCCATTCAGGATGACAATTGTTTTTATACGTCATTCTAATATACAGGTTAGGAGTTATTTTAAAATTTGATAAAATTTCGGCAGCATTTCGCATTGGTCTCTAAGTACACCAAATGAGAGTGGTCAAATCAAATTCAACCACAACCAAATATGCACCCAGAGAACAACACAAAATGCAAGTTACCAAAAGTTTATCAAATTTTAAAATAACTCCTAACTTGTACATACTAAAAATGACGTATAAAAAATAATTGTTCATCCCAAACTGTCCAAACGGACAATTCAAGATTCAACACAAACGATGAAATTAATTAATTTAATGACCATTTGTGTCGAATCTCAAACGGGGAACTACGGTTCACTCATATGCACAACAACTTTCATACTAGTTAACTAGTTAACTAGTATGAGCCTACGAGTTTGCAAGATTGAAAACCACATACATACAATAGACAAAAATAACATTATATACGAGCAACCAAGCACAACAACAATAACATTATATAAGTGAAATGTAACTTCTCATCATAACTCAACTCAAAAATCTAATAATGAAATATCAAAATTTTAAACTAAACTTCAACAGAACAAAATTCATAAATGGAAAATGTTTTAAAGGGAATGGTTAACAATGATGAAGTGAAAATTTTCCATTTAAAAATATCTAACTTGAACCTAGGAATGCGTTATGTTCATATCTAACAATGATGAAGTATGGATTTATGGATTATGGATTATGAATTATGAATTATGGATCATGGATTATGAGATATGAATTATGGATCATGTTAAGCTTTCCCGTTTACATCATTTTTAGATATTCATACTTGAAACGCGTATAACTACATCTATATGTGTTTGATGATTTTCTTTTCTAATGTTTAATTCTAATCCAATAGTATTTATTTATTTTTTTATGTAGGACTGAACTCGCCATATTTTTTTAAATCTGAAGGGGATACATAGATTATACTACAGTTTGTTTCCCTATACACTAAGGTGATTTATTTCTAATTTGATAGCCTAAAGCTTCTTATTCTATTCATCCTTTACTTGGTTTCCATAAAGACCATTGAATGTAAGTTTGAAGGAAATTGTATTATATGTAACATCCAAAATTTGTAAAAATTATTAATTAAGAGGAATACACAGAACCAGCAAGCTTGCTTTAATTGTTACACAGATATTATCTAATCAGATATCTTATACATATATAATATCTATACTACAGGGAATGTCACAGGCAATGTCACAGGTAATGTGTCACAGGCAATGAAAACACAATGAGATTGAAAAAAAATGAAACACATGTCTAATCAGATATCTTGCTGCTCCCTTTTTACAATTTTTCATTAAATAGATTGAAAAAAAAATTACCACAACAATGAAAACACATGAAAACAGAGGCAATGTCACAGGCAATGTCAAATAAGCAGAGATAGAGTTCAGCTTCAACAATGAAAACACAAACTCAGAGACCTATATTCGTTCATGTTCGACTACACACAAACAGAGAGACAAGCTTTCCAGACAATGGTGATAAAGCATAACAAAGAAGCAGGGCTAAAAAGTGAACGAAAGAAGAAGGGCAAGGGAACACTTACCAGACAATGGTGAACGAAGAAGAAGAAGGGCACACGAAAGAAGAAGGAAGGGAACGGAGAAGCCTACGACCAGCAAAGAGGAGGACGAGGAAGAAGACGACAACCAGCGCGAAAGAAGAAGAGAAAGTGAAAAAAGGCTGAAAGGCACGGCTTTTGAAGTTTCAGAAAGGATGTATATTCACGGTTCCCCTTGAAACCGTGAATATATTACACATATATTCACGATTGAACGAAGAACTGTGGATAAATGTTAACTATTTATCCACGGTTACGATCCCAACCGTGGATAAATATTAAATTTATAATCACAGTTATATATACAACCGTGGACATATAGTACCCAGTAATTAAACCCTAAAACCTGAAGTATATATCCACGGTTGAAAATACAACCGTCATTATAGACATCAATATATATCCACGGTTAACATCATAGCCCTGATCATACCCATGAATATATATCCACGGTTGTGCACACAACCGTGGATATATATTTCAGGTACTATATATCCACGGTTTACATCTCAACCGTGAATATATATTGACGTGTACGATAACGGTTATGATGTTAACCGGGGATATATAGTTTTCTCTGATTATATCATTCACCTTATAATTTCAAAAATACCACCGCGTATGTTTTTATCACTGATCCACTACAACCCGTGAATATATCCCGTTGTTATATCCAATTTTTGCACTAGTGTTATGTGTTTTATCTTATAAATTTAATCCTATTTCATACTTTGTTTTATGAATCTGACTCAAATAAGTAAATTTTTTTAGTTTTTCTACGTCATAATCCTTTTAATTTCGGCACCCTTAAAACTAATATCTAGATTCCATCCCTATAAATGGATTACCACTTGGATTGATCCTCATTACTTTAAATAATTTGTTATAAATTATAATTAATAACGATAAAAAAAAGAAACATCGATGAATATTTCATGAATATTATAACTATTGCCTTATAGATAAGGCTGTCAAAAGTTTCAAAATTCAGTATTATATAAAATAAGAAAAAATATATCAAAATGTGTCCAAGGATATTTTTTTCCCCAAAAATCTTTGTATTCCTTCTGATACTTTTTTAAGTTTTTTATCTTACACGTTCAACCTTACAAAAAATTAGAAATGAAAAAGCAAAACCTTTTATTGAAAATTATATTAAAAGTTGCATTAGAAATCACATCAATATTAGTTTTAAATAAAAATATTTCACTTTTGATTTTTTTTATCCCAAACAACGTTTCATATATTAGAAAAATCTAACTTAGAATGCTAACAATTCTAATTAAATGCATGTAGTTTGTTAAAAAAAATTTATTACACTTTTAAAATTGCCCTGATAAAAGATTATATTCCACTAATACCAACTTAAAGATATAAAGTTTAACTAATAAAAACATGCATTAAAAACAATAAATACATATTATAAATTAGAAAATACTATGTCATAAAAAAAGAAAGAAATCCTAATAACTCAGCATAGGTGTTCCCAACGGTCTTCATGTTGATTTAGAAGTGATTCTTTGTGCTCTTAAAATTGCTTGGAACAAAGGGTAATAGGAAGGTTGAATGTTTCTGATTGTGAAGAAGCCCCTCTTTGATTACGAGGGAAGCAAACAATTGTCAGATGTGTCATTCTCTTATTAATAGTCACATAATTATATAGATAGAGATAAGAATAAAAGTTGTTTTACCTTATTGTGTTATTTTTCAATTTTTATCTTTCTCTATTTAAGCTAATTATATTTCCTATATTTGGATAGAAAAATAAGAAACTCGTTCTCTTATTTGCTGTTCTTTTTCTACTATTAAACACTTATAAAGGTCATCATTGACATTTCAGTTTTACTCATTTTCTGAGAGGGGAATTTCTACTCGGATGCCTTGGCCAACTGGGGAGTTTCAGATCTTATTAAACTAACAGTGATACATCATTTGCCGAATAGCTTATCGTCGTTGTTGCAAGCTCATGCCATGAAGATCCCTTTCCCAAGGGATTGGTTTTTGCTTCTCTTTCTTGCTTTTTAGTTTTAGTTTTTTGTTCTTTTTAATGTACTACACACTTGTTAGATCTAACTAATTTTGTTAGTATTGTTATGTTAACTTCTATATATACACTCCCTACCTTGTATTACAATAACAAGAAATCAATTCAATAACCCTCTTTACCTCCTTCATCTTTTCTCTGTCCTTGTACTTCACATTAGGCATGGTAAAAAAACCTTCGCCCGCACATATGTGTGGATATTACCCGTGACAGGACAAATTCAGGTAGCTTAATGGGTATCCACAGATAAATTAAATGGGTATTTCAAAAACCCGTTAATAAACGGGACGGGTAGCGGTATACAAGTACCTGTGTCCGTGGGTACCCACTATTGCCAAGTGAATTTGTTTTTCTTGGGAGTGACATATATTAAACTTATTACCCGACAACCATATTAAACTTGTTAATGAAATATCATTTGATTTATTTGGCTTGTAAAACATATACTTGACAATTTGCATATCAGGATTTGGACACTCGACAATTCATAAAATATTTCATACCATGATTGTGGTTTTTTTCTTTTAAAAATTGTATTTTTATTAATATTTTATTGAATAATAATTAACTATATGGGTACCCGCAACATCCGCGAGCACCCGTCAAACCCGCTCAAATCCGTTTAGGTGGGTACCCGGCGGGTAGCGGGGTGGGCATAGGTTGCCCATCACGGGGCGGATAGTGGGTAAGTATTATCTATAACATTCTTAATTTTAAAATAAATTTTAGTAATTAGAATAAAATTTTGTAAATAATTTAAATTCCAAAACAGAATTTGAATTAAACAATTACAATAACAGTTTTACAAAAGCCGACCGGCTCTTTTAAGTATACAATTAAATATTTCACTCGGTATTCACAGGAGCCGGCCAAGGCATCTACCAAAATACACTCCGAGCAGCTGAGTGACTTCACATAACATGGTTGGGCCCTACATCCACTGTAAAAATAACAATTGTAGAGGGTGAGCATAAACATATCAAATAACAGTTATTGAATTGGACTAAAAGTCCAATTCATAACTATATTCATAAAACAAAACCGAGACATATATACTCATCATAAAATAGCATGTTATTCTTAATAACACATAAATCAGTGCATACACATGCTCAATCAAATGGATCCATTAAGTCTTTTAATTTGTGTTGCAACACTGGCTCCCCGAGCCATAACTCAGCTCTCAGCTGATTCGGCCGTTTTACAGGTACCAAACCGCTCTGCGCCCATAATGTAACACCGATCACTCTCAGTGATAGCGGTAACACAACTCAGTGTTACGGGCCGGCCTTGAGTCCCACTCAAAGGCGTCCGTGGTATCAAAATAAACCACCACAGGGTCTATGCCTTTCATCAGGACGTCCTCTCATCTGGACCGGCATCACAGGCCCCCTACAGTCCTGTCTGCGTCTGAATACAATTGATATGCCAAATAAATATCAATGATCAATCACATATCAACATCATCAATATCATGAACGACAACATCACATATAAACTCAATATGAATGGAAAGTAATTAAACATAAAGTATGTTATTCAATTGGGGTCTCAATAACATTTCATGCATATATCATATTCATAAACCATCTATTTGAGATGTAACGCTCCCCCTACCTGGAATAAGAGTCCCAGCAGCTTTAAAAGCTATAACCAAGTCACTGTCCACTAATTCCGACTGGAATTACAATTCTGCACCAGTCCCGAGCTTTCTTCGTGAAGAGAGGAAATGGAGATTAAATTATCTTCGTTCAATGGTTTTCAGAGAATTGGAAAGAAAGGCTGATGATTTCACTTTTCAAGAGTTCTTCCCTTTTATCCAACAATGGAAGGATTTATATATATATATATATATATATATATATATATATATATATAGTTCATTCAGAAGAGATGTGAATGAATTGAAGTATTCTGACACACGTCTCTTTAATGATAATGAAGGATTAAAATATTTAATGAAAAGGGACAACACATCAGAAAGGGTCCCATATTTAGGAAATATCTGAAAAGTGAAGCTGCTAGAATATGGAGAAACAAAATGATGTGGAAAGCTTAAAATAGTTATTAATTCTGACTCAGAGAAAGCCTCTGTTCATTCAGAATTCCTTCATTCGGAGGTTATTCACTCGGAATGGTTTCTTCCCATGAAACACAACTTTTCTTCCTCGGAATGACCCATTCACAAATGTCATTTGGAAATACACCAGTCAGACTTATCTCTCTCGATTATACCTCTTCTCGAGTCAGTCTTATTCTTTCGTCATTTGGAAATCTCTCAACTGAAAGATCACTCGGAGTTTTGAAATCCAATTCCTTTCTTGGAAATCATTCCACTTGGAAGGATTACTCGGAACTGAAGAGTCTTGAAGACGAATCCGAGCATAAGCTCTCGGAAACACTAAAGATTGATCCGAGCATGAATTTAAATGATTTCATTGCCCGGATATTTTCTCTCCTCAGAATTATTCACTCAGAGCATACTCAATCTGAGTTGAAGTCTCTCTTTGTCCAGAAGCACTCTTCCTGGAAAGACTCACTCGGGATGTCTCACTCGGAAGTGTCATACTCAGAGACACTTCACTCGGCAAACCATCCACCCAGATATACTCCACTCGGGAGTTTACTAATCAGAAATATTGGTCCGAGAAGTACTTCCATTTCTCTCGGAAACAACCCATTCGGAATCATTCCACTCGGAGATGTTTCTGTTTCATTCGGATTTGCCTCACTCAAACGTGTTTCAATCAAATAATATTTTTCTTAACTTCGAATGATTTCCTTAATAATGTTTCACTCGGAAACATCTTAACTTCACTTGGAATAAGTCTTCTGTCTTATTTCACTTGAAGTCATATTTATTTCACTCGGAATCAAATTCATTTCACTCGGAAAATTCTTGTCTTTGACATTTTTCACTCGGAATTTTATTCAGAAATTCTTCTTTAATCCTTTTTAAATTATTTTTCTAAAAATCATAAAAATTGGGATGTTACATTATCCGTGCTTTCCCCGCCCTGTTGCCATCCCTACTTCACATGGTTCATCGCCTCACTCAGATCCAGCCATGGCTTTCGCTCATTTACGCCTCAAACTTTCTCATCCTCCATCTCTGCTAAACTCTCAAAAGACAATTATCTCACATGGATTCAACATGCAGAGGCAACAATCAAGGGATTTAAACTGAAGAAATACATTTCAGGTCTTGAAGCAATTCCAAAGAAATTCAAGAATCAAGATGATGAAACATTAGGAACCTTGAATCCTTAGTTTGAAAATTACGAGCAACAGGACAATCTTCTAAAATCATGGTTGCTAGAATCAATGGATTCTCGATTTAAGATACGCATGGTAAGCTGTGAATGGTCCTACCAAATCTGGGACACTCTTAAAACGTATTTTGCCTCACAAACCATGGTAAGAGTAAAGCAGTTGAAGATTCAACTCAGAGCCATCAAGAAAATAGGCAAAATCAATGAGCTCTTGGTCAAATCAAGTAAATAGTAGAAAACCTTTGCAGCTATCACTACAAAAAAAATTTAGTAAATTGAGGAGGATCTATTAAGGTTTCAAAAACCTCCTCAAATTAATGTATATTGGGGCCTTTTTTATAACCTACTCAGATAAATTGAATAATGGAGGCTTTGTATTTATTTTAAGGGGTTTCTTATAACCTACCCAAATAAATTATTTTAAGGAAGATTTTTAATATAATTAATAGGATTTATCTTAAACCTCCAAAAATTATTATGTTTCATTCTTTTCTCCTAAAATTATTTTATTTCTTTTTTTAACCAAATTATTTTGTTTCCTAATTAAAACCCAATATTAAATTAACTTTGTGCCATATTTTTTTGAAAATTCCCTCTCAAACCTTTTTACCCAAAACCGCTCGATTAAAATCAAAGATTGGAGTTCTGAATTTCTTTTCGCCATTATGCGTCCCACGAAGTTGCAGTTCCACCGCTTGAAGAAGCATGCGTTCAAGATATTTGTTCCACCACATTCAACAATTCAACCGCTTCAAGAGTTGTAGCTTCTTGAGTGCCATTCGCTTCAAGAACTCCACGTACAGCTTTTTACACGTTCCACTGATCCACAAGTTAGGTTTGACATTTAATTTCTTTTGTGATTTGTGTTATTGTTTGGAGGCCATATAAATTCCTTTACCCTATTTTCTGGTTTATATTCAATTTTAATGATTTAGGGGTTAAGGTTTGTATCATATAATGATTTTTTTTAGAATGAGTCTTGAGTAAAATGTAAGATTTTATTGCTGAATGGGATTAAATTCATTATTGTGAAATGATTTTTATTTTTGCCTCCATATTGACTACAATACAACACATCAAATCAGTCCAAGAAACTTTTGTCTTTTTATCTCTTGCTAATGCTTTGTTTATGAAGAAGTGCCTCTAAATCACTATGTGAAACCACTTGCAAACCAAGCCATCTATATATAGAGCACCGTACCTGATAGAAGAAAATGCAAGTGATTAAAATTACACAATTTGGTTGAATTTCAAAGTAGACAAAGTTATTAAAATTCTCTCAAAATATTTCAGCATTGAAATTCCTCTTTAATTAAAACACTCAAGAAGAATATTTTTCATAAGGCGTGAAAATCCAAAATAATGAGTTTTAAGTATTTGCACACTGCAACTAGAGTACAGGCAGTGAATACCTCTTCATTGGGACCAGGAAAGCCATTTTACCTAAAATTTTGACGCCAACCTCTTTCATATAAAAACGAGACAAAGGGACTCTTGGCAACAATTTAGATATAAAGGAAATGAACATAAATGACATAAATAATGGATTAAATAAATAGTATGTTATTTGTAAGTTAGCAGGGTATATTTTGCTGAAACATTTGTTTATGCATAGAAAATACATAGCAAATAGCATGTGATTTGAGGAAGAAGTTCAACAGATGGTAAGCTTGGAATTCTTTGTAAAATTAGTTGTAACCGTGCTTTTTTTTGGGTCTTGGTTGCAATTTATCTAGTTTGAAAGACATTAAATTCTTGGTCTCTAGTTGCTATTATTTTGCTAACATAATTTGAAATTGAGGCAATTGTGTTCTCTTCAGACTACCCTTAAATCAATGGCAATTGAGATAATGTTAATTTGTGTTATATCATAAAGAATATAGCCATATTATTAAAGAAAAAACACAAGGACAAAGGCCTTCCATTTCCATATGAACAAAATAAGGGTCATGCCACCTCATGGTGATGACTGACACTATGTAAGATGTTGTTCCAGATGGCTAATTCGTGTCTCCCAAATCCTTTTTGTTTTCCAGACAATGTTCTACTATTTGTTTTAGGCACCAGACACCCAACACTCACCCTGAATATTCCTCCATGAGGACTATTTGGCAAATCAAGCAAATATTTGGGGATTCTCGAGATAGAAAAATAATTAATAAGTTTTATAAATGAAAAAGAATTACATATTGTATAATTTTGAAGGACAGAGTTTCTCCCTAGAGCAGTAGCTCTTTTGAGAAAACTTAGTTTCTTTTCCTTCTAGTAAGTAGCTTGTAATTTCCTACATATACCTTGAATACTATCTTTCCCATAATAGATACTAATCTCCATACAGAGTCATAATCAAAATAATCTAATTTCCTAATAGAATCTTGATAGACTAATCTTGATCCGGTCTGGATACTGAACCCCAAAGTTATGACGTCAGAGTGACCTCTTAAAGGAGCATCCGGTGTCACAGGAAGACAGTGCCGCAGCAGTCATCCGTTGTCACTGTATCCGTTCTCACTTTCAAGTATGTTTCATCCGTCCTCTCTACGACGGATGCCTTATCCGTTCCTATTTCCACGACGTGTATAACCATTTACCTCAGGATCACTATGAGATAAGAGTTTCTTATAACTTATCAGCGAAGATACCCTGCATAGCAGAATGTGTCTATGTCAATTACCTCAGAGAGTAAGTACAATTGTCAGCGAAATATGCGGAAAGGTGATTATCCTCCATCCCTATCACAGGATCGTACTCTGATAATTGACCTACCCTCCTGACACACTCTGAGTACTGAGTCATCTTGATTGACACACTCTACACGCTATCAGAACCAAGGGGCCCACTTGCATCCAACGATTCATTTCCTACGTTCAACTATAAATAGTATGTTCCAATACACATGCAAGGTTACATTGTTCTATCTCACATTCTTACTATTGCATTGCTTGAGTAGTTACTGAGTTCATATACTCTCCTAACTTGAGCGTCGGAGAATCTTTGCAGGTGGCACCACCTTTCACCCTCTCTCAACGCGAAGCTCTGGTGTGAAGGATCTCCAGGACAACAAGACTGGTTTCTCCCACTGAAAGGCCGGATTACAATACCAGATACCCACTATACCGGTGTACAAACCCTAAAACACTTGCACTCGTGTGGCTGGTCCCACACCAGATCCTAGACCCCGGTTCAGACCAGTTCATTGGCACGCCCAGTGGGACTCGTTAGAGTTATTCCTACTTTTCGTAGAAGTTTGGTAGTCAGAATGGAAGGTGATGGACGTGATTTTGTTGATGGTCATATGGAGGACGTGACCCACCAGCAGACTGGGAGGAGACTCATCTTCGAATCTCCTGTCACCAACACCCGAAGGATGGTACCAGTGGCAACCCTTGACCCTCGTGATGAGGTTATTAGGCAGCTCAGGGAGGAGTTGATGGAGTTGAAGCGGGAGAAGAGAGGAGTTGGGGACAGGGTAACGTCCCATGCAGAAGAGGCTCACCATGCATCTGTGAGGGAAAGATCCATGACCCTCCAGTACTCGAAAATCCCTACGTACGAGGAGAGGGAACAGACCTAAGACTCTGGTGATAGAGTTAGTACCAGGAGAAGGGAGCAAGCGGTGGTGACCTCTGGAACTTATAGACTCAGTGTTCCTTTCTTGAGAAGACTCATGAGTGTCCTCATCCCTAAGCACTTGCAAACGACTCAGCCACTGTTGATTGGGAAATACAATGGAGAAACTGATCCCACTAAGCACCTAGATGCTTATGTTTATGAGGCTATGTACCTGGGAGCTGATGAAGACGTCATGTGTAGAATGTTCCCCAGAACCTTGACGGAGGAGGCCCTTAGCTGGTTCAAGAGCTTGCCTTCAGGGTCTATAGATTCCTGGGAAGAGATGGCAGCTGCATTCGAAAGTCATTTTGTCATTTCCAGGGACATCCCAAAGACTTCTCACACCTTGGCTCATATAAGGCAAGGAGAGACTGAAACTCTCAAGGAGTTTCTGAAGAGATTCTACAAGGAAGCTGCATTGGTCCCACACCTCACGGAGGCCATACAGCTCCACATCGTAGTCGAAGCTTTGTAACCTAGTTCCGCTTTTGCCCTATCTTTGGCAAAGAGCCCCCCAGAAACCTTCAAGGAGTTTCGAAGGAAAGCTTCCAAATACGTGGGTATAGAAATGCACCTGGAGGCTACAACAGCTAGAATGAAGCCTCCAGCGCCCCCTCAGCAGCCACGGAGAGAGAATGAGAGGGTGAGACCAGAAAAGCATGCCTTCAAAGAGGACTTTGCAAGCACTCGACCTCATCAACGAGACAGGCACGTCTCATCTTTCAGCAACTATGCTCCTCTGAACGCCAGGCATTCCCAAATCTTGAGGGAAGTTGGCTGGCCAGCGCTGAGTGTCTTTGGTATAAGGAAGCCACCCCCAGTCAAAAGACCTAGGAACCCACGTAAATATTGCGCCTTTCATGAACAGACGGGTCACCACACAGACGAGTGCAAAATGTTGAAGAATACTGTGGAGACCCTCATTAGAGAGGGAAAGCTGAAGCAATATTTGTTCAGAGAAAAATCCTTAGACGAGCCTGACAGGATGGACAAGAGGGGAGAGATCCAGATGATGAGGGTGACAATAGTCGTAACCCAGTTAGAAGGTTTACTGCGCCTGAAAAGCAAAAAGGAGTGATGATCGCTGGGGGAGCCCAGCAAGACAGCATGCCTCAGCAGCAGAGGCAAGGTAGGCGTGAAGTGATTGAGATGATTGCTGGAGGGTTTGCAGGAGGAGGAGCATCAATCACAGCCAGGAAAAATCACCACCAGATGATTTTGTCTATACATGGCAAACCTAGAGATAACCGCCCTTTCAGGGATGGTGTGGCTGCTCCGGCGGTGTCGTTCACTGATGATGACTTCGGCCCGACGATCCCAGGAGGAAACGACGTGGTGTTAATCGTCGCTGTTATTGCTAACAAAGATGTGAAGAGGATCCTCGTCGATCAGGGAAGTTCTTGCGATGTAATTTTTTATAACTGTTTCAAAAGAATGGGTTTTAATGATGCAGATCTACAGCCGTATACGCAAGAACTCACAGCGTTTAATGGGGCGAAGCAACCTACCAAAGGATATCTTGATACCCTCATTTCTTTTGAAGGTGAACCTGGCACGAGAACAGTGAAGTCGAGAATCCTTGTGATCGATGTGGAATCCCCTTACAACGGGATCATAGGCCGCGCTTCCTTGAACGCGATGGAGGCAATTGTGTCTACTCCTCACCTCTTGATCAAATTCATTGATAAAGATAACTATGTATCTTCCCTCCGAGGTGATCAGGAGATGGCTCGGTATTGTTATAATCTGAGCCTCAATATGGTTAAGTTGGAAGCGTTCAATAAGAAGAGGAAGCTGAATGACGGAGGAACAACGGCTGGGTCTGTCAGTCTAATTGACTTAGACCCCAAGGCGGAATTGAAGATCGACCCTCTTAACCCCCCAAAGCCCACACCGGATGGTGGTTCCAGGGACGTCATCTTAGGGGACTCCCCTGAGAAGGTCACGCACATTAATGATAACCTGGAGTCAGGCATGGAGCAGCGCTTGTTGGCCCTCTTGTAGGAGTTTAAAGACCTTTTTGCGTGGACTACAGTAGACATGCCTGGGATGGACCCTGATTTCTGTTGCCACAAACTCGCTGTTTACCCAGAAACGAGACCGGTGGCCCAGAAGAAGAGGAGGTTGGGACCGGAAAAGCAGAAGGTAACGTGTGAGCAAACAGAGGAATTCTTAAAGGCTGGTTTTATAAAGGAGATTCGCTATTCATCTTGGCTTTCCAACGTGGTGATGGTGTAGAAAGCCAATGGCAAGTGGAGGATGTGCACGGATTACGTAGATCTCAACCGATGTTGCCCCAAAGATCCGTATCCCCTCCCAAACATTGATCGTATGGTAGACGACTTATCTAGTTATCAGTACCTCAGTTTCATGGATGCTTATTTAGGGTACAATCAGATTCTGATGTGGTAAGGAGATCAAGAAAAGACGGCCTTTGTCAATGACCGTGGTGTCTTCTGCTACACCATCATGCCGTTTGGATTGAAGAACACCGGTGCTACCTACTAGCGCATGATCAACAAAGTATTTAAAGGTATCACACCAAGCTGGTACAGGTGTATATCGATGATATCATCGCAAAGACTCCCGCTGGAAGGGATCACATTGATGATTTGCGCTAAGTGTTCACTCGACTACGACAATACAACATGAGGTTGAACCCATTGAAGTACATTTTTGCCGTTCCAGCAGGGAAGTTCTTGGGATTCATGTTGACCCAGCAGGGCATCGAGGCCAACCCTGGTAAGTGTCAGGCAATACTGGATATGCAAAGCCCCAAGAGCCTAAGGGAGGCACAATCGTTGAATGGAAAGATGGCGGCTCTGGCCCGATTCATGCCCAAAATGGCACATAGATCCCTTCCTCTGTATAAGACGTTGAAGAAACATAAGAGCTTCGAATGGGAAGAAGAGCAAGAGCAAGCTTTCTAGCAGCTTAAGGCCGTGCTTTTAAGTCCACCAATACTGGTAAAGCCTGACCCTGGTGAGACTCTAGTCCTGTATATGGCAATTTCTGATGAGGCCTTAGGCGTGGCTTTGGTCAAAGAAACTTCAGAGGGACAGAGGCCAGTGTACTTCACCAGCAAAACATTCCAGGGGGCCAAGAGTAGATATCAAAAGATAGAGAAGGCCGCTCTAGCAGTTGTATGGGCTTCACGATGGTTGAGGCCGTATATTCACGCGCATCCAGTACTTGTGAGAATGGATTTACCTCGCTGTTCAGTACTCAGTAAACCAGACCTCGCTGGAAGGATGATTAAGTGGTCCATCAAGCTTTCTAAGTTTGAAATTTCCTATGAGCCTCGAGGAGCTATTAAAGCCCAAGTTTTGGCAGATTTCGTGGTGGAAATGACGGGGGCGGATCCAGCCACACCTCGAGCGCATTGGACCGTTTATGTTGATGGGTCGTCAAACAGTAAAGGTTGTGGAGCCGGTGTTGTAGTGGAAAGCGATGACGGTGTGCATTTGGAAATTTCCCTCCGATTCAATTTCAAAACCTCCAATAATCAAGCTGAGTATGAGGCATGCCTGGCCGGCCTCCGAGCGGCGATTGACATCAGAGCGTCAGAAGTAACATTGTGCAGCGATTCACAGCTGGTGATTTCGTAAATCCAGGGAGAATATCAGGTCCGAGAGCCACAACTTCAACTGTACTTGAATTGTGTGAATGAACTGAAGGGGAGATTCGATGTGCTGGAATTTAAGCATGTGCCAAGAGAGGAGAACACCAGAGCGGATATCTTATCAAGGCTTGCAAGCATAAAACAGCCTGGTAGTACCACGATTGTGGTTCAAAGCACGCTGACATCTTCTAGCATCCCTTTGTTCCCTTCTCTAAATGCTATAATAGTCAATTACCCTTACGAGAACTCTTGGGTCATCCCCTACATCCGTTATCTGGCGGACGGACAACTCCCTACTGATGAGAAAGAAAGAAGGCGAGTGAAAAGGGAACTGTCATACTTCACCATGGTCGATGGAGTTCTATACAAAAGAGGATTTTCAGTCCCATACCTCCTTTGTTTGAGAGAAGATGAAGTACAAGGAGTATTGGAGGAAGTACACGAGGGGCAGTGTGGGCACCATGCTGGGGGTCAGAGCTTAATGAGAAAAGTCCTCAGGGCTGGATATTAGTGGCCCACGGTGAAGCAAGACTCAGCTGATTTTATGAAGAAATATGATGCTTGCCAGAGATATTCTAACCTCCATCACACACCGGCCCAAGAACTCTCTTCATCCGCTGTGCCATGGCCGTTCTACCAGTGGGGCCTTGATATCCTGGGTCCGTTTCCTACCACTCCAGGAAGCATTAAATATTTGATCGTGGGGGTAGACTACTTCACTAAGTGGATCGAGGCTGAGCCAGTAGTATATATCACTGTTAGTCCTCAAATTTTCAATAAAAGCTTGAACAAAAATTTCATAAAAATTATAAAAATTAGTTTAATTTGTTAGAAAATTAGGATTTAAATTCAATAAATGGATGTTGTTGGAAATAATCTGCCCTTGATCAATTTTCTCTAGTTTTGCAGTGAAAAAATTAAGAAATCAAGAGAAAATTACACTGGAGGAGCTGACGCGTAGCCTCATCCCACGCGTAGCATCAACAGCTATTTTTGATGCTGACGCTATGCGTCCTAGCCACGCGTAGCGTCAATGCTACGTAGGCTCCACTTCCAGCTTGGTCAAGCACTCAGCTTTGACCCAATAATGGTCATCCCACTCAGCACCAAGGGCCATCCCACTTAACACAAATGGCCAAAACACAGTGGAGACACGTCCAAGTGGCCAAGCATGATCTATTTTTATAATTTGTAGTGGCCATTATCAGCTGTTTAATGGAAGCTGAGTCAAGGGCCTGACGCGTAGCGTCACACTGACGCGTAGCGTCAGCACCCTTGCTCAGCCCTATAAATAGGGCCATCCAACACCATTCTAAGCATCCCATTCACAGCATTTCATTCTCTTCTTTTCTCTCTTGTGCTCGATTTTGAGTACTTCTTTTCTGAGTTATAGTTCTAGAATAGTTTTCTAGATACTTGAGTGTGTTTCGGTGTATTGTGATCGTTGTATCATGAAGTTTCCATCATCTTCGTAATGTCAAACTCTGTAAGTGTTGTTTTTACTTTCACCATGTGTAACTAATCTGTTTATGTTGGAATTGGTGAGACGACATGTACTCTTTTTTCTTACTTGAGTTTTTTCCCGTTGGGTTTTCTCAAGAAGGTTTTAACGAGGCATGACCCTAACTACGCTTCCTTTGTAATATATATTCAGCTTAATGAAAATGCAATTCATGACTCTCTCGCTCTCACCCTTTCATTTATATGTTGTGATTTATAGTTATAAGCTGTCACGTTTAAAGACCCTCAAGACGGATGATCTCAATCACCCATTCTGTGTATTGACGATGTAACTCCTCGAGGGGTGAAATGGGTTGTAGGATTAAACCAAACCCCATTTGAAGACCTAGATTGTAGGATTAAACCAAACTCTGGGTACGGTTAGTAAGTTTGGCTGAACACCGGTGAAGGCTTGGATTGTAGGATTGAACCGAACTCCGAGTACGACTAGTAGGTTTGGCCGAATGTTGGTGAAGAACGGTGAATGGGTAAACTCCAACACCGATTGAAGATACTGATAGTAGGATTAAACCGAACGCCATTGAAAACCTGAGTGGTAGGATTAAACCGAACCTCAGGAAATAGGTTGTAGGATTGCACCGAACCCCATTCGAAGACCGGCGAATGGGTAAAATCCAACACCGCGTGAAGAAAAATGGTGAATGGGTAAAATCCAACACCGAGTGAAGGCTCGGATTGTAGGATTAAACCGAACTCTGAGTACAACTTGTAGGCTTGGCCGGTTGCTATTGAAGAATCAATCGTTACCGAATTCACTCAGAAGTATTCCTAGGAATTCCTTACTCGAAAATATTCTCCCTTGGGATTCCTTACTCAGAAACACTTCAAATTCGATACGAGACTCTTAAATTCTTTAGTCGGTAATATCTCATTGAAGTCCGATTCGTGAGCTCTGTAAGCTGAGAAAGTCTCACTTTGAAGTTTCAATCAGGAATTCGAAACGTACTTGCGAGACTCGTAAATTCTTTACTCGGGAAAGTCTCTACCCGAAACGTACTCATCCGAAGTCGAAGCCTCTCTCTATTCCTGAGTGTTTCACTCGGAAAATGCTTCACTTGGTACCATATCACATGGAGGTCGGAAATTCTTCACTCGGTACCATATCACGTGGAGGTAAAAAATGTTTCACCCGGTATTATCCTGTTCAGAAATGTTCTACTCGGAGCTATCTTGTTTTGAAATTCTTCACTCGGTGCCATACTACCCAGGAGTCAGAAATATCTCACTCGGTATTTACCCCGCTCAGAAATGTCACCCTTGGGGATACCTTCTTAGGAGAGTTGCACTCAGAAATCTCCAACCCGAACGAAGACTTGGATCGTAGGGTTAAACTGAATTAAACTGAGCATCGTCGAAGTATCAGTCGGAAATCTTCACACGGGAATGGTCACCCGAAAATCCTCCTCCTAGAAGGATCAATATGAGAGCTTACACTCGGAAGTCTCACTCGGAACTTCTCAGGTAATACGACCAGAACCAATTTTACTCGGAGTGATCACTCAGAGTCAAATGCTCACTCTGAATCGGTCATTCAGAATCAAATGTTCACTCAGAGTTGTTCATTCAACGTCAAACCTCCACTCGGAATTGCTCGCTCAGAGCCGTTTGATTCGCAATGCTTGGTGCCAATGTTTGACGATTAACGAGTATTACTAAGGTAAAAACATAACATGTAATTTTGCAGGTTATACCAGCATCCAGACCCCTCACAAGTTGTATAGCTCATATGAGCAACTTCATAAGTCCCTCATATAAGCTAGGGGACATAATATCCGGTCTGGATACCGGTTCTAAAGACAGGGCGGTTGAATGTGAATATTGCCATTCCACATCTGTGAGATCGCATAAACCTTTTTAATCTCCGAAAAGTTAAAGGTAACACTTCACAACAGATATTTCCTTCCTAAAATACCCACACTTGGGGACAGGGCATACTTTAACGTAAGTATTGTGTATCTATTATGGTTTTTGTTATCTTCCTCCAGGATGAAAACTACGCTTTAAACGAAAGTACAGTTAAACAAAGCAGATGTACAACGAATGAAGAAGTAAAAGTATAACGTATATGTCTAAGTTATTTGGCAATCATATACTTGTTGCAAATGATAGAAGAGAAGTGAGGACGAGTTTAATTGATGAGAAGAAAAGTTTTACAAGTATAGTTCATCAAAACTGGAGCTGATCCCAGTACACAGCTATAAATAAAAGCATAAAATTAAAGAGCAGGTGGTTGGTTCTCCAATGTGGGCACCTCTGTTCTCTCTTCTTCAGCTCCCTCAGCTTGAGTCTCATCCGCTCCGGTCTCTTGGCCAGCTTGGGCATCCTCTTATGTTTCATTTTCGGGGCCAGGAGTGGTCAGTGTTGGTTCCATGCTTTGACCCTCCGGAAGTGGAGGCAGTTCATAAAGAGTATCAGGAGGATCCTGGTGCGAGCTGTTACCCTTCACTTCGACAAGCTTCCCTCCGTGGAATTCATAGAACGGATCCAATCCGTACAAATCAAGCTTCATGTCGGGGTTGTGATAAAAGACTTGACGAAGTGTCAGGCCGAAGGATTCAAAAGCTACGTTCTTGCATGTCTCCAAGGCTTTGGCAGCCTTGGCCTTAGAAGTAGCCAATTTCTTTTGAAGCTTGGAAAACTCCTCCTTCGACGGCCCAGTGCTCACACTCCCCTTCTTTAGCTCCTCAATCTGAGTCTGCATTTCCTTCCGAAGGGCCTCCCACTCTCCTAGGCTTTTATTATGGCCGACCTCTATTGCTGCAAGATCGTCAGCTAGCTTGGCCGATTTCTTCTTCTCCAATTGAAGCTCTTCTTCAAGGAGGGGGATGGATTTATTCTGCTGCTGAAGCTCAGTAACCTGCCGCTCCAAGGATTTGTTGGCGAAGTGGAGCTGGCTTATTTCTTCAGTCTTCTTCTGCAGCGTCTCCTTGGCCTTAGTCAGTTCTGCCTCCACCCCTCTATGAGTCTCAGCCTGTTTGGCCGCCCAGGCCTCCTTTACGGCGATGTCGGCTTCGAGTTTTTCAACTTGTTCCATATAATCTGCCTTGTCGCTTAAGGAGTCTAAAAGGCCGGAGAGCTCATCCAGCTGCCAGCGACCGGCCTGGCAAGCGCCTCGAACTTCGGCAACATCGAAAGAGGGGCGGAGACAGTACCTAGCCTTTGGAAGAGTGGGGGGCATGGACCCCTGGAACTAGAGATAAGGAGAAAGAAAAGACTCGCTTGGAGGGTCAATCACTGGAGGAGGACCGCTCTCGGAGTCCGGCTCGGGCGTGGCGTGTGAAGGAGGGGCAGAAGAATCAAGGATGGGTTTCTTCCCCTTGTCTTTTTTCAGCCCAGACTCCTCGAGAGTCTTCTGGCGTTTCTTTGCAGGGTCACTAGAGGAAGGGTTCTCCACATCCGTTGCCTTGACCAGATGTCTCTTTTTCTTTTTCTTCTCCGGGGCGGCCTCTTCATTACCTTGCCCCGCGGCCTCAATTTGTCCCTCAGGTTCCTTCTCATCAAGGAGAGGGACCTCGTCTCCCATGGTGGAGGTAAGAGGAATTATTGGAGCCACTGCCTTAGTGGAGTTCCTCTTGGCTTGAATTTCATTTTCTTCAGAGGAATAATCGCCATCCGCCAGCATGGATTTCAGGGACAACATCTTGATGCCAAATCTCCGAGTCATTATTTTGATGTATATTTCTCAGAAGATTTACGCTTTGGCAAGCGCACCAGTCGTTAAAATTGTATTATATTTGATTGTCCCACAGGGATTGTGGTAAGTACCTCAATCTCATACTAGTACAAGCTGAACCAACACAAGCACAGAAAGTTCATTCGGTTTGTGGTTGTTTAATGTTTTATAATTGTTTTTATGTTTCCAGAAACAGAGTTAAAATGAATTGTGAAAGGTGATTAATAGAAAACAGGTCAGGATTGCTTCGGTTCACAAATTCATCAAGAAACATGAAATAAAGTATAATCAAACTTCATAATCCAGAGGACAATCCGCTTGTGGTTATTCCCTAATTCCTTAGGTGAAAAACACTAATCCTTAAGCATCGAACCTTAATTCCTTAAGTGCTCAATTAACCTAAGAATCTAATGCGAAATTGGAGGTTGAACTCTAACTATTCACCTAAATTGATTAGGCCTGAACTAGTTAGAAAGCTGGAAGTTACCTAAGCTTCAACCATGATTCCTCACTAGCGAAGTTCTTCATCAGTTCTGGATTTGTCAATCCAGTAATTCAGATTCACTCTTCAGCTTGTTCGCCTCAGGATCTAGAAGTTGATTTCCTTGCTCACAGCTTTAAGACTCCATTGCTAACATTCGCAATCCCAACCTTAGGGATTTAGAACTCCATTGACTTCGGTTCCATCGAAGGATTGTGGAACGTTATGGAGGAGAGGATTTAGAGAGAGAAAATGAAGTAGTGAGATGTTCGAAGTGAATTGTATTCTATGTATTCTGTGTGAATCTGTCTCTCCATTTTACAGAATATGTACAAACATATATATAGGCATCTACCTAACTAACTAACTTAACTGATAACTTAGGAAACTTAAGTTAACGACTAAACTAACTAACTAATTACATAATTACAGAATAATTAACTAATTACAGCTCAGCTCTTAACAGATTCCAGTTCATCATTTGCTAATTTACAGCTCAACACTAACTAATTAACAGCTCACTACTTAAATTACTAAGGTGCAGAAGTAGGAGAGGAGGCAGCAGGAAACAACACTGGTGCCGAGTGGATTCTGGAGGGAACAATCACTGTTTTAAATATCAGCCTTTTCGCTTGAGCGAACTGTGTTCTCGCTTAGGCGAACTTGAGATATGTACTACAGTATTGCTTTCTCACTTAAGCGTTATGGAGAAGCTTGGGCCAGGGGTGAGATTTTGGGGTCACGCTTGAGCGACCTTGCTCGCTTGAACGAATTTTTGACCCTCGCTTGGGCAAATTTAACTCTCGCTTGAGCGAATTGATTATTCAATCAGCACTCTGAAATTGACGCTCGGGCTCTTCTTTTTATTTCAATTGGTTCCCTGTTCTAATTTGGAGTCGGTATCTTTGGGACTCTTTTCAGTCGGATTTGTGAAGTCTCACTTGGTTTTTCCAAATCTCACTTGGCTGTTTCCTTTCGGCTTGAGCGATCCTTTTCCTGCATCAATAAAAACTAATTTGCCCAGCATTTGTTTTCTGATTGTCCAGTATTTGCATGCTGGGTTAATGAAAACTTAATTTCTTAACTAATTAATGTTTTTAATCAGTTTCTTTACATAAATTAATCATTTTTGAAATAATTAAATAAATTATAAATTATTAGCAATTAATTAAATAATAAGACTAAACTAATCACTAAACAATGAATTAAGTCAAATAAAAGGCATAATAATTAAGTCTTTTCAAGACTTATCATATCCCCAAACTTAAAACTTGCTTGTCCTCAAGCAAATATTCAGATTAATTAACTAACAAGCTGTTATTTAATACAATCATCCTTTCCTTAACTTAGTTCATGCTATAATTATTGAATACCGATCATGCTTTCTTTTCGCAATTTCTAAAAGTATAATAACTTACACCTCCTTTGGGAACAAGCTGTTGATGCTTTCCTTACTGGGTCGGTGTTTCACTCTTCTCTCGGTGTATAGGGTAAATAGAATGCACTCATCACCTGCATACTTGTTAGATAAACATAGGCTTGCAACAGTTCTACACGTCATGCCATATGCCAACACAATCAAATCAGTAAGGGCTTTTTAAGCTTATAATGGGGTTGGGCTACAGGCTCAATTATTGTTTTTCCGAGTGAATATCGGGTTGCAAGATGTGTCCACTGATGCCTTGACTCAATTTTTAACTTACTGCCTCTACTTAGCAAGCTCCATTATTTTCTGAGTGAATGCTAACTTAATATCTTACGGTGCTTTGCACCTTCTTTTTCTTTCAGTCCTTCGGACTTTTTTTCTTTTTCTTTCTTCTTTTCCATCTTTTTCCGATCACACATTTTTTTCAATCGGTGCTTTGCACCTTTTTCCTTGTTGATTTTTTTTTCATTTTTTTCTTCTCAGCTTTTCTATTTCTCTCTTCATTTCTCTATTTATTCATCTATAACCAAGGTCGGAGTGTGTCCTTAATTGCTGTTAGGCACACTCTTCATCCCCAAACTTAGAACTTGCTAGTCCCTAGCAATAAGTAAGACTGAGCAATTCATCAGTGGGACATCCAGGGGTAAATCAATCAGTTTTTTCAAGATAAATAGGCTTGTAACGTTAGGTGAATACACAAAATAAAAGGGTCTCAGGCTCAAACATAATTTTTGGGTCAAGGGGTAATTAAATATATTAGGAAGGCTACTTTTTGGCCCTGACTAAATTAACAAAGAAGGCCTTCATCATTTCTGATTGGTTGGCATACAATCAATTAGCAAGTACTGAAGCAAATTCTGTCTCACTAACTAGCATGCAAGTTCACTCAGAAAAGAATAAAACAGGCTCAAAAGCTACAACTATAATAGTTAATCAGCCAGTCATGTCCCCAAACTTAATGTAAGGTCATACATTCAGATTGCTAGCTAGCATGCCGAGTAAACAATTAATTAATGATGAAAAAGTTATGGCCAGAGATCATGAGTTACACAAAGCCGATCAATTAATTTATCCGACTAAAGCCTAAGAATCAGCAACTTTTACTTATTAAGATGGATTTGAATTTAAACAATAAGCATATTTTAGCAATTAAGAAGTCGGAGTAATAGAAGACTTCCCTTTTTACCTGAGTGGCTGTGAATGGGAAACACGTGGTCGGATTGGGATGCATGAATTTACCGATACATCCGACAAACAAAATAATAACACGAAATTTTAACAAAGAAATAAAATTTCATTACAACTAAAATAAAAGAGAATTCATTGTTCAGGAAACACTTAAAATAATGTCAAGCTATTACATAAAACAATCATAAAAACATGGAGCAACAACTCAATCATCCTGATCCTCATTCTCTTTGTCCTGCTCTGAAGATGGTGAGAGATCAGCTGCTCGGGATATGTCCTCAGAGGGAATAGTGAATCCAATGGAAGCCAACCACGCATCTCTGTCAGGTGGGGCTCCCATTTCTGCTGTGTGCTCTACCCTCAATTTGGTGGCAATCTTCCTGAGCATGAGATCGTGGTTCAAGACTCGATCATAAATTCTAAGTTGCATCTTCTTCATGACCTGTAATTCCTGCAACACCATAGAAATGTCAGAAGAAGAACCGGCTCCTGCAGATTGCCTGGGACGCTCGGGCTCTCTGGTCTTAAACTTTATATCATAGTCTTCAGCAGTCTTAACATCTCTAAACCTGGACCTGTCAAAACTTTCAACTTCCGGCGATTTGTTCCTCTCAACTACAGGAGATGCATTCCTTGCAGCTTGACTTTAACTGGGTGCATGTTCAGAAGAATCAGATATACTTATGGTTGCCACTTCCTTTTCGTTATCTGTTTGCTTTTTTCTCACACTTCCTTCTACAAAATTTGGTCTAGGGTTTTACAGGAGTCTCTGTGATCTTCTTTTCATGGTTAATGATAAAAAAATGCTGATAAACAACCTAAATGAAAATAAAAACAGAAATCCAAAAGAAACACAACAAACCAAAAATGTAAGATGCATGGCTATGAACAATGGAAGAATCTTAACAAAGAAACAGGAAAATACTAAGCATGTACTTAGAAGTGAATGAAATAAGTAAAATAAATGGAAAGATGGTACCTTTCTTAGGATTCATTTGGGATGTCCAGCCATCAGGTACCACCGAGGCACTTTTGAAGTTGGCCATATCAGCATACCATGGCCCGGTGATAATTGCCATCAACCTCTCATCTGGAAATTCTTCTTTTATTAAAGCGGAATCCGATTCACCTTCCAGACGAGACAGTTGATCGGTAACTGAGTCCTCTACTCCCTTTTTGTCTCGTATTTCTAAGTCAAACTCCTGGAGTAACAGAACCCACCTGATCAGTCTCGGCTTAGATTCTTTCTTAGCTAGTAAGTACTTGATTGCCGAGTGATCTGTATATACAATGACCTTGGCCCCAATCAAGTAAGCACGAAATTTATCAAATGCATACACCACAACAAGCATTTCTTTTTCAGTAGTGGTGTAATGTATTTGACTTTCATTCAACACTTTACTAGCATAATAAATTACATGAGTTAATTTTCCTTTTTTCTGACCCAGCACAGCTCCGACTGCAAAGTCACTTGCATCACACATTAATTCAAATGGTAAAGACCAATCGGGTGCTGCAAGGATCGGAGCTGAAGTCAAACTTTGTTTCAATTTTTCAAAAGCCTTGACACAGTTTTCATTAAACACAAACACATGATCTTTTACAAGAAAGTCGGTCAAAGGCTTAGCTATTTTTGAAAAATCTTTTATGAACCTTCTGTAGAAGCCAGCACATCCTAGAAAACTCCTCACTCCTTTCACGTTGATCGGAGGAGGAAGCTTTTCAATGATTTCTATTTTGGCTCTATCCACTTAAATTCCCTCAGCAGAGATTTTGTGGCCAAGGACTATCCCCCCCTTAACCATAAAATGGCATTTTCCCAGTTAAGGACGAGGTTAGCCTCCTGGCATCTCACCATCACCTTAGATAGGTTGCTGAGGCATGAATCAAAATTATTACCAAAGACAGAGAAATCATCCATGAATACTTCAATGAATTTCTCCACCATGTCCCCAAAGATTGCCAGCATACACCTTTGAATGGTTGCTGGAGCGTTGCACAAACCGAATGGCATGCGCCTATAGGCAAAAATTCCATATAGACAGGTGAAAGCTGTCTTCTCTTGATCTTTTGGGTCAACCACAATTTGGTTATAACCCGAGTAACCATCAAGGAAGCAGTAGTATTCATGACCCGATAGTCTCTCAAGCATCTGGTCAACAAACGGCAAGGGAAAGTGGTCTTTCCGAGTGAAGTCATTCAACCTTCTATAGTCTATACACATTCTCCATCCTGTGGTCGGTCTAGTAGCTATGACTTCACCTTTTTCATTTTTAACAGTTGTCATCCCTCCTTTCTTGGGCACCACTTGGACCGGACTGATCTAAGCGTTGTCCGAGATAGGATAGATGATTCCTGCATCAAGAAGCTTGACCACCTCTTTCCTGACAGCCTCTTTCATTATGGGGTTCAATCTGCGTTGTGGCTGAACTACAGGGGAATGATCATCTTCCATCAGAATTTCGTGCATACAAAATGATAGACTGATTCCCTTCAAGTCAGAAATATTCCAGCCAATCGCAGATTCATGTGTCTTTAAAACCCCTATTAATTTGTCAACATCCTCTTCTTTTAAGTCAGCATTAATAATGACAGGATGTGTTTTGTCCTCTCTCAGGAAAACATATTTCAGATGAGAAGGTAAAGGTTTTAAATCAAATTTTTCTTCAGAAACTTCCTTTCCTTTCTCAACTTCAGTAATTTTCAAATCGTTTTTCTTTTCTTTTTCAAAATCACCTACTTCCAATACTTCCAGTAGGTTCAGCATTTCCGAGTGAGAGTCATTTAACTCCTCAGTCTCGGAGTCAAAGTCATCCTCCAAAAAGGTTCGTAAAGCCTCTTCCTCAGTTTTTAAAAGCATTGGAGTCTGGTAACTTTTAATTTCTTTAATCATTAAACAATCTATCCTTTCAGTTGGATGTTTCATGGAATTGAAGACATTAAAGGTTACCTGCTCCTCCTGAACTCTCAGCATGAGTTCACCCTTTTCTACATCAATCAATGCTCTACCTGTAGCTAGGAAGGGTCTACCTAAGATTAAGGGAATCTCTCGATTAGCCTCCATATCCAACACTATAAAATCTGCTGGGAAGATAAATTTGTCTACTTTAACTAACAGGTCTTCCAGCATCCCCTGGGGATATTTAATGGACCTGTTAGCCAACTGCAAAGACATGCGAGTCGGTTGCAGGTCATTAATTCCCAGTTTTTTCATCAAAGATAGAGGCATCAGATTTATACTAGCTCCTAGGTCACAAAGAGCACTTTCTACATGAACATCCCCAATTGCACATGGTATTGTAAAAGATCCAGGATCTTCTAGCTTTTGAGGAAGTTTCTTTTGAATGATTGCACTGCACTCTTGAGTGAGAGCAATCATTTCATCCCCCTTAAGCTTCCTCTTCTTAGACAATAGCTCTTTCAAAAATTTTGCATAAGAAGGCATCTCCTGCAATGCCTCGGCAAAAGGGATATTTATGTGAAGTTTCTTGAATACATCTAAGAACCTAGCAAACTTTTGCTCTTCTATTTGCTTTTTAAACCTGTGTGGAAATGGAGCATTCCTCAGTTTTTCAGGAGTCAGCTTAGAAGCTTCCTCCAGAATCAGATCAACCTTTTTCTTTTTCTTTTGGTGGACTTTATTTTCTTTTTCTTTTTCTGTTTCATTTTCATTTTCAGCTTCCTTTTTAACCTACTCAGTTTCTTGCACTATTTCTTTTTCTTTATCTTTTTCTGAGCCTATTTCCTGACTCGGAGATGGAGAAATAATTTTTCCACTCCTAGTGATTATAGCCTTGCAATGTTCCCTTGGATTTACCTCGGTATCTCCAGGGAAATTGTCTGCTTGCCTCTCAGCTAATTGCTTAGAAAGCTGTCCGACTTGATTTTCTAGATTTCTTATAGACGCTTCCTGATTTTTGAAATTGGCCTGAGTGGCCTGGATGAACTGAGAAAGTATATTCTCAAGTTCTGACTTTTCTTTAACAGGAGGGTGAGAAGGTTGTTGTGGTCTATTTGTGGGTTGATTTTGTGGAATGCTCTGATTCAAATATGGACCTTTCTGCCAGGAAAAATTGGGGTGATTCCTGTAATTAGGATTAAAGGAATTAGAAGGATAATTCCTTTGATATTGTTGCTGCCCCATATAGTTCACTTGCTCAAAAGGCACATTTGGATCACACATTCCATTCTCATGGTCTCCACCACAAAAGTCACAACTGATCATAGAAACTTGACTCGGCTTTTGGAGTTCTGAAATTTGTATGCTTAGTTTCTCCAAAGCCTGAGTCATCAGCTTACTCTGAGCCAGATAAGCATCCTGTGCTTCTAGTTCTAATATCCCTCTCTTAGGGACTTGGCTCCTCTCACTAATCAGACATTCATTAGAAGCCATAACGTCAATCAGCTCTATGGCTTCTTCTACAGTTTTAGTTGTTAATGAGCCTCCAGCTGAGGCATCAATCAGGACCCTGGTAGCTGGCCTGACACCATTATAAAAAATTGTTACCTGTTGCACATCAGAAATCTGATGATGAGGACATCTCCTCAAACTCTCTTTATATTGATCCCATGCTTCCATCAAAGATCCACCCTCTCTTTGTTGGAAACGCGTGATTTCATTGTGCAACTTCGTATATTTAGAAGGAGGAAAGTATTTAATCAAAATTTTTCTTTGCAAGTCCTCCTAAGTGGAAATACTGCCTCTCGGTTGACTCTGCAACCAGGCTTTAGCTCAGTCCCTTAGAGAAAATGGAAACAATCTCAGTCGGATTGCCTCTTCAGGGACTCCGTTCATTTTTACTGTATCACAAATTTGGAGGAAGGTTGCTAGATGCAAATTTGGATCCTCAACCTCACTTCCTCCAAACTGTTCATTTCTTACCAACTGCAGTAAAGCTGGTTTAAGTTTAAAATTATTTGCTGAAATTGGTGGCCTAAGGATGCTAGATTACGATCCTTCTTCAGTCGGCCGGGAGTAGTCACCTAATGTAACTCTCCTTTGTTCCATTTCTTTTTGTTCTTTTTACTTTTTCTCTTTTCTCAGTTTATGTTCTAACAAGTCGATGTCAGGATCAAAGAAGAAAGGCTCTCCTCTGCTCCTTGACTGTATACTACAATTGTCAAACAAAAGAACGATTCACAGCTACGACTACAGCTACACGAAAACAACAAACTACTACTAATAAAAACAAAATTCAAACTATGTAATAAATGCAAACAAAAGTAAACGGTTCAGTCTAGTACCGGTCCAAGGATTGTTGATATTACTCAATAATCCCCGGCAACGGCGCCATTAACTTGATGCCAAATCTCCGAGTCATTATTTTGATGTATATTTCTCAGAAGATTTACGCTTTGGCAAGCGCACCAGTTGTTAAAATTGTATTATATTTGATCGTCCCACAGGGATTGTGGTAAGTACCTCAATCTCAGACTAGTACAAGATGAACCAACACAAGCACAGAAAGTTCATTCGGTTTGTGGTTGTTTAATGTTTTATAATTGTTTTTATGTTTCCAGAAATAGATTAAAATGAAATGTGAAAGGTGATTAATAGAAAACAGGTCAGGATTGCTTCGGTTCATAAATTCATCAAGAAACATGAAATAAAGTATAATCAAACTTCATAATCCAGAAGACAATCCGCTTGTGGTTATTCCCTAATTCCTTAGGTGAAAAACACTAATCCTTAAGCATCGAACCTTAATTCCTTAAGTGCTCAATTAACCTAAGAATCTAATGCGAAATTGGAGGTTGAACTCTAACTATTCACCTAAATTGATTAGGCCTGAACTAGTTAGAAAGCTGGAAGTTACCTAAGCTTCAACCATGATTCCTCACTAGCGAAGTTCTTCATCAGTTCTGGATTTGTCAATCCAGCAATTCAGATTCACTCCTCAGCTTGTTCGCCTCAGGATCTAGAAGTTGATTTCCTCGCTCACAGCTTCAAGACTCCATTGCTAACCTTCGCAATCCCAACCTTAGGGATTTAGAACTCCATTGACTTCGGTTCCATCGAAGGATTGTGGAACGTCATGGAGGAGAGGATTTAGAGAGAGAAAATGAAGTAGTGAGATGTTCGAAGTGAATTGTATTCTATGTATTCTATGTGAATCTGTCTCTCCATTTTACAGAATATGTACAAACATATATATAGGCATCTACCTAACTAACTAACTTAACTGATAACTTAGGAAACTTAAGTTAACGACTAAACTAACTAACTAATTACATAATTATAGAATAATTAACTAATTACAGCTCAGCTCTTAACAGATTCCAGTTCATCATTAGCTAATTTACAGCTCAACACTAACTAATTAACAGCTCACTACTTAAATTACTAAGGTACAGAAGTAGGAGAGGAGGCAGCAGGAAACAACACAGGTGCCGAGTGGATTCTGGAGGGAACAATCGCTGTTTTAAATATCAGCCTTTCGCTTGAGCGAACTGTGTTCTCGCTTGGGCGAACTTAAGATATGTACTGCAGTATTGCTTTCTCGCTTAAGCGTTATGGAGAAGCTTAGGCCAGGGGTGAGATTTTGGGGTCACGCTTAAGCGACCTTGCTCGCTTGAACGAATTTTTGACCCTCGCTTGGGCGAATTTAACTCTCGCTTGAACGAATTGATTATTCAATCAGCATTCTGAAATTGACGCTCGAGCTCTTCTTTTTATTTCAATCGGTTCCCTGTTCTATTTTGGAGCCGGTATCTTTTGGACTCTTTTCAGTCGGATTTATGAAGTCTCACTCGGTTTTTCCAAATCTCACTCGGCTTTTTCCTTTCGGCTTGAGTGATCCTTTTCCTGCATCAATAAACAACTAATTTGCCCAGCATTTGTTTTCTGATTGTCCAGTATTTGCATGCTGGGTTAATGAAAACTTAATTTCTTAACTAATTAATGTTTTTAATCAGTTTCTTTACATAAATTAAGCATTTTTGAAATAATTAAATAAATTATAAATTATTAGCAATTAATTAAATAATAAGGCTAAACTAATCACTAAACAATGAATTAAGTCAAATAAAAGGCATAATAATTAAGTCTTTTCAAGACTTATCACATCTCGGGGGAGACTTTTTCGATTTGCTCTGCAAAATAAGGAAAAATTGAGTTAAAACATGGAAGGAAAAATAATAAGAACGGAATGAATATGCAACATAACCACAGTTCAAGAACGGCTATTATAAAGGTAAGTGTCCCGGACAGCGACATCTCCCAAAAGAAGCCTGCAAGAGAACCCCTTGAGGGCTTTTGAGGCCGATTGCATGGCACTCAACACTTCGATGAAATGAGAGGAAAGTTCATTCTCCTCAGTGTAATAAGCACGGCTCAGCAGCAGAAAATGCTCGTGCGACCAACTGATAGGGAATTTGGTGAACCCTTCCTTGTTGAGCCAGAAGACCGGCTTATTCGATTGAACTTGGACCCGCGTGTATTAATGTTTAAAGAAGCGTCCGTCCACCTTAGCGGATTCGGTGTAGGACTTGAAGTTCACTACCCTTGAGTCACAATGGAGTGTTATGAACCTAAGGCCGCCCTTCTTGTTGGCACGGCGGACCACTTGGCAGTAGTAGAATAGTTTGGCCACAGTGGCAGTGAAGTTGAAATGCTCTCCCAGAATTTCGAGAGCGCGCACTAAGCCCCAGCCATTAGGATGCAGTTGAGTAGGGGCGCAGTCAAGGAAGCGGAGGACGGCCATTTGAAACTCCATCATGGGGAAGCGGACTCCCAGGTTTTGAAGGATGAAGTCGTACATGTAGACTGACCTCTCGTCAGGGACACGGTGGCAGACCCTCTCCATTGGGTGGGGAACAAGGACGAGAAAGCGTCCCTTATACTTCTTATCGGAATAGATTTTGCAGCGAAGAGTAACTGGGTTTCCCTCTTCATTTGCTTGATGAGAGGGGATGTTCAAGAATTCCTCCTTAACCCAGCAGTATGGTTTTTCTCTGTTCAGTTTTTCCCAGTTCAGCCGGTGTGCCACGACGTTGACACACCCTTCAGTAGTTCGCAGAATCAGAGTTTTACCAGACCCTGGAATCTCCATGATACCTGATGCACGATGGAACGCGTGTGTACTGTGGTCGAAGGCAACATCGTCAGAGAGGTAACCTTCACTACTTGACCCATCGTCAGAGCAGCTGGTAGCCCTCGAGTCAAGGGGATCCTCAGGGCGGCGCCGAACAACTGGCGCTCGCGAGGAGGACGTTTTAACCCTCTCTGAGCGACGAGGCCCGGCCACAGGAAGATTCACTGGAATCCTTCCTCCACGGTGGCTAGAGGGGGCACGAAAGCTCAGACTCCCCCTATTTGAGGTACCAGCGCTGCTTGTTCTAGGGCGCATGGTTGAAGCAAAACAAACTAAAATGATATGGAGGAAAGGGATAGGGAGGTTACCTAAAGAAGGAGGAGCTTTGTGAAGAGGAAAGGCAGCAAGGGAGTCTTCAGAAATTTGAGCAGAGGTTCACTAAGCTTGATGACAGAAGTGAATTCCAAAATTCGTTAAGTGACCCTTTTATAGGTAACGAAGAGGCACAGTGTTCAGCCAAGAGTCACGACGTTTATTTCAAAATGCAAATTTATGGATTCAAACGACTTCGTCGTTTCGTAACTTAAAGCGCGAAAGTAGTAACGCTTCAGGAAAGTTTTGAACGAAACGGGCCTGTGGAAGTTGAAATCCAGGCCCAATAAGCCCAATCGACGGTTACACTCTTGGGTAATAATGGTTCACATGTTAAAAAGGGCATTTAATGTCCAATCATTTTAGACACATTTAATGCACCCCAACAACTATTCGAATACCAAGAGTTTCGATTTCCAAAAACTCTTGGGATTTCCCTCGCTATGAATTCTTGTCTGAATCCGCTGTGAAGACATCAGAAGAGCGGTAACTTAATCTACAGAGTGGATGCGTTGGTAAGAAACCAAACACGCATATGTCAAAGAGTTTTTAGAAGGAACTTCGGGAGTGTCCCACCGGCATCCAGACTTCTTAAAGACTGAATAGCTCATATGAGTAACCTAACAGTCCCTCACATAAGCTAGGGGACAAATGATCCGGTCTGGATACTGGACCCCAAAGTTATGACGTTAGAGTGACCTCTTAAAGGAGCATCCGGTGTCACAGGAAGACAGTGCCGCAGCAGTCATCTGTTATCACTGTATCTGTTCTCACTTTTAAGTATGTTTCATCCGTCCTCTCTACGACGGATGCCATATCCATTCCCATTTCCACGATGTGTATAACCGTTTGCCTCAGGATCACTATGAGATAAGAGTTCCTTATAACTTATCAGTAAAGATACCCTCTATAGCGGAATGTGTCTATGTCAATTACCTCAGAGAGTAAGTACAATTGTTAGTGAAATATGCGGAAAGGTGATTATCCTACATCCCTATCACAGGATCGTACTCTGATAATTGACCTACCCTCTGACATACTCTGAGTACTGAGTCATCTTGATTGACACACTCTACACGCTATCAGAACCAAGGGGCCCACTTGCATCCAACGATTCATTTCCTACGTTCAACTATAAATAGTATGTTCCAATACACATGCAAGGTTACGTTGTTCTATCTCACATTCTTACTATTGCATTGCTTGAGTATTTACTGAGTTCATATACTCTCCTAACTTGAGCGTCGGAGAATCTTTGCAGGTGGCACCACCTGTCGCCCTCTCTAAACGCGAAGCTCTAGTGTGAAGGATCTCCAGGACAACAAGACCGGTTTCTCCCACTGAGAGGCCGGATTACAATACCAGATACCCACTGTACCGGTGTACAAACCCTAAAACACTTGCACTCGTGTGGCTGGTCCCACACCGAATCCTAGACCCCGGTTCAGACCAGTTCAAATCTTATCTGAAAAAATAGAATAGCCTTATGTAGTAATAGAATAACCTTATCTTATCTAATAATCATTAAGGAAAGATTATCTAGTAAACTAAATCATCTTATACATCTCTTTATTATTAGCATCTTACCTAACAAGTTCAAATATTTATTATGGATGGCATTTTTGTGCATCAAAATAGTGGTGTAGGTTCTGAAAAGTATTTGGTAAGTATTTATTCACTTGATAAGGAATTTGGTTTTGTATAACTGAACTCGAGAATTAAGATAGAAAAGGATTCTGAATAAGGTATGCATGATATGGTAGCTAAGTAAGTCGTGTGACCCATGTTTTGCCCTGACATGGGTAAGCATTCATATAAGGGTCCTATTATCTTTGACTTGAAGATACACTGAAAGTTCTAGATAAGAATTTTGATGTTATAGTCAGATTTTCCTAGTCTTTGAACTTTTAGTCATAGATTTACAATAATGTATAATAATTTTATTGTCATCCATAGAAACAACTTTGTAAATGATAAGAAAGTTTTGCCCCCAAGAAAACTGCCTATTACCCATCATGTTATATGCTTGTTTCTGCATGGCTAGTGATTTTGATTTAGACCCGAGTTGCATTATCAGACAGATATTTGATATGTATTATAAGTTGTGTCGATTATTTCATTATTTGTTGGAATCTAATGATATATGGATGGATTTTGTTTTTCCACTCGTGAGTTGTTATATGAAGCCACTACATATGCATATAGGTTAGTATTTCATACAAAAATCATGGAAAAGGTAAATGGGAAAAAAACCATGTAAATAATATATAATCTATATTTTATGATATATAATTAATTATCATTATTTTCTACTATAATTCCTCAGCATTCATACTTATTTAGATTATGGTTCTTCAATACTTATAACTATCATCTGATTCACATTTATAACTACTCATGTTATGATTCTTCTAAACTTGTAACTAATTTATAAATTTAGATGTTTTAAAAATAACGAGTACATAAAATATAGTAATTAAAAAGATTACTACGAAAGATCTAGCTTTGCAAACAAGAGTTCACAAACAAGGGAAAGGAACAAGAAGTGAACCCTATATAGTAGCTTAAGTTAAAGCTTTCTTGATGCATCAAGAAGCCCGTCTTGAAAAGCATAAACAAAAATATTTTCATTCTATATAGGCAAACTATGTCCAAACATAACCTAAGAGAGGAATGCAACATCAGATTCGAGGTCGTGGACAAGGAAGAAATTCATCTAGATTCGAGGTCGTGGACAAGGAAGAAATTCATCTAAAGGTAGAAGTAGGGGTGGAAGGTCATCTTTATCCACCACTAGTGGAAGAAGCACCAAAGTACAAATGTCAAGTTTTTGGCAAGATGGGACATATAGCTTATCATTGCTGGCATAGGTTTAATAATCTTCTCACTGAACCCTTTCTTCAAAATAATCAAATTAGTCCTGATCCTCAAGATCAATCTATGACTATTATGCTTGCTTCATAAACTAAAAATGCTAATTTAGGGGACGAATCTTGGTATCCTGACATTGGTGCTACTAATCATCTCACATATGATTTGAACAATTTAATGTCACATTCTGAATATACAGGGCCTGATAGGGTTCAAGTTGGCAATGGTAATACTCTTCATATTTTACATACCAGAAGATCTTATTTTCATCCACCACACTCAAATCTTTTATTTTCTTTAAATAATTTGTTACATGTACCAAATATAACGAAAAACCTAATTAGTGTGTCTCAGTTTTGTAAGGACAATCATGTATATTTTGAGTTCTTTCCTAATGAGTGTTTTGTTAAATCTCAAGAAACCAAGAAAACTTTTCTTCAAGGACAATTTAAGGAGGGCCTTTATGTCTTTGACAAACTACATCTGCTTCATCCTAGTCAGAATTTGAAATTAAATGTTTTGCATTCTACTACTACTAATAACACTCTAAATTTGTGGCATCAAAGACTGATACATACTTCTTTTAAAACTGTCAAACAAGTCTTGAAAAATTGTAATATACATGTATCTTATTTCAGTAAAAATTATGTGTGTAGTGCTTGTTGTATAGGAAAATCTCACCAATTACCTTTCCTTGATTCTAATACAGTGTATAATGAACCTTTACAAATGATATACTCAGATATTTGGAGCCCTTCACCTCAATACTCTGTTGATGGTTTTAGATATTATATACTGTTCACTGAATGACTTTTCAAAATTCATCTAGTAATATTTTTTACATAGCAAATATAAAGCATTAAATATGTTCCTTTAATTTAAATCAATGGTTGAATTGTTGTTTAATACAAAAATTAAAACTATTCAAACTGATGAAGGGAAAGAATTTTTAGCTTTCAGGAAACACTTGCAGGCTGTAGGAGTAATACACAGGTTTAGTTATCCCTACACATATCAACAAAACGGTGTTCCTCAATCAAAGCATAGACATATTACAAAGATTGCTCTTACTTCACTTGTAGTAGCATATCTACCACTATAATTCTGGCCTAATACTTTTGCCACTGCAGCCTTTGTCATTAACAAATTACCTACTCCAACCACCAACCTTATCTCATCTTATGAAATTTTGAATAAACAACCTCCAGACTACTCCGTTCTAAAACCTTTTGGTTGTCTTTGTTTCCCTCATCTCAGACCATATAACTCCCATAAATTAGAACATAGATCTCAATCTTGTGTCTTTCTAGGATATTTCTCTCAACACAAAGGTTATAGATGCCTATCTCTAACAGGAAAAATTTTCACTGTAAAAAATGTTGTGTTTGACAAACTTTATTTTCCTCTTCAATCTAATCCTAATTTTCTTAAAAATTCCCCCTTCTCCCCCAGCCTATTCACTGTAATCCTCCTTATATCTATATTTTACCTTCTACAATACAACAGTCCACTAAACCCCTACTACAACCTATAATTGTTTCTGATTCTCCACCTCTCAGCATTAATACTTCACCTACTCCCTCATCTATTCTGGTACCTAACCCACCAGAATCTGCTTCCAATACCACACAGACATCTCCAAGAAACACTCACAACATGGTAACTAGGGCCAAGGCTAGTATATTCAAACCTAAAGCTTATCTATCTCAAATTGAACCAACAACATTTGATGAAGTCAATGTCATACCAGAATTGAAGGAAGCTATGCATAAAGAATACCAAGCCTTGATCAACAACTCTACACAAGATTTGTCACTACTACCAAACAGGAAACCTATAAGCTGCAAATAGATATTTTGCCTCAAGTTGAGTCTTGATGGTACTCCCTTCAAGCACAAGGCCAAGTTAGTTGCCAAGGAATTTTCTCAATAAGAAAGACTTGATTATGAAAAACCTTCAGTCCTGTAATCAAACATGTCACCATACGCATTGTCCTTGTTGTTGTTGTTACCAAAGGCTAGCGAATTCACCTAGTAGATATAGATAATGTCTTTCTTAATGGGGAATTACAGAAAGAAATCTACATGCAATAACCTGTAGGAATTCATCAAGGGTCACCAAACACAGCTCGTAAACTAAAAAAGGTTATTTATGGTCTGAAGCAATCACCAAGGGCCTGGTTTTCCAAGCTAACTTAAGCTCTCACTTCATTGGGATTCTAGTATACTAAGAGTGATCATTCCTTTTTTGTTATAAACAACCCCAACCTCATAATCTACATTCTAGTATATATTGATGATATACTAATCACCAGTAACTCTAGTTTTGCAATTTGTAGTCTCATTTCCAGACTTTATGATCGTTTCCCCCTCAAGCACCTAGGACCTCTTCATCATTTCCTGGGCATACAAGTAGCCAGAGATAGTTCAGGGACCTTGTATCTTTCACAATCCAAATAGATCTTAGATATATTAAACAGAATGCATATGCTGGAATCCGAACCCATCAAAACTCTTATGGCTCTGTAACATCCCGAATTTTATAAAAATAATAAATTAATGAGAATAAATAATAAATAATTGTATGTGAGTGGATTTGTGTCCCAAAAATATTGGAATAATTAAATTGGGATTTAATTGGGATATTTATAATTTATTGAGCTTAGATGAGTTGAAATTGTACCCGAATAGAATATGGGTGTCGGACCAAGTATCTCCGATTGAGATGCCGTTGGTCAGGGCTATTAAGAATATTATTGGGAACCCGAATCTATATTCGGAATAATTTTTGAATTAGTATTGAGCCCGAACTGCGAACCTGTTTATTTTAAAATGATGAAATTTTAATGGAGAATTAAAAATTAAAACCAAAAGCCTATTATTCTCTTCTTATTTTCGTTGGGCTCTTGCCCTCATTTGGGAAATAACACTTCTTCTTCTTCTCCTCTTATTTCCCTTCTCCATTTCCTCTTTTTTTTCTCTTCAAAAACCTAAGCCATGTGGAGTCTTCCCCTCCTCCACCATTTTTGTTTTCATGGAAGCTTGAAGGAGATAACAATGGTGGTGTGAAGCTCTCCTTCTCCCACTCTATTTTCGTGCTCTCTCCCTCCCTCTTTTGGATGCTCATGGCCAACTCTTGGTTGAGGTAAGTTCCTTATTATTTTCATGAGCTTTATGCCCTAGATTTTGGGTTCTTGGTATTTGGGGGAGTATTTATGGCATATGGGTTATTGGGAGAGTATCAATGTGGAACCCTAGAGTGGGTTGTCATAAATGTTAACATTGGTGGTAATAAATGAATAGGATGAATGCATAGTTGGAAGGTGATGAGGAATAAATAGATATTAATGAGTGTTGTTGGGTTTTAGTGAAACCCTAACTTCAATAAATTGGGGAAAGTATGAAATGTGAATTGAATGTAGGTTTAATGATATTGGAGAATGATATTAATGATGAAAAATGGCCAATGGTGGTGATTGATGAGCATGGGTAAGTGTTGTTGAGTTTTGATGAAAACCCTAGCACTAAGAATTTGGGGAAAATGGATATAATGTAATTGAGAGGTTAAATCGAAAGTGAATAGATGATATTTAAGATTGAATGTTGCTTAAAATAATATAGAACCATTGGTGGTGAAACCTATAGATAGGTGTTGATATGAATATGGAATATGAGGGAGTAGAAGAATTGATTTTAAGGATGGACATATGAAATATTCAATGTTGGGTATCATTAGGTATGATAATAGACGATGATAATGATGATGTTTGAAGAGTTGAGGTGAATTGGGAATACATCGTGTAATGGATGAGGTAATGATGATGTTGTTGGGTTTAGTTAGCCTTTAAGATCTAGAGGATCTTGGCTTTAGGAAACGAATTCCCGAAGCCTAACACAATTGTATAACTTGGTGTTTAGCAAGTCTAGGACTTGAGGTTGAGCTTTATGATAAGCCAGCAAGTATTTAAAATTACGATGGTTATTAATTATGTGAATATACTTGCATATGGTATGTAGACTGTATTCCGGGTGATGCGATGGAGCTTTCAGAGCATTGGAACCGTTTCAGCTCTTCCCTCGAGGTAGGAGAGGAGTTAACATTCAAATTACATGAGTAAATTGTGAGTGATTTGATGTATGTGTTAAATACTCATGCCTGCCTTGCCATATAGTTATTGAGATGTTTGGAATGGCAAGTTGATGATTATTGTGGATAATGTATGAGAATATGTTTGTTAAAAATGATAAGTGTGATTTTAATGTGAATGATAAGTTTGGAATGAAAATCTATAAGTATGAACGTGTGAACAGGTTATATATGCCTTTTATAATGTGTAAGAAACGTTGGATATGTCCAAATTTGACTTATAATGAGAACTTTCGAGTGAGAATGCTTTGAACGAGTTGTAAATGCCTCACATGTTGTATATGATGTGCTGGAAGTGAGTGAATTGGCCTAAAATGTGGTTTCATATGACGGCCTGTGTGAATTTATGTTTTCTGTCGAAATTCTGATATTCTCGCCCAAGCGAGGTAGGATCTCGCTCAGGCGAGGATCCCCCGTGGCAGTATTATAGCTTCTGGACAAATCTCGCCCAGGCGAGCGAGCTTTCCGCTCAAGCGAGACGAGTGAATGGTGAGCAAGGGAGATTTTGGACGAACCTCGCTCAAGCGGGTGTGGCCGCGTTTGAGTGAGCGAGGGAGGACCTTGATGCTGGACGAATTCCGTCCGAGCGGGAATTTTTGAAAATAATTTAAGATGTGGTGAATTTCCGAGTGAAATTCCGAGTGGGCTATGTCTGAGACAGGACCTTCCGAGTGAGGAAGTTGATATAATTCCGAGTGAACGATCTCCGAGTGTGATATTCCGGGCAGTGGAGTTCCGAGTGGGAATTTCTGAGTTCAGTATAACTTGTTCCGAGTGGAGTGCCTTTGGGTGTGCAATTCCGAGTGGGATGGCACCGATGGGGGTGTACGGCGTGAGTCTGTCCAGAAGTACTCTGGAATAACTTCGCCCGAGTGAAAGACTTAGTGCTAGGAAGCCTCGCTCGAGCGAAAAAGAAAGGAAATCGATTTTTGGAATAATATACCGAGTGAAAGACCGAGAGAGTGATGGTCAGTTTTGGAATGAATTGCCGAGTGAAGACCGATCAGGTGATGAGTCGGTTTGGAAATAATTTGCTGAGTGGAGACCGTTCAGGTATTGAGTCGGTTTTGGAATGAATTGTCGAGTGAAAAACCGATTGAGTGATGAGTCGGTTTTAGAGTAATTTGTCGAGTGAAAGACCGAGCAAGAGACGGTCGGCCTTGGAATTATTTAGCCGAGTGAAGGACCGAACGAGAGGAATCGGCTCTGGAATAAATTCACCGAGTGTTGGGAAGCCTCGCTCGAGTGAATGCATGTGGAAATGGTTACTGGAGCAATTTCGCCCGAGCGAATAACTGGGTGTGTGGTGTCTCGCTCAAGCGAGACTGGGGTCTGATACTTAAAACCCCTTCTGCTCAGGAAAACTTGGGACGGTTAAATGAACTACCCTCATCTCGCTCAAGCGTAGGTGAATCCCGCTTGAGCGAGATACCTAAAACTTGGGATTTTGTTATTTCCCCCAATAATTGATGCCGAGCCTCATTCCCTCAAATTATAGGATATCTATAGAAATGTATATGTGGTATTTACTGATGATATGCCACCATGGGGAAATAAAATTAATTGAGGTACTCGGAACGAATTAATTGTGATGTTTTCCACCACTAAGAGTGGGATATGAGGGGATGATGAGGAGAATTTAATAAAGAGGCTATAAGATACATTTTTAAGACAATGATGATAAATAATGAGAGGAAAGCCCATTAATTGAAAGTGTGATAATATTGATGAATATTGTGTGTTATTGTGATGCCATTATGGTTGATTGCAAGTATTGACTTGCGTGTATGATGTGAAATATTTGTGAAATATGTTGAGATGAAAATGCCACATTAAAACTTGAAAACAATGACTAAGAAACCAACAATGTTGAAATCCACTAAGGTGTGCGGTGGTGTTGGTGATTATGATGATGATGTTTGATGAGTGGCATTTAGGATGCACAGAGTGAGAATGCATTTGATTTGCATTGCATTACATCCATGGCATATCATAGCTGTCGGTGTTGGAATATTAGGGGATTCCCCCGGTTGGCCCAGTGGGAGGGCGGCTCAGTGCACGAGCAATATGTTGTTTCCCCTGTGACTCAGTGTGTGAGTCACAAAGCTGCCCATGCTGAGCTATGGGGAGCTGCATGCGGTTGACCCTTGTGGGGGGTGGTTCTTGAGGAGCAGGTGTCCCCGGTGGTCCTTTGGATCACAGCTACCATGTTGAGAATCATGGTTGGCCCGCAACACCATATGTTGAATATGTTGTATACCGCGGTCATGGTGAAAATGACCAGGTGTTGCATAATGGGCGATGCGGTTTGGTACCAGTAAAAATATGGTGAATATGCATGCATTCTGATATATGTGTACACATTTTACTACTGCAGTAGGGGCATGGTATGTGATCATGCTTAAACCCACAATTGGTGTTATTTTCCCACAGTCGGATCCGCATTTGTTGTCTATTCCATTGTGCATATCCATTAGTCATAAGAGCATTTACATATAGCATAGAGATATGCCAGAATATGATGATGATTGAGATGGTGGTATGGTGTTGATGAGATGAGAAATTAATATACCGAAAGACCACATAAAAGTAAGAAAAGATATAAATAAATGAAATGATGTGAATATGACGATATGTATGCTATGGCCCAATGTAATGAAGGGCGTGACTGTTTATGACTAATAATGATGATGATAAACCACTTGCAAGGAGGAATTGATTAAAGATATAATAAATTGATGAGAATAATTTGTTAATGCCCTTGTTAATAAGTGGCAATTAATGTGATTGTGTATATGCTTGTGCTTCTTTATGATATGAATTGCGATTCATGAGGCTTGTATGCCTATTGTGATAATGAGATGATAAATGAATGATAATTTTATGATTTTGTAGCAAAGCACACATGACGTTGTATGCATATACACATGATCACAATATATATACTATTCGTCATTTTGAATGTATAACTCACTCTCCCATGTGGTCTCCTTTTTAGCATTGTGATGCAGGTTGCCATGGGATGAGTTTGGATTTTAATTAAAGCTTGGGTGAAGGTAAATAGTGGTAGAGGAAGTGCCTTGGCCGGCATCATTTATGGATTCTTGTATAATGAATGAATTGTTTATGAAAATATAGATAATTTAGAAATTTTGGATATGTATAAAGCTAATCCTTTAAATTGTGGATGGTGAATATATATGTAGAATGTAAGAGATGATTTGATATGTATTAGGAGGATTGAAATTGAATGATGAACATTGATGATTGTGATTGTCGGGAGAAGATTCCCGAATGTATATGTATATATATTTATATATATATATATATATATAATTATATCTTAGGCATTGCATGCTTATATAATTATGTAAAATGAAGATGGTTGTCTATTAGGCTTATGATACGCTATTGCGTGCTTTGCCGAGCCTTTTCTCATATCGTCATATATGGGACTAGGCGTGTGCCCGGTATACACATTCTTTCGCTGTAAACTCTATTATTTTCGTATACCGTTATGGGCAATTTATCTATCGATCCAGCTTAGGGTTATTTAATCTCACTCTTTGGTTTTCTGTGATTTGGGTCTTGATGTGATCATGGTGATTTCTTGGAAATATTTTCAAACGTGAAAAATTTATTCGTATTTTTATTAATTATGACGATCACATCTGGATTTGAGTATAGAAAATCAGGGGTGTCCCTCTACTGAACTCATCTAGGATGGAATAGTAGTCGCCTCCAATCCTACCTTATATAGATCAATAGTTGGCTCCTTACAATATGCCACTCTCACAAGGCCCGATATATCTTTCACTGTCAACAAACTCTGTCAATTCCTGCACAACCTTCTTGAAGTTCATTGGAAGGCTGTCAAACGCTTAGTTAGATACCTTAAAGGAACTATAGACCATGGGTTAATGCTTGGGGTTAAGGAATAATCAGCAAGGCATAACTGAAATACCAGAATATCCAACCTCCATACCTCTATACGGGTAAGGATATGCTCCTTCGGAGGAAGACCAAACAAAGGGAGCGAGAAGAAAGAATCAAAAGCTGGGTCTTGGCCAAAAAGAATAATGAGACTTTTGATTGGAAAATGTGCCTCTTGCTTGGGGTCAACTTCTTGGCTTCGTAGGACCTCTCCTCAGATCCCGATCAATCAATAGCCAGAGTTTTTAAGCCCAGGCTCAACACTTTTGGAATCAAAGCTGGCTTTGTTGATGTAATAGAGAGATCGGTGTCAGTTTAAGCAGTGGAGACATACTCAAATGATGTCTTTCCCTTTTCCTGTTGCTACCATTCTTGTTAGCCTTAGCACTTGCCATCACATCCAGATCAGAGAATGGTGTCTATTAAAAGATTAGCTGAAATACAGTGAAAGCCATTTTCTTTGCCAGCAGGTACTACTGAATGCTAGGGACATCTGTGTTAGGAAATCCCTAAGCATGAGCAGCGGAAAAATTAAAGGGATTCCATAGGATTTGCAAGGTTCCGTGTTTCAAAGCACAAAAACCAATTTCGAAATTATTTAGGTTACCTCTTGAAGAACTCCGAAGCAGTCGTAGCCTCGTCCTTTAGGAGTCCACACGAGCACTCCCACCAGAATCGCAACACTTCCAACTGCTAGGTTGACGGCGTGTAGCTCTTGCAACTTTTGTGAATTTTGTGTCTCACTTGAGTGAACGGCCTATGAGCATCTTATGCTCTATTTATAGGCTTAGGTTTGACCTAATTTGTTCTCTCTAAAAGTGGGCTCCTTACTCATTCCAAATGAGTTAGGCCCAATAGCTTTATTTTAGTCCAACTAAAATAAGACAACATTTTCTGATGGGCTTACTCTATGTGTGTGACCCTATAGGTAAAATACCCGGTCATATTAATAATAAACTATTTTATTATTAATATAAAATAAGAGCGGCATCTAGCAATGCATCATTATGTCCGAATATTATTAACATAACCTATAAGTGATAATTATTTAATACGTTTATTCCTTTTGTCACAATATCCTAATTGGGCCCAAGGCATGGTCGCGTCATCCTTGTACGGCCCAATTTATTTTACTTGATACCGGAGTAGACTGGATCCGAATAAATATCTAATATTTATTCTTTCTAGCATGGCCATGCGTTTACTTAGTCTTACTCCATCAAGTGGCCTATGGATATCACTCCTGTCACATAGGAGAGACAAATCCCATCTACATCACTCACATCCCTCTGCATAATTTGTTCATTGCCTAATCACAACCTTTATAGTCCTCTTGTTACAGAAGACGTTTAATTGCATTAAAACAATAAACTCCTCATGTAGGAATCGTAGTGACTTCAGGTCGAAGGACTACATATACCATTATCACATTGAGAATCGTTTATGACAATCATGTAACGATCCATGCAACGTTCTCATGGTGGGTCAGTCCAGTACATCATTACTCTTAATGTGTACCCGTGTGAAGACTCGATATCATCTATATCTATGATCTGTGAGATCAGATCATCAGTACACTCACACACTAGTCTCAGTGTATTTACATGTCCCCATGTAAATACTTAACTAGGGACATTTTAGGAATAATTTTTATATGACCTATTACTCCAAGGATAAATATGTTTAAACAATTTTAAACTGAAATATTTATTCTATTGATAAGTAGAAAAATGATACAAATGAAAAAGCATAAAGGCTCATAGTGCATACACCAACAATCTGAGTCTGGGAACGGGTATTCTTTTACAGGGAGACTGATGGTCATCTTAGGAAGATCTTTGTGCCACCCTCAACATCCATGAAACTTAGGAAAAGATCTCGACTTTCCCATTATGCAGGGGAGGGTTAACAAGGAGACCTTTAATTTAGATTCATTTTTTAAAAGGTCAATAGCAGATTTTCGGGGTGAAAAGCAAACCAGCTCTTGTTCGAATTGGGCCTGTGATCCATCAGAGATGCACTTTACCTTTGGTTTCTATGTTTTTTTGGGCTCTAACATAGTGTCTTGGATGGCAAAGAAACAAGGAGTTGTTAGCCGGTCAAGCATTGAAGCAGAATTCAGAACCTTAGCTTCTATTTTGATTGAAGTAATGTACATTTAGTCTTTATTATCAGAACTGCCTTTTCCTACCTTCAAGCCTCCCTTAATCTGGTGTGATAATCAGGGAGCAGTCCTTCTAACTACTAATCATGTCCTTCACTCAAAGACAAAGCATTTTGAACTTGACCTCTGGTTTGTGTGGGAAAAGGCAACAAATAGATTAGTGCTGATCAGGCACATTCCTTCCTAATTTCAGGTTAGGGAACCTACTTAGTTAGAGTTGTTTAGTTAGTTTCTAACTAATAGTTAGCCTCCAACTAATTTTGTTAGTATTATTACATTAGCTTTTATATATATATATATATATATATATATATATATATATATATATATATATTCTCTACCTTGTATTACAATAACAAGAAATCAATTCAATTACTCATTTTACTTCACAACACTAAAAAAGAAAAAGTAGAAAGAAGAATGGAACGAATCCTCGTGCTTCGTAGTCTAAAACCTAAACATTAACCTTAATAATATTTGAATCCACTCCTGGCTTAGTTATTTCTAAGGAACATTACCAAAACTATATCATGGATAGTGTGCAGCTAATCCTTTTGACATGTTTCTCAGGTAATTTACCTTGCCGGTTTGCTTCTTCAAGACATATGCATATTATATTTTAATTTTTTCATTTAATTTTTTTCAGTAAATAAAATTTTATATTAATTTTTAAAAAATAACGTTAAAATAGAAAACAAATTTTCAGTTGAAACACATTATAAAATTATAATAAAGACATGATATTTTAAATCAGATAGGATGAATACTCTCAACCTACGTCAGCCATTCCTAAATATTTAACAAGGAAATATTGTGGTAGGTTCCCAAAAGTCAAATTGCCATAAAAGATCGTAACAACGTTGTGTGATACTTTCCCATTACAATCAAAAAGCATGGAGCATACACAGGGATTAATGGTTAGACCTGCTGGATTTTACACTTTCCCAGTCCAAAGTAATAATATAATTTGATGTTCTTGGATTGATAAACAACTAATGATTTTTAAAATTTTTACGTGTTAAGAAATACAAATGTAAAAATTTATTTAAAATTGACATTAATATAACTTTCCCATGATTTTTAAAGTACGCTTAACAATTTTAAATAAAATATTATTCTAAATTATTTTATCATGTATAGTAGGTAGAATACATATTAAAAGAAAACCGATATTGTAATTCTTTGCAATACAAAAGAAATTCAGCCAATACAAAAATATAAACTCAAAATTAGTTATTATAATTAAATGTATTAACATTTAATTATTTTTATTATGTTTCAAAATTCACCTTAATATTAAAAGTTAAATACTCAACCCAAAAAATATAGATCAATGGCAATGGAGTATTATAGCTTAATATCTAGTTTCTAGTTCGAATAGTATGAAATATAGTTCTGTTAAATATATCTTAGTAGGGAGTGGGGATAACAATAAGTCAAACTGCCTATCAGGGTCTAAGGGTTAGTCTATTTAAAACTTAGTTTGACTTAATCTATTTAGTGTAAAGATCATATTAAGACTTTTTAAAAAACACATTTAATTAAATAGGTCAGGTTTAGGCTTTTGAAAAAGTTTTTTTAACTTGTCGGGTTGGTATGGCGTCCTACCTAAATTTCCAGAATTAATCCCTGGGGTTTACTAAAGTTAGAGAATTTTTTCACGAATAACACAACACCCCAGTGGACTAATCCTTAAAAACATAAGCGACACGGCTTAACAACACACACAATGAAAGAACAAGCTACAAGCCCTAGCGGGCTCAAGAATGAACCTATAAGTCTCTCACAATGGACAAGGTATCCTTCTCTTTCCATAGATTGAGATATGAGTAGGGAACCACGAAATACCATCATCAGGGCATTATTTAAATAGCATAGGTGTAACACCCTCGGTTAAATAAGATAGACCCTTCTATAGGATCATCCTATTTAACTAAGAGTGTTAACAGTTTTCGGAAAAAGTAAATATTTTTTTAAAAAATAAAATAATGGCAGATCAGTGGAAGCAAATAGTAGATAATTCACATAGTCATTCACAAACTATAAGTAATTGTACTCTTAACAGAATGGGGCACACAGGCACCCTTAAATATTTATACAGTCATCCATGGTCTTATTATTCATTAATAAATATTCCACTACATATATTCATCATTTAATGAGGGCTCTCAGTTGGTTCAACGTATTGTTGTTCTTCGTATTCTGGTTCTTGGTTTCCTAGCTCCTCTGTTATTAATCAATAGAAAGGGTGAGTATAAACCCCAGACCCTGAAGGTTCTCGGTGCGGACGTATCCAGTCAACAGATAATACCACATAAATCATACAATTAACATATTTACATATATAACAATCAAGGATGTTATCATGGAATGCATGAGGTTGATTTATTATGATTTATCTTTAGTTAAGTCTCATGATGCATGTGGGCCCAATAAATCAATCCACCATCACCATTATCTCATTCTTTGGAAGTCATCCTGCTCAAGTTGCCTCTTGGGCATAACGTTTCCATTCTAGAGCGATCGGAGCTCACCAAGTCCCCCATTCTTTATTTAATCATCATAAGGTACGAATGAACTCATAGGTTCTCATCATTATATATTATCTTGGGACTTGGCTCTACACGATCATAGTTACACTCCGTCGTTTAGTCAAAGTACACCAGAATTGCATCGTCTGACCCGGCTCCAGGCGCGACTCTGATGCCATTGGGTTTCCGTTCTGGTTGTACTCCCAAGATTCTCCTCAGAGATCGAACGTGAATGTCCTCCAGCGTACCAGGTGTATGCTCTAGTTTTACTCCCTCAAAAATATTTTCATGATGCGAAATGCATTATTTTTATCATTTGATCCTTGGGTATCTATGTGTTTCCAGTCTCATACAAGTTCTTGGGTCCCATCAATTTTTCAGACGTTGTAAGTCATTTTTATTATTATTCTAGAAAATATATCGGTTATATTTTAGCCAAAATAATGCTTCGTTTAGAGAGTAAGTAATATATTCCTTCTTTCATTAATCATAATTAAACAATAATAATATCAGTAACAATAATAATAGTTAATAATAATAGTAAGAAGAATAATAATAATATTAATAATAATAATAGTAATAATGATAATAATAATAATAATAATAATAATAATAATAACAACAACAATAATAATAATAATAACAACAACAATAATAATAATAATAACTAGAATAATGATAATGATAATAATAAATCATATTCTTAATTATAAGTTCCTTATTTCATTGTTCATAAATAATCAATAATAATATTAGTAACAATAATAATAATAATAATAATAATAATAATAATAGAAATAAGAATAATACTGATAATGATAATAATAATAATAATTCTGATAATAATAATAATAATCATAATCATAATCATAATCATAATCATAATCATAATCATAATAACAGTGGCATAAATGGTAACCCTTCATCATTATTCCCACGTTCATCTCATTTTTCAAAACTTCCTTACTGGAATTCACATAGACATCCATGGTTCTTAATATTTTCACAATTCAATACCGATCATATCATTTAATTCATCATGGTTAATAATAATCAACACAGCCCATTAATCATATACATATCAATAAAAATATATAAAACAAACATATAAAAATTAAGCATATTAATTTAACAGCAATTCCTGAACCTGGCCTGGAAAGGTGAGGACTAGAAGTACCTTAACCCTTTCCTAACACCCGGATCTCCCCCAGAAATACCAGAGAATATACCCCCTAACCTTAATGGAGTTGAGGGCGTTCTGTTATTTCCCTTGCTTCAGCTCACAGTGAGGAGAAAAGGAAAATGAGAGAGAAAGAGACTTGTACGTAGAGAAGAAAATAAGAAAGAGAGAGTTTTTGCTGATTTTCGTTGGTTCTGAGAGTTTAGACTTGGAAATAAGTTGTGGTATCAATTTAATAATGCAAAAGACAAGTGGCGGACAAGCTTTTTCGTGATTGAAGATTAGGTGCGTTAATTATGGGAATAATGGAGATTTTTGGATAAAAAGAGAGCTGTAATTGACCATTTCTGCCGCCTACGTACAAGAGTTAGTATGATTGAAGTGAATATGTATTAAAATATATAAAATGTGCTATGATTGGAGTAAAAAGGTGCAATTCTGATAATGGAACGGCCCACTTGGCCATTAGGAATGGACATCAGGTCAATGGATCCCATAAGTCGGTCAGGTTCTAGCTGGTGAGTGCATAAACCGGTCGGATTCCATATAGCAGTGATGTGAACGCTGATGAGTGCTTAAGTCGGTTTCCATTGATCAAGTCCCCTTTCCATTCTGACGTTGGTCGACTAATTGTTTCAAGAGTTCCATCAGAGTCTCGTTCAACATAGCTTCACTCGGAAGGGATTTCACTCGGAAGTGTTTCTGCTTGAAACATTCGGTCGGCTTTTCCTTCTCTGGAGGAGACTCAATCGGAATTTCCTCACTCAGACTCACTCAAAAAATATCTCACTCGGATATATATATATATATATCCATCTGAAAATGTTCTCAGTCAGTTGAGGTCATTCGGAGTCAACCCTTATCTGTTTCCAGAAGTACCTCACCTGAAATGACTCACTCGGTATATATTTCAGTCGGCGTCAGGAAAGTTACACTCCACTCGGAGATAACCCACTCGGATATTTATTACTCGGAAATGAGTTTTCCTTCGGTTGGACGTACTTCTCTCGGAAACGTTTCACTCAGAGAAGTTTCATTCGGAAATGAGGCACTTGACGATGTTTGACTCGAAAACGAGTCATTTGAAGATGTTTGACTCGGAAACAAGTCACTCGGAGGCATTTGACTCTGAAACGAGTCACTCGAAGACCCTTGACTCGGAAATGAGTCATTCGAAGTCATTTGACTCGGAAACGAGTCATTCGAAGACGGGTCACTCGGACCTTTCACCCAGAAGTGGTTCTCTCTAACACACTTCACTCCAAATGTCTCTGAGGCCAGGACTCCACTCGGTAGTGGCTCTCTCGGTCATGTATTACTCGGAAAACATAACCTTCACTCGGAATTTCAACCTTCACTCGGAATTTCTCTTGGTCACTCGGAAACATAGCCTTCACTCAGAATTTCTCTCGGGCTACTAGGAACAGATCCCTTTCTTCACTCGGACAGTCTTATTTAAGACATGTTTCACTCGAAAAATGGGTAATATCATTAATGGTCTATATAAATTTCATGATTTTACACAAAAATAAAATTTTTGGGATATTACAGACCATCCTCATGGTATTTTATTCACTTATTAACACTTACAGACCTTCCATACTTCATAATTTACAAAATAAGACTGCTACTAAAAATAGGGATGTTACAATAGGCATATACATGTGTACGCCAGTCTGAGCCAACTAAAGGGCTACATAGGACTTCATATAACAAATAACTTTTGGCCAATCAAGGGGCCATATCATCATTTCAAATGTTAGTCAAACATACATCACAACAAAATAGTTAAATACCAAGTTTGTCTTCAGCATTGCATTACATCCGCCTCTGAGCTCACCTTGCAGTATCATCATCCTGAAAAATTCACTAAAATAAAAATTGAGGGGTGAGTACCACTCCAAGCAGTAAATAGTAATTTAACATATAAAGAACATTCACCCATTGAGTCATGTAATTAAAACGTTATACCCACAACATATTGGCATACAAATAAGCAAACAAACCACATCTTAATAATCAATTTACTTCCCAATATTATCAATTTCATATCCATTATTAATTCAATTTCCAATTATTATTACCACATATAATATCAAATTAATCATCAACTGAACTTTATTATCAATCATTAGTTCAATATATCATACATTACCACATATAATATCAAATTAGTCATCAACTCAACTCTCATTATATATATATATATATATATATATATATCAATCATCAATTCAACATTAACATTATAAAATACAATATCAAAGGCAAATCAAAGTGTTAAGCAAATCAAACTGCTATTTGAGGATAATGACCATGATATATCAAAAAAAGAAGCCGGTAGCTAACCGAAGCGTTAGACAAACAGAAGTTCCATAACACGGACAACCCTGATATCCACAACGAACCGAAGTGCCATAAAGTGGATATCCCCAATATCTATGACGAACCGAAACACCATACTTGTAGATATCTTAAAGCAAACCGAAGCGCTAAGCAAACTGAAGTGTCATATGACAAATAACCGTGAGTGAACCAAAGCGTTTGGCAAACCAAAGTGCCATATAACAAATAACCATGAGCAAACCGAAGCGCTTGACAAACCAAAGTGTAACAAATAACCATGAGTGAATCGAAGTGCTCGGCAAACTAAAATGTGATATAATAAATAACCTTAAGTGAACTAAAGAACTTGGTAAATCGAAAGGGGTACGTCAAAAAATTTGCATGCAACATAAAAGAAAAACATGGATGTGATTAAAAAGGGTAACATGCACATGCTTTCGTATTTTAGCCATAAGTTAAGCTACGGTTGTCCAATTTTAGTGATCTTGGTCTCAAAATCTTCGTAACGAAATTTACTACAACTTTTATTGAAAGCCAATTCCCAGCACAACAATCCCAGTTTTCAAAACAAGGTCTCTACTCGAAGTGAAAATCCAACCAGGATAATTTTATGTTTGGGGCATAACTTTTGCTCTAGACATCGAATTTTGGTTTTTTTTTGTCTCTTTGGAGTAAGGAAAGAAAGAGGAACAACTTTTGTGTTGATGATTTTTCCAAAAACAGACCAAAACGGCCTTATGCAAAATGATCAAGATTCTAACGAGATTAAGAAAATTTCAACATGCATAAAAATGAAATCAATGGCCATGCATGTAAGGATCAAGGGTTGTTTAGCTTACCGATGCCGATTCCGCACCAATCAACGACCGAGATGCATTGTTATGGTTTCCAATCATCTATTCAGTTAACCGTTAATGAAACTTTTAAGCTTTTTAACGATCGCGGCTATGCTCATAAGAGGATTCGAGGAAGGAAAAAGGGAGAGGTTGGGTGGTGAGGTGATATATGGTGGTGAGTGATGAAAGAAAATGGTGATATGTAATTAGAGAGTGAAGCCAAGAGTGTGAAATGGTGGGATTAAAGTGAATGATGGTTATGGAAGTAAAGATGTATGAGATTGAGATTCGATGATGATGATGGAGAATTGTAGTGAGCAAATTGGAATGAGATTCAATGATAATAGTAAGCAAATTGAAGGGAGATCTGGAATTGAAGTTGGCGTGAATATGTGATGCTAAATTAAATTTGGGAGATGAGAATAATTGAAGAAATTGAATTGGAGTAGTGGAAGTGAATTCAAGTCATGTAATAATGGCATACCAACAGGGTGAATGTGTAATATGCATGACGCAAGGTGACATGTGATGAAGTGATGTCATGATGGTTATATTGTAGTGGGACATGTGGCGTACAGTGGAGAGACAAGGTGGCATGCACGCGGTGAAGTGGCAAGGCATGGAGTGATAAGGTGGCATACGCGGTGGTACGGTGGCAAGGTGCTTACGAGGGAAATTAGAACAAAATAACTTGAATAAAATAGGATACAAGATAATGGTTATGGGTCTCAGGAAGGAATTGAGGAGCATCAGGACCAATTGGCAAGGATTATGGGTTTTTGACATTTTCCAACAGCAGATATCAAAATACAAAATTTTAATCCCAAAGAATTTATTGATTAACAAGTTTAATCAATATTGAGGTTCAAAGTTGACTTAGGATCCAAAGTTTGGTTCCTGACTCAAAGTAGAAATTTGTTGACTTGAAAACAGTCGTACGTCGAATTCTATATTTCTAATAGAACTCTTCCACTTAATGGCATTTACGTAATTTCTACCCCAAACAACTTCCCTACAAGGTTGTCTTAGTCCCAGGGAGTCTCAACACATCTCTGCCATACACAATTTAGAATACAGAAATTTACCACACATAAAAATTCAAGAAACAGGATTCTACCATACACAGAATCCTAGATACAGACCCGTCTAAGGTTTATATCTTCCACAGAACACATAACAAGGCACATGGAAGCAATTTTAGGGCTCCAAAAGTTACCCTAAAAATCAAAGGTGTTATAGTGGGACTATTTAAGCTATTATGTATAATTTTATAAGGAAATACAATTTGTAATATATTATAAATATACATGATATTTTCTATGAATTATAGTTTATAAATTTAAAATTTGTTAAAATAATCTTTAATATGTAAAAGTAATAATTAAATGTATATTGCATATAGGTTATTGGCCTTTTTGAGACATATTGATTTATTTAAGATAGACTTATTAATCTATTTAATACATAATTGTTTACCTTTTCATTGACAATAATTTAACTCGAGCTTTCATACAGACTATCAGGCTAAACAATACTTTTAAATATGTCAGGTCAGACCTAAAAATATGGCCTATATTAGGCTATAGGTCAGACTCACCTCAAAAGTAAGTATCAGGTTAGGTCCATACCTTGTAAAGTCTAATTTGGCCTAACATATTCCCACCCCTAATATGGAGAACTTTATTACTCATAATGTTCTAGGCCGATTCAAATCCTAATAGTTATATCAAACAAAAAAGTTAAATATATTTTTTATCTTTAAATTATATGTAAATTTTGGTTTTCATCCCAATGTTTAAGTGTTATAAGAGCACATGTTAAGGAAGAAACAATGTTTTTTGTTTTATTTAAGAATATCATTAAAACCTACTCATCATTATTTTTAAGCAACCACCTACATAATTTTCAATAAAAATGATCTAGTTTCATTTTTTAATTTCTTAAATAATACCTTTAGAGGACTAATTAACATGACCTTTTTTTAAAATAACATAATGTTAGTCCTTAAGGCTACTTCTATTAAAATTAAAACTGATTCCCTAATAGAATAAGCAATATATAAGAATTGATTTATCCAGTATAGAGGGACATACTTCCACTATGGATATTGGGATTAGGTAGTAAATAATGCTTGTGTCGTTATGTCCTACTTCAGTTGTGGGGATCTGATATTTATCCTTGAGTTCAATGGGAGTCTCAAGGTCTTCATATGATTCTGTCCTATACACCAATATCTGTGTCATGGTTGAAATATAATGTCACCTGTAAAGACACTTCGGCGCTTAAGTCAGTATAATATCTAATATCAAAGCTTAAGTGATAAGGTTGTAAAATTTACTTGTGAACTATAACAAATTGGTAGTACTTATAGGGTTTGGTGGTGGTTATGTCCTACACGCCCTGTGTCAATTCCTTTTTTGTAAAGTTCGGGGAAAACTAACATAGGTGTAGACAAAGGGATGTTGTTGAAATCAATTTTAGTGGGTATTCTATAGGAACGACACTGTGTGGACCATCCCGATGCCAAGTATAGCCTTTCATGACGCAGGTATTGGTATATTCTATACCGAATATAGGCTTCTTGATAATAATACAGACATTAAGATACCGAATCCAGTATTATGCCTAGATCATTTGCCTCTTAGTTTGTTGAAGTGACCTAAGGGTTGCTTCAATGGGCTAAAGTATGCACTACATTCTGAACTTCTGATACTAATGTGATGAGTTTTTCGTTAAAATGTCCCATCAATGTGCCTTAAAATACACTATTGATATCAGATATTTTTGCACCAGAGTGGTTTCTTTTTATAGTTGAGCGTTGAGTATGACATGTGGTGTTTAGTGAGTGGGTGTTATGCCTTGATTTCTATGCAATTGTCTTTCAGTATATGAAACAACCCTCTTACACATCATCATGACACTCAATTGTTCCTGCCCTCAAGGCTTAACTATAATAGGGATCCAGATTTTTCACTTTTCTCATGAAATAGCAAGCGTTCCGATATTAAAATCTGGAATCACCTTGTTATATTGTCGACTTGCACAAAATAAACACACCACCGCGTCTCCATAGGTAGCCTTTATCCCATCTTTTTATTTAAATTTTTTGTTGTTCAATGTTTTATTTTTAAAATCTGGATGCAAGAGGGCCACAATCAGTGGAAATTCTATCTAAGCCATCGTCATGGCTGTCTGTGATATCTCGATATAAGCCTCGAGAGTCACAAGCGAAGCTACATTTGCTTTTTGAAAATAACCCATAATGATTTTTAGATGCTTTGTCACTGTGGCCTCCTATGTCTAAAAAACCTTCATGAGGAACTACATCGGTTCGCTGAAGAAGTATCTTCTGATTCATTGGAAAACCACTATTGTTTTCATTAAAGTCCTTCTCTTCCTTCTAGGGTATCGATTCTAGTGCCAAATATTACTACACTAATGACTTATCTTTCTATATTTGCATTCCTTTCTTCCAACATTGCATAATTTTGATGGTAGTCGAAGGGAACTCTGGAATGCATTCATGTAGGGTGGCAATGGACGATGTAAATATCAATGTCATAGTGTATAGAATAAATTGGATAATAAAGAAGGCTAGAGAGAAGTATTTCTGGATTCATGCCGCACTGTTAACCCTTGCCTTAAAGTATGCCATAAAGGTAGACAAGGTTGAAGTACCTAATTTCCCAATTATGGCAAAGAAGAAAATAGAGACGATTTCATAGTGATATTGCACCAAATAACGGACCGGATCTGCCATGTGCCTGGTCTAGATTTTTATTTATGTACAAGGTAGTCTTTCCCAAAGTTGGACTGAAGTTTCCATTGAACGAGTTTGAAATAGAAGTGTTAAGATTTTTGGATGTTGCTCCTAGTCAATTACATCCTAACGAATAAGGATCAGTGAGGTCCCTTGAAGTATAGAGAGAATATTTTAGGTTCACTTCCATAATACTGATGTTTTTCCACTATGCACGTATGATGTGATGAGGGAATGTTAATGATGGCTTAAGTTATGTAAACCTATGATGTTTGAGCCACATCGTGAATTTTGAATTCTATTTTAACTCCACTATAACGGATGGTGCGAGTTTTAACCATGCATATGTTAAGATGGTAATGAAGAAGGGAATACCAATATTATAAGAGAACTCTAATTTTTCTTGGAAGTTCTACACCAGTTGGATCCATGAGTAATTCTTGCTTAGTGGGACTGCTTATTGCATTGATGAGGCAGACCTCTCAAAGAAATCCTAAAGAGTTTTCATTACTTTAGGTGAAGTGTCTAAGTTTCATAAAATTCAGTGTAAAGCCCTTTTGGGTGATGTCGACGTGTGCAAGGAATATCTTGGCTAATCTTGCTTATTTCTTCTTTCATGAACTTATTAAATTTTGTTTGAACTAGACTGATATGTTGACCCTTTTATGTTTCTTTTATTTTAGCCGAGATGGTAAAACAAAATAGAGTCCTCCAAATGATGCGTGAGGAGGATGAGGCAAAAAGCCCAATGCTAGCAGGGAAAATAGAATAGTGACAAACCAGTGAAGGCTATAGTCAGCATTGTGACAGATATTGTTACAAAGTTTAGTCTTGTGCCAAAAACCTGTTAAAGTTAATAGGGGAAAGAAGCGTCAGTATGAGAAAGATGCTACAGAGAAGCAGCATGGGGTCAAAGCTTCAAACAAACCATCCACTACCAAAGGTATGGAACAATTTAATTTTAACGGGAGGAAAGCTGAGAGTCTGCCTTTGCCTCCAAAAACTGACCATGCTGACTACTTCTAGTCAAGCATCTCCCACTTCTTTGAGTCTAAGACTGGGAAACATCTTAGCTTTAATGTCCCATACCGGTTAAAGAAGGACCTTATTGTTGAAGAGGTGAATGATGCCTCTTATGTGGGGGCCATCTGGTTTATAATAGAAATTACAAGTGTGATAAATCGTTTGCTAAATATTATCATGTCTGCTTTGAGTTACGCTAGTATCATACCCTAATGGTGGAGGCTCAGGTTAAGGTGAAGGTTCCTGTTTGGGCCAAGGAAGTTACGAATGAACAAGTAAGGCTACTTAGGTAAATTTGGAGGTAGAGAAGAAGAAAAATTTTGATGTCGAGGGGAAGGAGAAGAAGTTAATGGATGCTCTTAAGGCCTTACATAAAATTTTTGAAGAGTTGTAACTAGAAAAGGAAAGCGTATTACCCAAAGCCATGTTCAAGGTGGAGCATGTCCAAGGTGAAGCATGTTTGAGGTGAAGTTTATTAACAAAGACCTAAAAGAAAAATAAGGCCCTTTAGACGGAGAGGAACTAGTTGTATACGGAGGACAGTGATGTGGCTTTTAGTAGTGGTATCCATGAACTACAACATTAGAACTCCACCATTCAGCTAGATACAAACGATATTGGTTTGTACCATGACTTTCATGGTAGGGTTCTATATAAGGTAAGTCATAGGAATTGCTACAAGCCACTTGTCGAGCCTTGTCCACTTCTAGATGAAGATAAATTCAACAAGGATGAGGATGGGAAAACTCACATAAATCCTGAAAATAATCAAGAGCTAGGATGATGCTGACACAAGGAAGAATGATATTTCCTCCATAAGATTAGCCTTTATTTTAAACACTATTTTTTGTAATGCCCTGTGTCGAGATAAGCTCTGACAAGATAAATACCTTCTTTTTGTGTTTTGTCATTTGTTGATATCTTGTGGCCGATGTGCCCTTTTCTTTTTTTTCTTTTACTATTTTATATATCGGGCCTTGTCCTACAATTCATGAAATAACAACTTACATTTTTCATTAAATATTTGGTTAAGCAATGTATATGCTATATTTTAGATTATTTATTTTTGTATTGGCTAAAGGAACCTTGTCAACCAATAAAATCATTTAGCACTTAGATTCGTAGCTTGTTACATTTATACATGTGAACTATGATCATATCGATAAGTATCTTGGCCATTTATGGGGATCATACCAATTATGATCATGTTGGGTAACTTAGCCTTTCCCATCATTGGGGCCACACGTTGTCCCTCATGGATGTCTGGGGTCTAGATATATGTGCCTATATTAGATAACTAGCTTTGTCACTCATTTGGGTCATGCTTTGCCACTTATTGGGGTCTGGATAGTTATGCCCATGTTGAATAACTAGCCTCACCATTCATGGGGGCCATGTTTTGCCACTTATTAGGGTCTCTCTAGTTATGCTCATATCAGATAACTAGCTTCGCTACTCGTTGGGGACATGTTTTATCACTCTTTGGGCCTGGCTAGTTATGCTCATATTGGAAGACTAGTCCCGCCACTCGTTAGGGCTAAGTGATCAATTACACTCATCAGGCATTTAGCTTTATATTCTTATGCCACTCAATGAGGCTTTAACTATCTTATTTGGCTTATACCGTTCTAATTAGGGTTTAGTTCAAATGGTAGTCTTTAAGTTGATATTATCATATAAATAAATTATAAAATACACAAATATATCATCAAACTCTTTTTCATTAACTGGATATACATCAAGCTATACCAGAGTGTGCCTTATTAAAACCTCTATAAGGAAAATCCAATGGGAAAAACCTTAAGATAAGAAAAAGAGTACAAATTTTTTTACACCAGTTAGCTATATAATATACTTTTAGGTTTAAGATGTTCCACTTGTTCTTTATGAGATCACCTTTGAGAGTTTCTAACCATTGTGCTCCTTTTATCAAGACCTCAGTTACCTTGTATGGTCCTTCCTAACTAGGAATAAGCTTCCCTTGATGGGTGAAGTTATTGCCCACACTAGCTTGGCTAAGTACCCAATCACCAAGTTGAACCTCTAGAGTTGAACTTTCTTATTGTACCAATATGCTACCCTTGCCTTGATCCTTTTTCCTTGACAAAATACTTCTTTGCGTAGCTCAGTTAATCCGTCCAATTTATTTTGAATGTGGTATCCATTACTATCCTTAGAAATTTATTGGACTTCGAATGATATCTTATTAATCTCTAACGAGATGATTGCCATGACACTATATGTAAGCCTGGATGGAAATTCTCCTAAGGATTGAATAAGGGGTTATCTGATATGCCCGTAAGACATGACAGTCGATTAGCCACATTGGCCTGAGCATTAGTTTGAGAGTGTTTTACAAAAGAAAAAAATTATTTAATTTAAAAACCTTTCAATAAAGTTCCAAACTTCTTATTTATGAATTGAGTACCATTATCAGTAATTATCCTTCCTGGAACACCAAACATGAATATAATGTTTTCATACCTAAATCTTCTAGTTCGTGTTGGCATGATACTCTTAATTGCTTATGCCTCAGTCCAATTTATGGCATAGTCAATTTTGACTATCAAATACTTGATTATTCCATTAGGGGCTATGGGGAATGGGCCCAGGATATTAGTGGCATGGCCAAGGTACAACCAATGTTGAAAGTTCCTCTGTTGCGCCAAGATTCAAGTTAGCAAATATTGGTAGAAATCACACCTCTTTACATACTTTAAAGTTTCCTTCTTCATTATAGACCACCAATATCTTGCCCTCAGAATTTTACAAGCCAGACTTCTGCTATTGGTATGGTGTCCACACGTGTCTTCGTGCACTTTAAATGTAACATCCCAAAATTTTATATAAATGATTAAATGAGGAGAGTAAATATTGAATAATTATATGTGGGATTAATTAATATTCCAAAATATCAAAAATAATTAAACTCATATTTTGAGGATTAATTATAATTTATTAAGGTTGTACGAGCTAAAATAATACCTGATTAAAATATGGGGTCGAACCAAATACCTCCGATTGGGATGATATTGGTCAGGGTTTTTAAGGATATTATTGAGAATCTGAATATGTATTCGGAATAATTTTTAGATAAAGTATCGAGCCCAAACTGAGATCCTGTTTGATTTAAAACGGAGAATCTTTAATGAGGAGATGAAATAAAACACTAAAACTCTCATTTTTCCTCTACACTTCACGTTGGCTCTCTTTTCTTAGCAAACACTCTTCCTTCTCTTCTTCTCTACTTTCCTACTCATCTTCTTCTTCTTCAAAAATCCACAAAGAGGTGGTGTGCCCTTCCTCCTTCCATTTTCGTTTCTTGGAGCTTGCAAGGAGGGCTTAGAGCTTGAAGCCTCACCTTCCTCTTCCCTTATTTTTGTGTGGCTCTACTTCCCTTTTAGGAACTCTATTTTTTCTTCTCCTAAGGTAAGCTCTTGGTTGTTCTCATAAGCTTAAACCCTTGGCTATGGGTTCTTATGGTTTTCGGAGGGTAATGTATATGGAATAATAATAGTGGAATGCATTTACGATGGAAAACCCTTAGGTGGGGTAACATTGATGAGAGTTATAAATGGGTATTTATGAGTGGGTGTATATGGCAAGAAAGATGATGGAAAGGGATGGGCATTGATTATAGTTGTTGGGTTTTTAATGAAACCCTAACCCTATGATTTGGGGGAAAATATAGAATATGTGTAATGAAACATTTATTATATTAGATAAATGTTATCAATAAGGTAAAGTGATGTTATTGATGGTGGATGACCATTAATGAAGTTTGATGATTAATGATAGTTGTTGGGAACCATTAATGTGGGAACCCAATAATGGGTTTGATATTAAAGATGCATAATAATGAATGGAGGCACCTAACTCATAATGGTTATAGTGGAATTAATGAAATGAATGAGGTTTGGGAATTTAAAGTGTTATAAACACCAAGTAAATAAATATGAGTATTGAGTCTTGGTGGTTGAATAGAAAATAATGGTGTGGTATATTGTATGTTGGTGTATGAACTATGAGCTTTTATGCTTTTTCATTTGTATCATTTTTCTGCTTATCAATAAAATAAATATTTCAGTTTAAAATTGTTTTAAAACGTATTTACCCTTGGAGTAATAGGTCATATAAAATTTATTCCTAAAATGTCCCTAGTCAAGTATTTACATGGGGACATGTAAATACATTGAGACTAGTGTGTGAGTGTACTGATGACCTGATCTCACAGATCATAGATATAGATGATATCAAGTCTTCACACGGGTACACATTAAGAGTAATGATGTACTGGACAGACCCGCCATGAGAACGTTGCATGGATCGTTACATGATTGTCATAAACGATTCTCAATGTGATAATGGTATATGTAGTCCTTCGACCTGAAGTCACTACGATTCCTACATGAGGAATTTATTATTTTAGTACAATTAAATGTCTTCTATAACAAGAGGACTATAAAGGTTGTGATTAGGTAATGAACAAATTATGCAGAGGGATGTGAGTGATGTAGATGGGATTTGTCTCTCCTATGTGACAAGAGTGATATCTATAGGCCACTTGATGGAGTAAGACTAAGAAAACGCATGGCCATGCTAGAAATAATAAATATTAGATATTTATTCGGATCCAGTCTACTCCGGTATCAAATAAAATAAATTGGGCCGTACAAGGATGATGCGACCATGCCTTGGGCCCAATTAGGATATCGTGACAAAAGGAACAAACATATTAAATAATTATCACTTATAGGTTATGTTGATATTAAATAATATTCGGACATAATGATGCATTGCTAGATGCCGCTCTTATTTTATATTAATAATAAAATAATTTATTATTAATATGACCGGGTATTTTACGTATAGGGTCACACACATAGAGTAAGCCCATCAGAAAATGTTGTCTTATTTTAGTTGGACTAAAATAAAGCTATTGGGCCTAACTCATTTGGAATGAGTAAGGAGCCCACTTTTTAGAGAGAACAAATTAGGTCAAACCTAAGCCTATAAATAGAGCATAAGATGCTCATAGGCGGTTCACTCAAGTGAGGCACAAATTCGCAAAAGTTGCAAGAGCCACACGTCGTCAAACTAGCAGTTGGCAAGTGTTGCAATTCTGGTGGGAGTGCTTGTGTGGACTCCTAAAGGACGAGGCTACGACTGCTTCGGTGTCCTTCAAGAAGTAATCCAAAACGAATTTTTTTGTGTTTGTTTTGTGCTTTGAAACACGGAACTTTGCAAATCCTATGGAACCCCTCTTTTTTCCGATGTTCTTTTTTTCCACTACTCATGTTTAGGGATTTCCTAACATTGTATAATGTAGGAAACAACCCCATTGACGAGGCAGGACCATTAGACCGCATTGATTACTACTTCTCTTAAGGTAGGAGTGGGTAACTATTCTAAATACATGATTTCATCCATTAGTGATGCGTGTATATAATTGTGTATTGTTAAATTGGCTTGAATGGATGATTTGATGATTATATGTTTGAAATGCATTTAGAGTAATCGATGCTATGGGGCATGTGTTTTGGGATATTGTTTGTGATGAAACTTGACTCATGTTGATGAGAATTATTGTGAATGGCTTGATGACCATGGTTGTATTGATTGATATGTTGTTGAACATCTCATGATGTATGAATTGATAAAGAATGATCGCCACTAACTATTGATGTATATGAGATCCAATAAGAATTGGTGATGGTTAAAAATGATGAGTATACGAAATCCACTAAGTGGTTGTGGTGAATTGTTGAATGTGGAGTGGCATGATAGGATGCATAGAGTGAGAATGCATTGATTGGCATTTGCATCCATGATATATCATACGTTGTCTATGTGGAATGTTAGGGGTTCCACTAGGCGGGCCCAGTGGGAGGGCGACCCAGTGCACGGGTATATTGTTGTATTTCCCTAGTGATTCTGGGAATCACAAAGCTGTCCATAATTTGGTGAAGAAGCACCCTATGTGGCGGGCCCAGTGGGCGGGCGGCTCTGTGATGAGCAAGTTACCTCGTTGTCCAACGGGACACGGCTCTCTCGATGTGTGTTCGGGAGGGGCCCGTAGCACTTGTGGCAAGTAAGGCCACGATTATAGATCTGTAAGTCACGGGGTGACTAGTGCTACAGATGGGCGAGAGCAGTTTGGTACCAGTAAAAGTATATTGTTGAGCATGCATGGATTGAGATATATGTGTACACATTTTTCTACTGCAGTAAGGGTATAGTAGCACACCTATGCTTGTCCCATATTTAGTACGTTGTTGTGTCCCACAGTCGGATCCGCATTTGATGAAAATTCCTTTATGCATATGCATTAGCTATAAGAGCATTTGCATATAGCTGGAGATATGCCTAGTTGAAAGCCCGTGGTGGCGACGGATGATTGAGATATAAAGAAGGAAGAAATATGGTACTAACATTATGTGTATGATGATGTTATTGAGAATACCAATGATTTGAATATGTATGTTGTGGATGTATTTCTTTGAGTATGTAACAGGTTGCTATGAAATGATATAGTATGTGAATGAAACTATGATGTTTGTTGTGAAATTTATCATACTTGTACATGTATGGGTATCATCATAATGTATGACTTTGATACATTTGGATTATGTTACTCACTTCCTAGTTGCCATTTTAAGTTTAATGTAGGTGTGATATAAATCCTACTCTTTTGGAGGTCGAGTATCGATGAAGGTAATTGTGGAAGGAAAGTGGGTGAGTCTTGGCCGGCATATTGTTATTTTATAGAGTATATGATGTACATATGCTCAATTTTGTAAATTGATATGACGAATGATGATTTTGGAGGTCATGTAGGAAAATGAGACCCTTGTATTTATGGCTTATTTTCATTAGTGACCTTGACAATGTTTGGATGATAAAAATGATGTGGTATGCTGTGAGAATTGATGAATGAATGAATATTTATCTAGATTTTGCGTTTTATAAAGCATATAAGATGATAAACTTAATTTTGATATGATTAATGAATTGGAATGGGAATTGTTGAATATGATTACTTGAAACAAGTTCTAAATGCTTAATATGATGTATGTGATATATTAATTTTGATCAATTTTGCTTGGGATGGATTTTCATATGTTAGGTTGTGAAATTTACATGTTTTCTGCGCATGTGCTGATAATCTCGCTCAAGCGAGAATCCTCTGTATCAGTTGTGTGGCCTCTGGCCTAATCTCGCTCAAGTGAGAGTGGTTGTCGCTCAGGCGATACGACTCTGCACTTGGCATGTGCATTCTAGATATTTCTCGCTCGAACGGGCTTGCCTTCACTCAAGCGAGTGTTGTGTGGAATTGTCTCTGGATGAGGTTCGCTCAGGCGAACTGGTGTCTCACCCAGGCAAGAAACTTGTGAATCAGGTATGAGCTACTGGGTGGAATTTGCTCAGGCGGACTTGGCCTCGCTCGAGCGAAATGAGGGCAGTGAGGTTCTGTCCCTTTTTCACTCAAGCAAGCGTGCCTCGCTCAAGCGAGCGAGCGTGGTATCGGTTCTGGAGCATTTTCGCTCACACTCACTGGCCTCGCCCAAGCGACCCATGTGGGTCTTGGTGTATGCACTACGAGATATTAATGTATCAATTTTAACTTATCAATAAAATTAGTATTTTCAGTTTTAGATTAATGCTATTTATCTTGGAATAATAGGTCATATGAGAATTATTCCTAAAACATCCCTAATCAAGTATTTACATGGGGACATGTAAATACATTAAGATTAGTGTGTGAATGTACTGATGATTTGATCTCACAAATCATGGATATATGATATCAAGTCTTTACACGGGCACATTAAGAGTAATATTGTACTGGACAGACCCACCATGAGAACGTTGCATGGATCGTTACATGAGTGTCATAAACGGTTCTCAATGGGATAATGGTATATAGTCCTTCGACCTGAAGTCACTACAATTCCTACATAAGGAGTTTATTGTTTTAATACAATCAAACATTATCTGTAATAAGATGACCATAAAGATTGTGATTAGGCAATAGATAAATTATGCAGAGGGATGTGAGTGATGTAGATGGAATTTATCTCTCCTATGTGACAGGAGTATATCTGTGGGTCACTTGATAGAGTGAGACTAATGAAAATGCATGGCCATGCTAGGACGAATAAATATTAGATATTTATTCTGTAAAGTCTACTCTAGTATCAAGTAAAATGAATTGGGCCATACAAGGATGACGACGACCATGCCTTGGGCCCAATTAGATATCGTGACAAAAGGAATAAATATATAAAATAATTATCACTTATAGGTCATGTCGATGATAAATAATATTTAGACATAATGATGTATTGCTAGATACCGCTCTTACCTATAGGGTCACATACATAGAGTAAGCCTACCAGAGGATAGTTTTATTTTAGTTGGACTGAAAATAAAACTATTTGGGCCTAACTTATTTAGAATGAGTCAGGAGCCCAATGTTTAATGAGAGCTCAGGTCAAGACCTAAGCCTATATATAAAGCATGAGATGCTCATAGGCTGCCGCTCAGAAATTAGACCATAAACAAATTTCCGTACTAGCATTCGGAGCTCTGTTTTTCTGCTGGGAGTGCTCGTGTGGACTCCTAAGGGCGAAGCTACAATTGCTTCAATCGAGGAACTCATTCTGCGCCTACAAGACGTAAACCCTAATTAAAAATTTTAATTTAGCATAATGCCTTGAGACATTTGTGTTTGCAATTCTTTTGGGAATCCTTTGTGTTTCCGCTGCCTGACCCTAATAGGATTCCCTAACAGTGGGTCTCGCTCAAGCGAGACAGGGACTCGCTCAAGCGAGTTTCCCTATTCCCAGTTTCTTCATTTTTACTTCTTTGCTTAATTTTCTTGCTTGTTTTGGAACCCATATATCATAGACATGATATTACTATTATGAAATCACATTCCTAATGTTTAACAAATTGATGAGGCATCTTTCATCCCCTTTTCATGTATATATTTTGATAACTCTTAAGTTTAATTATATCTTCCGTTTTTCCCTTGTGATGATCTTGAGTCCGGTCGTCCAAGGAGCGCTCTGATACCTTTTCATATCTTCATATATGAGATAGGTTATTAAATGATCCAGGGTAATTACTTGGTATTATATATATTGAGTTTCTTCTCTTATAATTATTTTTAAATCGTAAAACTTTTACCCCCATTTTCAGGGTGTTACATTAAACATGACACCCTTAATTTCATTTTTGTCCAAACACTTAAGAAACGGGATGAGAATCCACGTTAGAATAGCAGACCACCAATCAGGGAAAAATTAGGTAATTCCTTCAACTTTATTTTCGTTAAAGGATTTATGGGAAGTTTCTCATTTACCATATGTCGGATGATAAGAGGTAACCAAGAATCCTTATAAAAGGCATAAATCATGTTAATTTGGATATAGGCCGCTATGTTAGGTTCAACTAATGTACTATGGTTCACTATTGTTGTTGCACCCACCTTCTTAGTGCTTTTTTAATTTGGGAAGGATGTTGACTCTAGTGCTCTCATCCTTTGAGACATGATTAAATTCAATCTTGTCAAATTTCTCATTTAATTTGTTCACCCTGGCCAAATACTACTGCAATAACAACTCTCGGGCTTGGTACTCTCCTAAGACCTGATAGATGACGAGTTGAAAATCAATGCATAACATTACCTCCTTGGTAGTGACATCCATGGCCTTTCATAAATTGATCAAACAATCTTCATATTTTGCTTGATTGTTGGAGGTTTTAAAATCAAATCTTAAGGAAATTTTAATATGCACACCATCTATCAATATACGGCTCAACAACCTTTGCTGTTAGAGAATCTATCTATAAATGTCGTCTAACGTGAATGTTTATTTCTCAGACTTTGCCTAGTTCATTCGGCCATAAAATAATCTAAAACTTAACCTCGATAGTGGTTCTAGGCTTATAAGAGATGTCAAAATTTGACATCTTTATCTCCACTTGATCATTCTTCCTGTAAAATTAGGTTTGTATAATACAATCCTAAAAAAGAGATCAGGTTTGACCATGATAGGGTGAACATGAAAGCATTGTCATAATCTCTAGGATGCCCAGATTACTACTACGGTAGCCTTTTCGATCTTTTGATACTAGAGTGTTGCCCCTTGAAGGGTCTTTCTAGTTAAGTACACATATTTCTAGCCCTTTAGGATTTCTTTTACCAACACAACCCCTGGAGCCTTATCTAAGACAGACAAGTATAAGAAAGATCTCTCTTTGAGGTTAAGCTTTAGTAATATCAGTGGCTAATCAAGAACCTATTCAAACTCAGGAAAGATTTTTCCTACTCTTCTCCTTATTCATACTTCTTATTCTTCTTTAAATTTTTGTACAATGACATTGACCTGTGTGCCATCTTGGGCATGAACCGAGATAAAGCAGTTATATTTCCATTGAGGGATTGCCTTCTTCAAATTATTTGGGCTTTGTAACTTCTTGATAATCTCACACTTATTAGGATTAGCCTTAATACCCCTCTAGATCAACATGAATCCCAAAAATCTTCTTGTTGGTACCATGAAGGTGCACTTACAGGGATTGAGCCTCATGTCATACATTTTCAATCTTTCAAAGATTGTTTTGAGGTCAGCGGTGTAGTTTCCTCCTGAACGAGTTTTGGAAATGATATCATCCATATATACTTTAAGTAACTTGGTGTGCATTTCTTCAAAAACTTTATTAATCATTATCTAGTATATGGCCCTATGCTTTTCAAACCAAAGGGCATGACGGTATAGCAAAACATGCCCTTGTCATTAATGAAAGTGATCTTCTCTCATATGCTCCATATATCAGAATTTTATTATAATTAGAGTAGGCATCCATGAATTAGAGACACTGGTATCCAAAATAATTATCAATTATTTGATCAATGCTGGGAAAAATGTAAGGATCTATTAGGCAACACTGGTTTAGATTGACCTAATTTATACATATTCTCTAATTCTCATTAGTCTTGTTCACCATTGCAACATTTGTGACCCATGAGGAATACTAAATTTCATGGATGAATTCCGCCTTTAAAAGATCCTTTGTTTGCTCAAAAGCTATCTTTTCTTTTATGGTCCCAGATGCCTCTTCTTCTAAGCCACATGCCTCGTCTCAAGGTATATCACTAGCTTATGGAAACAAAAAGTAAGGTTAGTGCCAGGTATATCGGTCGAGATCCAAGTGAAGAGATGCTTATACTTTTGGAGAAGTTTAACCAACCTTTTCTCCATATCGATCTCAAGCTTGTCATTGATATTCGTCACCTTCTCAATGGTATCTTTGAGCATAATGGGTTTTGAGTCTCTCTTCAGTGTAGGCTTAAAAGGGTTCAAGGGATCAATCCTTAACTTTTCTTTAGGGTCTTAATCCATAGTAATCCAGGCGATGTGCCCCCATTAGTTTTCTTTTCTTTACAATGACTTCCTCCTTCACTATTTCCAGGCTTAGATTGTAACAGAATCGAGCCCTCTACTGACCACCTTAGACTGAAGAAACCTTGTTGTTCTTATCGATAAACCTGATAAGTAGATGTCAGGTGGACACAATAGCTTCCATTCTGTTCAACATTGGTCTACTCAAGATTCTATTGAATGGTGACTTGACATCAATCAATAGGATCCTTGTCTTCACAGTTCTTACACCGAGATTGCCTTTAAAGGTGATTTTTATATTAAAGTAGCCTTTTGTAGGTTGTTCTACTCCATTGAACTTTGTTAATTCTTAAGTATACGATTGTGAATCCATATCGATTAGCCTCATTTTCTTAAAACATTCATAAAAAATAACATCACATGAACTTTCCTGATCAACTAATAGCTTTCTTACTTTTTTGTTGACTATAACTGTAACGCCCTGACCGCTTTTCAGGAATGAATGACTCACCCCACAGACCAACACGAGACCTTTCCAATGTGCTTTTGTCCTCACTCACACATTTTCTAAGAACTTCCCAGGAGGTCACCCATCCCAAAATTACTCCAAGTTAAGCACGCTTAACTTTGAAGTCCTTAAGTGATAGGCCACCGAAAAGGCTAATGCATTTGTTGGTATAGGTAGTACGAATTCATTTTTTTAAGCTATCCTCGACTGTATAGTCTCATACCTATACAGTCTTTGGATCCCTCTCATTCCAGTATGTATTCAATTCGTTCATGTGTCCCTCCCACTGGAAGCCTGCCAGGAGCCGCTCCTTGTCCGTGTCCATGCACCGGCGATCACTCCCCGCCCTCAATAGTGCCCGGGATGTCACAATAACAACCTTAATCACTACCGCATCATCTCCACCTAGAATGGTGGGGCCATAATCATTATAAAAAAACATGATAGGAAGGGTCTAGACTTCGTTTTAAAATGGCCTATTGTCAGGCTTAACTAAAATGGAAATGATTATCCTCACATGATTCTTCTTGCCAGTGTTAGAGACTCTGCTCCTTACAAAGCCACTAGTTACCATATATATGACCTTTTTTTATTTCAGATATGTGTCTACAAACTCCTCATCTTTAATGGCTTCTACTACCTTAGATTTGACTTTTTCAACAAAGATGGCCTTCTTAGGACCTCGTCCTTCATCTCTATCTAGGAATTTATCCCTGGGTCACTTCTCATTCCAATCAGGTTCATCATAGGATCTAATTTAGAAGAGGTATTGCTTCACCTTTCTTTCTCTAAATAAGACCCTAATCACATCCTTAAGTTGTTTGTAGTCATTAGTTGAATGACCAAACTATTCATGAAACTCACAATACTTGTAGGGATTGCCAAGTCTCTTAACTAATGTTGGTTTCCTCACTCCATACATGATAAACCTCGATAAACCAACTTCCCTTGGGATTTGTGTTGACCTTGCATTGATTGGAGCGTAGTGATCGAAGTTAAACACTTTTTTCCTTGGGATAAAATGTGAAATCCATATCTTAGTTCTTTTTAGGAGTTGTTTCTTGCTTAGGCTTCTCCTTTAGAGCCATTGTGGGTGTTAGAGTTGTTATTGGCTCTACAACAGCGAGATGTATTTCATGACCCATATATTTGTTACCTTCTTCCTAAAATCCTTAAGAGCTTGAGGCGGTCCCTTTGTCATGGACAAGGTGAAGGCTAACTTCGGTAACAGGGCCTCAATGACAACGTAGAGCTAAATTGGTTTCATCAACCCCGACACCATAGATACCTCCTTGTAGAATTATTTTAGAAAAATCTTTAAGGATGTCACTTCATCTTGCTTGATCTGAGCTAAGGTATGGGATGTCCTTAGTACATCCCTTGATATGATAAAGTGATCGCAGAAGGAATCTTCCAGGTCGGCCCAAGAACTAATTGACTGTGTGGGTAGACTCTTAAACCAACTAAGAGTTTCCTCAGAAAGTGTCATAAGGAACATTCTACACATGACATTATCCTCTGCTCCTAACAATAACTTACTTGTGTAGGCATCCAAGTGTTTGGTTGGATCAGTTTCACTAGTATACTTCTTGATGGGCAGCTAATGTGGAGTTTGGAGAGGCCTGGGGATTGGGATATCCATGAGGCGTCGAGTGAATGAGATGTTAAACTTATATCCTAGAAAACCATCAGAGGTTTATAGGGTATGATAATGGGGCAAGTGATGCTTTGTCAACTATATAGACTCTTGATTATCACCATTACATGTTAGAATTTTAGAGTATTCTAATGATGTCAATACATCATGGCATAAGGGTGAGGGATTAGGTTTTACAGGCAAGGTTCTAGCTACACAGTCATACGAATTTTTACAGCTTGACCCCGCCTATTTAGAGCTTGAATGATATCATCACGTGGGTCAGGTTGAGCTAGGGCTGAGCAGCGGGTCGGATTTACCCGTTTAATCCGATTATCCAATCCAATCCAATTAAATTGGATTGGATTTTTTTGGTCATCGGATCAAATCCAATCCAATCCAACCAAGATCCAATTATAATCGGATCGGATATCGGATTTGACGTTTAAAAATCCGAGTACTCGATGAGTATCCAACCTATTTTTATATTATTTATTATATATATATTAATATTAATATTTTTCTCACATACTCATGTTTTTTCCTTTAGAGCAAATAAGGGAATACCCAATCCAAGGTTAAAAAATAGAAATACCCAATCCATACCCACGTTAATAAAAAAAATATGGCATAGCTACTGTTCTCATTTTATTTTAAATTTAAATGCATTGTTAAAATGGATTTGATTTATATTTTTATTGATTATGTGTGTTATTAAACACTAGTAAGTATTATGTTGTGATGTTTGACATGGACTTTAAGATGTTAGAAGTTTTTTTATATTGTGGTTTCATAAAAAATATAATAAATTTTCTTTAGTCGGATATCCAATTATCCAATCCAATCCAAACCAATTTAGATCGGATCGGATTGGATTGGATTTCAAAAAAAATTTACACAAATCCAATCCAACCCAATCCAATGAAATTTGATCGGATCGGATTGTTTTTTGCGTGAAATCCAATCCAATCCAGTACTTGCTCACCCCTAGGTTGAGCTACCACTTCAATGCTCCTTCAATTTTGGGCAACTCAACTTGATGTCTTTACGAAGCCTAGGTTGTAACCCAAGTGGTTCGGCTCCATGCGCGTCACCTTGCACATTGCCATCCAACGTGCTTTTTTACGAAAGTGAGAATAACTTTAACGGGTCCTATCGAACGTGCCAATGATCTGTCTAGTATAGGGGAACAAACTTTTGATATGAATATCAAGGTTAGGTAGTAAATAATGATTGTGTCCTTATGTCTTACATCAGTCTGGTAGGGAATTCAGCATTGTATCCTTGAGTTCAAGGAAGTCCCAAGGTCTTGATAAATTTCATCCAACAAGCCTTAAGGTTTTAAAATGTGCCTGTGAAATGTAATAAATTAGTACTTATAAGGTTGAGTAGTGGTTATGTTCTACATAGCTTGTGTCAACACCTTTTTTGTAAAGTTCGGGGAAAATTGATATAGGCACAAACATTCCTAACACCCTACGGGTGTTGACCGGTATGCCCCTAGTGTGTTCCTCGACCTGGACTTGATATCGGATACTGTTGATACTAGTTTCAATAGGTTGTCCCAACGCCTAGTGTTGCCTCTCATAATGCATTTGTGGGTCTATTATATACTGAATGTAGACTTCTTGATAGTATGGATATTAGGATACCAACTCCGATATTAAGCTTAAATCAAAAGTGAATGTGATAAGTGAGATAACTATTGTTGTATTGTATTCCTGAATTAATACTATCAAATTTTACCCTACTAAATTTACAAAAAGATAAGGAGTTAACCCAATGTATTTAGAATATAGTGTCGCTAGTTTGTTATTCTATGAAAAAAGAACAATTATTTTTCAGTAAAATAATCAATAAAAAGCTTTGCATCAGTTATATTTTTCAATAGAATAATCATACATAGTAGTAACTAGTATGAAATCTGAATATGAAATTTTCTATACTAATTATTTTTATAACTTATTATATAAAAAATATTTTTTACATCAAATATTAAAACATTAGAAAAGAAATATTTTTTTCACCGGTTATAAAGAATATTAGTGTAAAAAAAATTTCATCCATTAAAAGTTAATATAAAAAAATTTTACATTGGTAAATAATAGGTGTAAAAAATACATTTTCCGCTGGGTATAAAAAACAACAAGACAACATTTTTATATCAGTTATAAAAATATTTGATATAAAAAATATTTTTTTACATGGATTATAAAAATAGTTGGTGTAAAAGATAATTTTATACCAATGATAAAAATATTAAAAATATTTTTTACACTGATTATAAAATTAATAGGAATAAAACACATACAAAATAATTGGTATAAAATTCTAGTCTAATTTTTTATTTATACTAATAAACAATTTTTTTATAAAATCAAAATAAAAATGAAGTCAAAATTGAAAAATTTATTCATAGAGTGATGCATATATAGTGTTCATACAAAATTCACAAAAATGCTTTCTTACCATTTAACATTTTTCATACCAAATCTTATGCATAACTCATTGACTTGAGTAAATTTCTTATATTCCAATAAGATTAACAAAATGAAATTTAATTAATAAGGATATAAGCTGAAAAAAATAACAAATATACATTATGAATTGAAAATAATCATGTAAAAATAAAAACAAAATCTAGAAAATGATCTTATATAAAATGTAGCAGAGAGTATCAAAATAATCTTATGCCTGATAGACCAAACAGTGACTTTAATATTTGAATCCACTCCTGCCTCAATTTATTCTAAGGAGCACTACCAAAACCGTATCATGGATAATGTGTAACTAATCGTTTCAACATGTTTTAACCTTGCTGGTTTGCTACATTTACGTGTTACAGAAAAACAAACCACACATACCAATTAGTAGACTAGAATATTGAAGAACGAAATTTCCTGGTAGCTTCCCAAAAGCAAGAATAGAGTGAAAGTAAAATCATTCATATAGAAGAGCAAGTTCTTTATATAGTATTGCTGAAACCACCCTCTCTGGCCTCCTAAACTCACAAAAAAAGAGAGCATTTGCTGTAGTCAAATTAGTTTCCTAATCTATAGAACAAAATCTATTATATCAACCATGGAAGCCCCTTTCCTATAATTTTCTGTTCAGTGTTTCTTTCTATGTCAACATTGGAGTGCCATAAACCTTCTTCTCTTGTAATTGGCTTTAAAACAAGCCTGCCTCAGCTTCTTGGTGTCTCCACTTAGTTCCAATCCTGGCAATTTCTCCATCATTTTCTTATGCTTCTCCAACTTTGCAACCTCATTTGCCAAACCCAATTCCTACACCACAGAACAAAACAATTTGAACCTTTGACCACAAGATAACACAAACAAATAAAGGCTATAAGACTACTTAGAATATACACCTTAATACTACTACAAAGCTATTAAATGGCATATCCATCCAAGTGGGGTCCAAGTTCCACAAGTACTTATATTTAGCTTTGAAGTTCTCACCAATTAAAAGCAAAAATTTATATTCCTTGACCAAAGTAAGGCACAAAGGAAATATAGAGAATGCCAAAAAAAAAAGAATGTTATATTTTCAAGTCCATGAAAGTGTGGGGACAGAGTAAGATACTACAGTCAAGAATAAATATGATAGAAAAGCTTATATTTAATTATATCAATATTTTCGGGATAAAAAGTATGATTCTACACTAGTGCCTACACTGTGCACTCTATCAGACTATCAGTGATCATGCAATTGGACTATTGATGAGGATAATGCTTAATTAATTTGCAAATTCATTGTAAACAAAAACTATATAACGCATAAAAGTTAAGACTTTATATATACAAAACGTCATTTGCAATTTGATAGGTTTCAATTCTACAACCAAGTAATACTACTACAGGACACAGCCACATGGATACCTTGACATTGTCAATGATTAACTGCAAGCTCTTGAGTTTCCTATGAGGCCACCTCATAATATTGAGTTCCCTGCACCTTCTCTTCAAAAGGGTTAACCCAACATTCATTTCCTTGGCAGCTTCGGTTATTGGAACATTAAAATGCTTCTTTATCTCATCAAAATCCAATGAACATGACCTTTTCTTCTTGCAATTACTAGTACTAGGCAATGGCAATAGCAACTGCATCTCTTCGTCATTCTCCACCTTCTCTTTCTTTACAAACCCATTTTCAATGTTACTCTCTTCTTTGCAACGACCCATTTCAGACAGAACAAGGTTCAAGGGTTTTGGCTCAAACTCCTCAAAATCTTGACCAAGGGGTGGGAGATTAAAATCCAAGTTAAAATTTTCAAGATCAGGGAACTCATTGAAGCAAAGTTGCTTGCTTTGGTAGGAGAAATGGAGTGACCAATCATACTCCAAGAAACCCTCTAATGGTGGAAACTCCATGACTCTGTACAAATGATAAAAAAAAAATTAGACTAAAAAAAAGTAAAAAAGAGAAACATATATTTATATAAGACAAAAACAAATATCCTTATCAACCTCGAAAGCAACGAGAAAACAGTTCCATGAATCATTCTAGGAACACTATTTCTAAGTAAGTCATAAATAATCATAGTAAAACAAAAAATAAAAAAACAAGAGATTGAGGTGGATAACGGATTAAGGAAGCAAGAAATGAAGTCGAAGTGGTTATTTAATGTTTCTTACTTGTTAAGAGGAGAGCAATAGGAGTTGAGGGCATGGGGTATAATATCAAGGTTGGGGAAATCGTGTTCAGGGAAAATTTCCATATTGATGAGAGAAAATGAGAGAAAGTGAAAGGGTGAGAAAAGAGTGTGTATTTATATGTGACAGTGAGAGTGCTATGAAGGGATGGGTTATCAGGATGCAGACAAAGGTGAGGAGAAGAGAAGAGAGTGTGTATTTATATGTGTGACAGTGAGATTGTGTTAGGACTTAGGAGGAGGGGTTACGATTTTTGGGAATGTTCAGTTAAATTTTGGCATTAAATTCCATTTAATACAAAGGGCTGCACCATAATCATATGCATTTGAATCTGCATTAACGATTAATCACTCTTTAATTAGTACCCCCTACGAGGCTTATTCACTCTCTCACCCTCACGCGTACCACTTTTTTTCTTCTTGAAAACAAAAAAATAAATTGTAGATAAATCCGGTTCTTAATCCTTACACACTTCTGACTCATCAGCAAAATCCTTATATTGATAAATTTTTAAACATGTGGTTAAAAGATAAAATTGTTGTATTTTTTTATATCTTTTCTATGAACTTAATTATTTAATCTCATTTATTAAGAAATTTAATTATTTTAGTTTAATGTGTTAAATTTAAATTCAAGGGGTTTAGTCGAACGAAAGTGATTTATTTTTTCTTAATAAAGTGTTAAGGGTTCTATCCTTTCAGGTATGAAATAACTTTAAGACTTTAAGGGTTTGTTTAGCAAAACGAGTTTATAGCTTATAACTTATGATTTATAGTTTTTTGAGTAATTTATAACTTTCAAATAGAGTTGTTTGGTAAAAGTAGCTTAAATTGAGTTAAATGACTTTAAAGGACATATAGTATTTTAATTATGTAAGAGATAAAAGTTGTTATTAAAAAAAGGTAAAAATGATAGCTAAGTAATTAATAAAAGAGTTAATAGCTTTTCAAAAATTATAAGCTCCTCATTTTTTGTATTCATCAAATAGCTCTAATAGCTTTTGGAAAGTTATAAACTCCTTAAAAAGTTATAAGTTCGTTGCGTCAAACGGATATGAAGTCAATTATTTCATCCGTTGAGGTGCTTAAAGTTATTATCATTAAAGGTAGATAATTTGTGTTATAGCTACATAAAAAAGTATTAACTTTATTTATTATATTATTCTTTCTTAAAAACTATTATAGGAGTGAATTTGTATATTCCATTAATATTTTATAATTAATTAATAAATGCATGAGTTATGTAAAATAATAAATGTATATTATATAAATTAAAAAACTAATAAAAAGACAAAAAGAAAATTGTAATTTATTTTGCCACATAAAGTTAATTAAATATTATTGGAGCTTAAATTAAATTAATTTGAATTAATTGGAAATTTTTCTAAATTATTATAAATTAATTGAGAGTTGTTAATAAAGTAATAAAACTTGAATGATTAGTTTTGAGTTATTAATTATGAAATTAAAGTTGAATTAAATTATAGTAGTAAAATATAAGTTACTATGTGGTGAAAGTAAAAAGAGTATTTACTTAAGGTAAGTTTCCCATTAAAAAATAAAAAATAAATAGAAAAGAAATAAGGAAAAGACTGAAACACCCTTATTCCTAAATACATTTCATTTCCTTTATTCTTCATCATTTTCATGCATGTCATTAAAAAGCAAACAAAAGCTTCACTTCTCCTCCATGGTCCTCAGAAGAAAGGCTTAATTGCTGCTCAATCTTTTGATGAAACTTGAAATTGATTGCATATTCGGGATTGAGGAAGCGAGGTAAGCACATTGGTAGCTTTAATTTCATATTTCGTAATGTTCTTCTCAAAAACTAAATTTGGCATAAGCGGTAACGGTTCTTGAATTCTTTTGTTTGGTGCTTTTATACAAAAATTGGATGGAACCAAGCTTGTAAGGTTCAAACTTGGCAATGGGTGTTAACGGGTTGTCCTTTCGGTGCCTGTAAGTTACGAACCAAGTATCGGCAAGGTGTTAACTGAAGCAGAACTCAAAACCAAGAGCGGAATTAACCAAAGTAAGTTTTGGAAACTTTAAAAATGTATTTGGAGTTGTTTCGGTAAAGTAGGTTTTGATTTTGGAGGTTGAAATGCTAACTTATTTCCTAAATCCTTTAAATTATAGATATTAGGCATACCCGACATCGAGAGAAAGTATCGGAAGCTTGGAATCGAGGTCAAGGAGTGTATCAGGTTAAGATTAATATAAAAAGCTTATTTACGTCATTCGACGTATAGGGAAAATGGTAGATTATAACCACCATTGGTTGATTAAATTAATTTGGATGATTATATGCTGATTGATAATGGATTAACGATGAATTAAGTTAATGATGGAAGAATTGGGTTCTGAATATGAATAATTATGAGGTAATGCTTGTAGAATGGCTAAAGAGATTAATTAAAGAATAAAGACCTATTGTGAGGAGTAATAATTAATTATGTTTAGAAATATTCATGAATATATGAAGTGATACATTGATGAACAATTACTTATGATGATGTTTGTTGTAAGATATGTGAATATGGTGAGATTCCATTGAGAGTTAGATTATTTATACAACTTTATGACGATTGATATTAAGTTGATGTAAAATAAATTAATTATGGGGACGTCAGAAATTAAATTATTAATATATGTTCATAAAATTGAATGATAATGTGAAGTGTGATATGTGCTATGAAAATATAAATTATGAAATGTTAGAAATGTGATATATGTTGTATAATGTGAGTGTGAATATTGGGATGGTGATTATAATTATATGTGTGTGTTTGTGTGTGTGTTGATGAAGGTATATATTTAGATGATGAAAATGATACATCATGACCTTATATGTAATTGACATGATGTTAGTGTGCATTGATGAATTGGACTGAGATAAAAGCGAATAATATCCCTAAGTGGCTTGGTTGTGGTCCCAGGGTGATAGTTGTAGTGTCGGGACAATGTATTGAGAATCAATTAATTGATATTGGGATATGTGTGTTATATTTGCATGATTATGTGGTGTAGATGATCGATCGGTATAGTTTACCCTTCGTTTTAGCTCTAATGGTCGAACGTGGCCTAGTTGAGCTACCTAGAGGTCAGGTAGGACTTAGTGGGGAGGTGGGGAGCCAAGCAGGGCTCGATGGACCAAGTAAGATTCACAGGTGATCGGGTAGGACCCCTAGTTGACGCCTCATCTAGTTTACTATATGGATACTAGAGATTATATATATATACATATATATATGTTTGAGAGTCAATTGTGTACTCTATGGCGATGAATTCATGATGATGATTGAGATTTTAATTTGCATCGATACTTATTTATGATGAAATGAGAAGTGATTAAATGGTTTGCATTAAATCATGACTTTATAAACTTTGTTGATAATGACTATAATAGGAATGACATGTGAAGCCTAGTAATGACATGAAAATTCTATACAATAAATTGTAGAAATGAAGTTGTGAAATATGGTTACATGAGCTGAATGGTGTGAATATTCACATTAATAAGGATTAAAAAGAGATATGGATTAATTAAATTTAGGTGGCTGAAGTATGTTAGATATACACATGTGAATAATGGCTATGATTAATAAGTAATATATTTAATTAAAAAGATAGCTAGATTATGCTTTTCCTATTTGTGTATTTTCTGCATTAACTTGAATTACAGTCACTCACCCTCTTTCTATGGTTTAAAGTAATTGATGGTAGGGATTTAACGGATACCATGAAGGGAAGCACTAAATGAGGCAAGGATGAAATAAATGCCAAGCTAGATGAAGCTTATATTTTGGTTGATGTATACATGTTTATGTTTTGAGAATTTATTATGATTATGATGTTTGGTGTGTAAGTATATAACTTATGTTTGTGATGGTCATGGTTGATGGTGATGAGTGTTTTGATATCTGATGAGTTATGGAAGTGATATGGGATGCAATTTTATTGCCATTATAGTTGATAGTTATAATTAGATATGTTTAAATCAATGATGACATGATAATGATAATGGATAGCATATGTGATGCCTGAGAATTGTGAAATAGAACTGAGTCATTGCATTGATGAAATGTGTTATTATTGGTAGGTTGTGTTGTGTGTATATGTGTAGGTATTACACCAATATGAATCTTATTAAACGGTGGTGGTAGTCTAGTATGAGGATTGTGGTTAATTGAATGATTTAGATGCAGGGAGGAGTTATGCATTGAAGCCTTCATGATAGCATTTAGGCCTGGCTAAATATGAGTATAAATGGAATAAGGAAGTAATCCATGGTTTAGAATTTGGAATGGATAGATTTAAGTGTTAAAAATTAGACTTTTGGAAGGAGAATGACTAATTAAGCCAACTCAACAGGTGATTTTGAGTTTCAATGGGATTCAAAGTTTCTAGAAAGTGTCAATAGATCCCTAAGGCATTTGAAACTTACGTGTTTGTTGAATTTTCCATTTAAAGGTGATTTGATAAGACTTTTGTACAGAAGTTGCGTGAAATTGGCCATGGTGTATTTTTCTATATAACTACAAGATTCGAATGAATTTTTAAGTATGGTCTACGGCAACATGTCCAAAATGAGTCATAAATAGTGCTCATAAAGTTTTGTTACATTCAAAGGTCAAATGGGCAAGTTAAGAGTTGCGAAAGTTGGCTCAAAGGCCAAGATCTGCATAATTCTGCAATTCTGGCTACTAGTAATTGATTAATCGATTACCAGAGAGCAAGTTTAAAAATCTTGCATAAGTTACTCGCAGGTAATTGATTACCAAGGGGTAAAATGAGGTTTTTGAGTTGTTTTAAGTTACATACTAGTTAGGTTTTTAGAGTATATTCATTAGGGGTACTCTAAATGCAAAAAAGTTTCTCAAATTTTTATTAAACTTTAAAGTAAATCTTATAAATTTAGGGAGACGTAATAAAAATACTCTAAAGTATCTTATGCAAAGAGTGAATAAAGTATTAAAATTATGCTAGACTTGTTTAAAATCACAAGAAACTCTTTTTTATTTTAATATGAATCGAAATGTTAATTCTTCCAAATCAACTGTATTGGACCATTCCGACCAGAAAATAAAAATGGTTATCTTGCAAGTGAAGAAGCAAATAAGACAAGTTCTTTTTCTTTCTCCTCTTCGTATTATGGTCCTTTTCTATAAGACAAAATTTCGGATGCGGTTGTCATTCTATCGTTAGAATATATTTAACAGAAAAGTTTGGAAGAACATATCTTAAAGATCGACCCCATCCATAGAGTACACGTATATAGTTACGCGTCGTACCATTTCCGTTTTTATTAAGTATATGATTTTTAAAAAAAAATTATTTCTTATATAAGATCATTTTTAAAATTCTTATCTCATTAATTATTTTTTTATCAAAATACCCCTCTTAATATATAGTTTTTGTTGGAATTAGTAGAATAATAAATGATATACAATTAGATCATTTATCTCACTAATGATAATTGGGTAGTACGTGAAGAGAGACTAAATAGAGATAATAAGTAAAAAAAATTTAATGATAAGTGATAATTATTTTAATGATAATTTTAGAGAAATATTATAAATTTTAAATAACTATAATAATTTTAACTAAATGAATCAATTTCCTTAATACATTTAAATTAAGTAAAATAGTATTATATTTAGAGACAGAAGTAGTACTATCTTTGTTACCTTTTATAAGCCCTTAAAACAAAGAAGTGGTGTTATTTTTTATATGCCCCTAAAAAAATAGAAGCATTGTATTTATTTTTCTCAATTTACCCTTAAGAATTTAATACTTTTAAACTTGTATAATTAATATAAGGCCATGAAGTTTGACTTTAGATGAGGATACAATTGAAAAAAGAAAATTATTTTTATAAAATTTAAATAATAATTACTCTTTTAAAATTGTGTGCCTTTAAAATATGAGCTTATAAAAAGTAACAGAGGGAATAGTGCTTTTAAAATATACACACCTTATAATTTAAAATAAAAAATGGCCTATATTATAATTAATCTAATTTATAATTGGAATATTTTTCAAAAGAGGAAGAGACCGGGCTCTCTCATGTCCTTCTCTGTATTCGTTATTATTATCTACATATTATCTATCAATAAGATTTTCACGAGTATGACTTGAATCACTGATCTTATAGTCACAAGTTTAATTTTTCATTAACTTTTCTGGTTTTTATTCGCTCTTTCAAGAGAATTTTAATTCTATATTATTATCACCGAAAATAAAAATTGATAGTTTTTTTTATTATAATTAAGTTGTGTATGAATTGCTTCAAAATTAAAGTCGTAAACATTAATAATGTTATTGAATGAAAATTTTCTTTAGTTAGCTTCTTATTTTATGTAATGTTACACATGTAAAATAAACTTTAATACTAACAATCAATTAAATTAATAAAGTAAAATTTGAATTCGAATTACAAAATATATAACACCAAAAATATATAAAAATTATAGTACTTAACTTTTGTCAGTTCATGTTTCCTATACTATTATTATTTAACTATCCTTTATTAGAAATAATTTTATTCGAATGGAGATTAATTTTTTTCATCAGGAAAATTTAAACATAAATCTTCGCTTTTAAGATAATTAATTGAACAAATTAGCTGTTAGTAATGCTGCTAAGGTTGTTCAGTTGAGGGTTTAGTTTCTTGAATATCTTCTTTCGATTCCTTTGTACCAAAAAAATAAATAACTTCTATCCCGGGTTATGGTTTTTATATAGAAAAGGAAGATGCGTAGCTTAATTTCTTTTATCTATAATTATCCTCTTTCAATCCTAAGTTAGATTTTATACATACACAAAGATATTAAACCTGAGATTTTGTTTAAGTAATATTGAATCATTTAGTTTTTTTTATGGGTTATATTATATGTAGGAGTAGCATAAAAAGAAATACTAATGGTTGTGGCTTATAGTTTTTTTTTTTTATTTATCGAACCGTAAAGATTTTAACTGTGTTTCATGAAAGGATCTAATTTTTAGAATGACGAGTCATAAAAAAAATCTAGAATGACGGGTGCATTTTAAAAGATCAAATACATTAATAGGCATCAATTAAAAACAATCAATGTCTAACATGTTACCGTGTTACCAAAAAATTATTGCTTTAAGATGTCTTTTTTATATATAAAATAAGATGTCTTTTTATATATAAAATAAGATGCCTTGTTTTCCATGTTACGAAAAAAATCCTTTTTATATAAAAAAATAACTTGCAAGCGTGTCGATCATATTTAGATATTTTAGAGTCTAATCTTTTACTTTTCAAGTTTTCGAGTTGCAATTATCAAAGTTTTATGGCGCAATTAAGAAATTCAAACACTTTACTCTCGATAGAATATATATAAATAATGAAATAAAATTTGAAATTAATAAAAGAATACTCTATTAGTAATTCTCGAAGTCATGGAGGGAAATTGATAAATTAATAATAGTTAAATTTTTGTTTAAGCGAGATAATTCTTGCTTAAGTGAAAATTAGGTAAAACCCATCGGAAATTAACCATTTGATTTTCACTCAAGCGAGATTATTTTTGTTTGAGCGAGATTTGCCTAAAAAACATTCCTCATTTCACTCACAGTCTCGCAAGCGAGAATATACTCGTTTGAGTGAAAATATCAGCATTTTAACCTTCAAACAACTTTTTTACATCATATCTCACTCATTTGACATCCAAATGCCACCAAATTTTAACTCAAGTTATTTCTCATCATTTGTGGCTTGTAGCAACAAACCACATTCCAAAACTCCTAAAAACGAGCAAGATATGCATGAAAACGCAATTTGGCCAACTTAGGCCATTTTCAAGCAATTTCACCTACCAATCCCTATTGAAATTGGACCATTTCAATCCTCACAAACTCAAGACACCAAGTATAAGCTATGTTGCAGGCCGACCTTGAACCTAATCCAAGACAGTTGTAGAATCCCAAAGGAAACCAACACAAGGTCTGTGCCTACCCAAAGGAAACCACCCTGAGACTCGCTTTCAACAAAACCTCAATGCGGTCCAAGGTTCACAATGGCTCCGAAACAACCCCTAGACATGGAAATCAAAGGAGTTAACCTCAAATTCGTAAAATGGAGCCAAACCAAACATTGGGTCATTATATAGCTTACTTGAAATGGAGAATTTAAGAAGCCCAACACAACCAAAGCTGCCTACATGTTGTAATGGTCCCCAACGCTCACTAATCAATTCAAAGAATTTATAAAGGGGGTTTCAAAAAGCAAACCATAATCAAGAATGGTCATGGAGTTTCACCTTGGCAACTTGAGAAAGTGAGAAACCCCAAGCCTTGCCAACACTGCCGTGAAAAAGGAGAAGTGAATGGAACTTTAATACTTGTCTTGCTTGGAGGAAATTGAAGAAGAAAAAGGTGGAGGAAAGGAACGATGCTCGCAGTTGGTGAGCGAGAAGGCAAATGTCTTTTCCTTTACTTCCTATGCATGCATAGGAGAGTGAATTGGAAAAAAGGGAAAGAAAGCCAATTGACAATTTGCAATTAGGGAAATTAAGGGTGAAATGTCGTTTTATGCACAAATTAACTTTCAATTACTCAAAATACACCCAAATAAATTTTAAAAATTAACTAACCCACCTTAAATTAACTTAACACTCATAATTTAATCATTTGGTCAATAAAATTAACCAATAATTAAATTCAAGATGTTACAAATAACATTGATGATTTATCAAATTAATTAACACAAATTGTTACATTTTGCTAACTTTTGGTTTAATCATGTGTTTTTTTTACTATAAGCAATCATTTTTGAGTCAAGAATATCTACATCCTCATAGAGCTAACTCTTTTAAAGGAGATTTTTTCCATTCACAAAACTTAAATTCGAAATCTCATTCATTTAAAGTGTAAATAAAAAAAAGAGATATATAAATATGGATGAGAAATTGAAAATATTAAGAAGAATTATTGTAGCAACATGGTGTGTTTTGTTTTTTTTTCCTGAGCAACCAATAAATTATACTAAGACAGAATACGATATACATTATCCTTAATCTTTTTTTATTTGATTTATCTCTCTTACTTCATTATTGATATACTATTGTTTTTCCTTTTAATAATTCATCAACGACGACATATTCATGCATGCGACCGCTCTGTAAACCTTACGTAACCATATACTCGACAGCACTCTTTTTTACTTTTTCTTTTTGTTTTAAAATTTAAGTATACATTCTTTCAAACAAAAAACTATTAACATGGCTAAATACCTTTTCCAAATATTTTACAGAAAAATGTTTCATTTAATAATAGTTTGTCTGTTTCTCAACTTAGAGGTTTTTTGGTAATGAAAATGTCAATTTTGTTAACTTAGAGTTTGAATCAGAGTTGGAATAATTGCGGAAAAGTTGTTTGTATTCAAATATTGTAGCAATGAGGTTGATGGTTTGTTTGAACAAGAAAAAAGTGAGAAAAGAGTAATCGATGAAATGAAAACCGTTAGAAAGAAAATGTTCGAAAATAATATACAAATTTAGACTAGTCGGTAAATGAGACAACAGTGAGATTTTGTTTTGGCATTGTCTGCAATTATTCTTCTTCAAGTAAAGACTCTTCAGAATTTTGTCATAGTAGGATCCTTTATTTCTAATTTGGATTCAACTTGGACTTTTTTCATAATCTATTCTTTAAAATTTTGTCGTAGGGAATCTGTCTTTCATGAAAAATGTGTTTAACACGGTCGAATCTAGATTTTTTCCATACTAGTAATTTCTATTGTCAACTGAAACACAACTAATTGATAAAATTGTAAGAACTTGATTATCTTTTCTTTTTTATGTTTATTTAATTTGTGTAAAAATTGTAAGAAAATAATCTTAAAACATAAAATTTTGTTGAATCTACGATGGACTTCATTTTAAAGATCATCATGCTAAGTCCTAAAAGAATATATGAGGTTCTTAGAACCCCTCAAAGGTTTTGTTTGTGATAAAAACATTACATTATTTATTAGACTAATGTTTCAAGATTGTCTAAGGTTTATATGCAGTAAATACAAATTACAAGTCAAGAAACAAAAAGTTTTGAGAAGTTGTCTAAAAAGATCGCAGAACACAAACACCACAGAAGCCCAACTCAGACACTTAGCATATGAGAAAGTAAATACAAGTGACAAGTCAAAGCTTATGTTTCAATTAGAGCTAGGTGGACCAGCTTGGGTCTGTGGGCCAGCCTGCCCCATAACTCTTTACACAGATTATGAATTGCGAATTGAAAAAAAATTAGACCATTTAAAACATGGGCCCACAGGTTGAAACTATTTAACTCGCGGTTTATATGGTCCTAGCCCGCGAGTTTGCGAGTTAACCCATGGGTCAATTATAAAATAAAGATAAAAAATAATTTATATGAACAAAATATTTATTTCATATTTTAAGTTTGTATTTTTAATGAAATTAAAAGTAAGGAAACCCCAAAAACACTCTATCGCACATACAACCTCACTCCCTTACTCTACTGTTGTTGTGTTGTTTCTAAGGGAAGGGACATTCTTCTTCTTCCTTCTTCTTCTTCTTCTTCAAGCTTTTTCTTCCTCCTCTTTCCCTTATATTTGATCTCTTCTTCTTCAAGCTTTAGCCTTCTCTTCCGCTTGCGAGAGCCACAACCACAACCACCAAGGGAGACTTTAACGACCACTCAACGACCACCACTGAGAGCCACCATCGCTTTTGCACAGACGAAGACCACCCTAATGACACCGAGTCCTTCTGCTTGACGATGGCTATCGCCGCTTGACGATGCAAATATGCACATACTACTACTACATCTACATGATATGTCATCCCAGACTCCAATTTCCACCTTCATCACTCACTGTATAACTTATGAACATTAGAAATCTTAGCTAATTTGTTCCAAACTCACAATTTAGAAACAATAAAACTTCAAAAGGACAACATGTAAGTTCACTGATTATATGTTTCTCTTAAAGTTGAAAGAGTAAAGTTACATTAGAATGTTGCTAAAATTTAGATGAAGCTTTTTTTAATTAAATTATATTTTTAATGTGTTTATTTCAGTTTGATGAGTATGATGTATATAGAGTATGGTTTAAGTTTTTTTAACTTTAATGTATTTGTTTCAGTTTGATGAGTATGGAATTATATGTGTTTTTTTGTTTCATAAAAATTGTTTTGCAGGCTGGCCCATTTAGAAACTGGGTTTTACGAGCTGGCCCATTAAGGGCGGGTTGGCCTGTATACCCAACTCTAGTTTCAATATTGATTATAACCGTTTTGACTTCAAGTTTATCATTTCATCCAATCCAAGCATCAAAAGGTCTAACTAAGAAAAAATGAGCATCTTGCTTATGTCTCAGAAAAACGCTTTGCAAGACATCATCAAAGGCTCTACCCAAATGTCATGTTGCCTTTGGATAAAGGCCATTTGTCTCTCAACATCTTTCTCTAGGAAGCTTATATAAAAAAGCTCATTAGAAGAATGAAAGTGTATTAATCCCTTACATCTCTTCTTCTCTACACATTTTATAAGTTATGCATGAATTCTCTTATTCTGTCTTGTAAATTTCTTAAAGAATTTCATTGTTTTATATTCTGAATAATCAATTCAGCTTTGTAAGCTCAGGCAACCTTAAGGTCTTTTGTAAAGACTTAGGAAATCTTTATATTCTCTGTAAACGTTGGTTGAGCCCGAAGAAACTTACTTAAGAAAAAGTACTTGAGTAATTAGCATGCAAAGGCAGAGTTAAGAAAACTTGGGTTTTTAGCTTGATAAGTTAAAAAAGAATACTTGGGATCGTTGTAAGTAAGTGTGTGTTGCACTTAACTTCTTGATCAGGTAATACAAAATCCTGTTAAGCTCAAACAGGGATTGGATGTTGTAACACCCTCTGTTACACCTTAATAAATTCTATAAAAATTCATAAATTATTTTTTTAAAAGATATGATTGTTAAAAAGAAACTATCAAAATAAATTACATACATCATTTCTGAAATACCTCATAAATATTATTAAAACTTTATAAAGTAATTTTATATTCATCAGAAGAAAATAAATATTAAACATTATAAGAAAGAGAGGAAACTCCATGGCCCAGAAGCAGTTACTCAATAACATTATTTATTCATTGGACCACGGTATTCATACCGAGCTCCCTTTCTAGAACGTGCTATATTTACTGTCGAGATTCTTCGATCCTTCCCTCTGAACCATCAATTTAAAAATATAAAACAAAAACACGAAAAAACGAGTGAGAAACAGAATATAATATTCCCAAATGGGCATAAGCAATAAAGGGTTTCCACAAACTAATATATAATAATATCAATCATAATCATATACACAATCAATTATGAATGCATGAATGTTATGCAATATCTTCATCATAACTTACCTATATATGTGGGCCCTTAAATTTTAATTTACACTGGGCCAACCAGGCATTTACACTGATGCATAAGTATGGACAATAATAATATGAACAGCTCAACTGGCATGGAAACACTTAAAGACAAGTCAGATTGAGAAAGTTTTTATTGTGAAAGTACCCGACACTAGGGAGTTACCACAGGTCTCCTGAAGTACCCTTTTACACCCTTTCATCCCAAGGCTCGCAATTAAGTCTCCTCTAATGTATCCTCGGTTTTTATAATCCGTCCCCAAACAATATCATTTTGTTTCACATTAATGATTCATGATGTATGAACTACTTGCGTATTTAGTTGGTTAAGACTTTTAGAAACTCAATTATTAAATACCTTAAAGATTTACAACATCATTTCAACAAACTGTACATGTTTTCAATTCTCTGAATTTCTGTCCCACATAAATAAATTTGGTACAGTTTTTGAATCTCACTGAAATTGAGTTTCTAAGCCTTAAATATCTAAAAACTTTCTCATATAAAACTTTACATAATCTTTCTCAAATTGAATCTTAACAAGATCGAATTTAAAAATCTCAATTATTTCCAAATATCTTTAGTTATTAAGTTGGAAAAATAAAATAATTTTCTTTTGAAAATTTTATTTTATTAAAAGAGAATAATCTTTAAATCATTAACCAAAAATACTTAAAATTATAAAATTTTTCTTTAATTAAAGATTTAATTATCTCAACCTTTTTATAAATTAATTTTTATAAAATGACTTTTTTCTAAAATAAATACTAATTTTTTTATTTTAAATATTAAAAATAAAGTTAATAAAAATAATTTCTAAGAAGAAATAAAAGATTTAAAATAATAAAAATTTAAAGAGTGAGGTAAGAAAATTCTTACTGAGTTTTAGCTTTTCGTCATGCTTGCTATATGCTCAACTTCATATCACAAGATCATCAATCATAATCAAATATTATCAATCACAATATCATCAAGCACAATCAAATAATGTCAGTCACAATCAAATAATATCGATCACAATTAAATATCATCAATAATAATCAAATACTAATAATTATAATCAAATTAATTAAATATAATTTAAATTTTAATGGTTATTTAAAATTAATTTTGAGTCCTTATAGTCCATTTCCTAGCATAGATCTATGTAAGTCCATAAAATTCCAGTCCTCATATAGGTATATTTTAGTCCATATTGGTCATAATAGTCCAAGTCCTTGCATAGGTTTTGTAACATCCCAGATTTTAAGGAAACTAAATTTATTGGATGGTGATAATTGATTAATTAAGATCAAATAATTATGGGTGATGTTATTAGACATTAGAGGTGAATTATCGGTAAATTAAGATTTACGGGAACCGGGGGAGTTAACAGATGATGTGGGACCCACTTGATTTAATTAGATATGTGATGGGTCTAGAATGTTTGAAAAATTATTGTGGTTAAGATGGCGTAGTTGGAATAATTTTTGGTGTTAAGAAAATAATTAACTGGACTCGATGTATGATATGAAATGGGGAAATTACGAACCAAATTGAATTAAAAGAAAATGAAAATTCATAGTTTCTTTTCCCTCTCAGCCATGGTCTCTCTCTTTCTCACCTTTCATACTTTTACACAATGGATAATAGACTAAAAGATGCATTTCTCTATCCAATGGGTAATACCCAATTTATATTAAAAACTACTCTCCCTTTTCTCTTCCCAACCGTGCACTTTCTTCTCCTTCATCATCCATGTTCACTTTTCTTCCTCTTCTCCTTTTCTCCACAAACCGTGACCCACCCTCTTTTATACCCATGTTCATCAAAAACTAAGACAAAAGCTTGGAATGTGAAGCATTTATGGAGCTTGGGAGCTTGTGGGATCATCTCCTTTCTCTTCTTCACTCTCATTTTCGTTTTGGTGGAGATTAAGCTTGAGGTAAAGATTTCTTACCTCCACCTTGTTTTATTTATGGTTTTGGGTTGTTGAGTTGAAGTTGTAAATGTTAGAAGCCTTGCATGTGGGTGGAAATGGAAGCCCTAGGCTTGAATGTTTGGAAATGAAACCCTTGATTTAGGGCTTTATGATTATGTGAGATTTAGAGGTTAATGAGGTCATTATGATAAAATAAAATGGATTGAAGAATGATAGAGATTGTTGATGGTTGTTGGATGGTTTTGGTAAAGAAACCCTAAGTATTAATAATTTGGGGGTTTTGACCCACTTGATGATTTTGATGATTATGGATGTCTATGAATGGAGTATACGAGAGGAATGGATTTTTAGAATCATTAAGATTGATTAATGGGGTTGATGATATTTGCATGTGAATAGATATGACGACTTGAGGAATAAATCTTGAGAATAGGAAAATGATAGGCAATGTTGAGTGATGATATTGGTGATAACAACAATGGTGGATGACCATTGATAATGGATACTTGACTTGATGAAGTCTTAGGCCATGATAAATGCCATAAGGGTTTATTGATTAGTGATGGCTTAAGACAGTCCATGGTGACTTAAGTTGAAATTGGATGCCTTATGATGGCTTATTAATTTCATGTGCATATGTGTGTTGTTGATAGGATTGTATTTCGGACGATAAAGCATGATAACCGAGGCAATGGGAGCGTTTGGATTGCGATTCTTCTCTTGAGGTAGGAGAAGAGTTTACATTTCAATTGCATGAGTGATTAATTGAAAATTATGTAAATGTATGAGCTCATGTAATGCCTTGCCATAAATGTTTTATATGATTGATTTGATGAGGTGGTGGATGATGGCTTGGCTTATGTTGATTGTTATGAAAATGTATGTATTTATATGATGTTGATGATAAGTGTTTGATGGTCCTTTGGTAGGACGTGTACTAAAAGATGGTGAAAATTTATGAACGAATAAGTTAAACAAAGTGTAGAGGATCGTGTTGAGACGAGTGATGTAGTGTTGAGAGGTTTCATATGATGGCCTGTGTGAATTTTCGTTTTCTGCCTAAGTCCTGGTATTCTCGCCCAAGCGAGATGGGATCTCGCCCAAGCTAGAGTCCTCTACTTCAGAGAATTGGCCTCTGGCCAAATCCGCCCAGGCGAATGAGTTACTCGCCCAGGCGAGTCGAGCGAGAAAGGAGTTAGTTCTGGAATGATTTCACCGAGGGAAAGACCGAGTACTAGGAAGCCTCGCTCGAGTGAAAGAGAAAAGAGTCGGTTTAGATATAATTTCGCTGAGTGAAACTGAGTAAGAGATGAGTCGTTTTGAGATAGTTTGCCGAGTGGAAAACCAAGTGAGATGAGTCGGTTTTGGAATAATTATGCCGAGTGGAAAACCGAGTGAGATAAGTCAGTTTTAGAGTAATTTGCCGAGTGAAAGACCGATCGAGTGATGAGTTGGTTTTGGATAATTTTGTCGAGTGAAGGGCCGAGTGAGAAAATGAGTCGGCTTGAAATAATTTTGCCGAGTGAAATACCTAGTGAGAGATGAGTCGGTTCTGGAATCATTTCACCGAGTGAAAACTGAGTGCCGTGAACCACCGAGTGAAAAACTGAGTGCTGGGAAGCCTTGCCCGAGCGAGCGAGTGTGGAAGGGGAGAACGGCCTCTGGTCGGATTTTGCTTAAGTGAGTAGGTGCCTCGCTCAAGCGAGTGTTAGTGGATTTGTTACTGTAAATTCTCGCTCGAGCGAGAGTGTGGTCCGCTTAAGCGAGAATCGGGTCTGATGCTTAAGGTTTTCTCGCTTAAGGAAATTGTGGCTCGCTCCAGCACTCCATGCTGTTGTTGCCCAGGCGACTTTCCACCAGAATGGAATTTACTCAATTTTATTTGTGGCAGGCTTATGTTAGACCCTCCTTCTTGGTATTATGAGATAAACATAAGACGATTATGGGGATGTATAAGGGATAATATGATGATGTTGGTGTATGCACTATGAGCTTTTTATGCTTTTTCATTTGTATCATTTTTTTATGCTTATCAATAAAATAAATATTTCAGTTTAAAATTGTTTTAAAACGTCTTTATCCTTGGAGTAATAGGTCATATAAAAATTATTCCTAAAATGTCCCTAGTCAAGTATTTACATGGGGACATGTCAATACACTGAGACTAGTGTGTAAGTGTACTGATGAACTGATCTCATAGATCATAGATATAGATGATATCAAGTCTTCACACGGGTACACATTAAGAGTAATGATGTACTGGACAGACCCACCATGAGAACGTTGCATGGATCGTTACATGATTGTCATAAACGATTCTCAATGTGATAATGGTATATGTAGTCCTTCGACCTGAAGTCACTACGATTCCTACATGAGGAGTTTATTGTTTTAATACAATTAAACGTCTTCTGTAACAAGAGGACTATAAAGGTTTTGATTAGGCAATGAACAAATTATGCAGAGGGATGTGAGTGATGTAGATGGGATTTGTTTCTCCTATGTGACAGGAGTGATATCTATAGGCCACTTGATTGAGTAAGACTAAGAAAACGCATGACCATGCTAGAAAGAATAAATATTAGATATTTTTTTAGATTTAGTCTACTCTGGTATCAAGTAAAATAAATTGGGCCGTACAAGGATGACGCGACCATGCCTTGGGCCCAATTAGGATATCGTGACAAAAGGAACAAACATATTAAATAATTATCACTTATAGGTTATGTTGATAATATTCGGACATAATGATGCATTGCTAGATGCCGCTCTTATTTTATATTAATAATAAAATAATTTATTATTAATATAACTGAGTATTTTACCTGTAGGGTCACACACATAGAGTAAGCCCATCAGAAAATGTTGTCTTATTTTAGTTGGACTAAAATAAAGCTATTAGGCCTAACTCATTTAGAATGAGTAAGGAGCCCAATTTTAGAGAGAACAAATTAGGTCAAACCTAAGCCTATAAATAGAGCATAAGATGCTCATAGGTCGTGCACTCAAGAGAGACACAAATTCGCAAAAGTTGCAAGAGCTACACGCCGTCAAACTAGCAGTTGGCAAGTGTTGCGATTCTGGTGGGAGTGCTCGTGTGGACTCCTAAAGGACGAGGCTACGACTGCTTCGGTGTTCTTCAAGAGGTAATCCAAAAACGATTTTTGTGTTTGTTTTGTGCTTTGAAACACGGAACCTTGCAAATCCTTTGGAATCTCTTTTTTTTTCCGCTGCTCATGTTTAGGGATTTCCTAACAGATGACGATATAACATGGTGGTGGTTGAGGTTGATTGGTATATGGGGACTAATTAATTGTGATGTATTTACCACCTAAGATAGAATAATGAATTGTGATGTATTTGCCGCCTGAAATAGAATAATGAAAGGGTGATAATGAGATTATGATGGCAGGATTATGAAATATATCCTAGAGCGAATTTGAAATTAAAGGAGGGATAATTAAATGACATTAAATAATGATAGATGATGATGTTGAGCACTCTCTTGCACAAAGAGATGTATATTATTATTGATGAATTGTTGTGTTCCATTATGTGTGATACAAGTGTGATCTTGTATGTGTGGTATGAATTATGATGTTGTAAATGTTGTGAATGCCACACAAATATATATACATATAAAAGTATACATGAGACAATGGTAATGAATAATGAGGTGAAAACACACTAAATGAAAGTGTGATAATCTTGATGAATATTATGTAATATTGAAATGCCATTCTGGTTGATTACAAGTATTGACTTGCGTGTATGATGTTAAATATTGTGAAAAATATTGAGATGAAAATGCCACATTAAAACTTGAAAATAATGACTAAGAAACCAACAATGATGAAATCCACTAAGGTGTATGGTGGTGTTGGTGATTATGATGATGATGATTGATGAGTGGCATTTAGGATGCACAGAGTGAGAATGCATTTGATTTACATTACATTGCATCCATGGCATATCATAGCCGCCGATGTTGTAACATTAGGGGAGTTCCCTTGGCCGACCCAGTGGGAGGGTGGCTCAGTGCACGAGCAATTTGTTGTATCCCCTGTGACACGATGTGTAAGTCACGAAGCCGCCCATGTATTGCTACGGGGAGCTACATGTGGCCGACCCTTGTGGGGGATGGCTTTTGATGAGTAGGTGACCCCGGTGGTCCATGGGATCACAGCCGCCATGATTTGAGATCTGGCCGGCCCGCAACACCATATATTGATTATGTTGTTTACCGCGGTCATGGTGAAAATGGCCAGGTGTTGCATTATGGGCGATGCGGTTTGGTACCAGTAAAAATATGGTGAATATGCATGCAATATGATATATGTGTACACATTTTACTACTGCAGTAGGGGCATGGTGTGTGATCATGCTTGAACCCACAAATTGGTGTTTATTCCCATAGTCGGATCCGCATTTGTTGTCTATTCCATTGTGCATATGCATTAGCCATAAGAGCATTTGCATATAGCATGGAGATATACCAGATTATGATGATGATTGATGATGATTGAGATGGTGGTATGGTGTTGATGAGATGAGAAATTAATATACCGAAAGACCACATAAATGTAATAAATGATATGAATATATGAAATGATGTCGAATATGACGATATATATGGTATGGCCCAATGTAATGAAGGGCGTGATTGTTTATGATTAATAATGATGATGTTAGCCCGTGGTGGCTTTATGAAAACACCTAAATTGTCGGTATTGGTGATGTTGGCCCATGGTAGCGATGTGATAGATGTGTATATGCTTACTTTGCTATGATTTGATGAATAAGTATGCAATAAATATATATTGTTGAATTAATAATCTATGGTGACTATTGATGTGTTTAGCAAAGCATGCATGATGTTGATATGCATATGCACATAATTTCAATTGTATTCATATCATCATTTGAAATGTATAACTCACTCTCCCATGTGGTCTACTTTTTAGTATTGATGCAGGAAAACTATGGGATGAGAATATTTTTAAAGTAAAGCTCTTGGGAAGGTAAATAGTGGTAATGGAATGCCTTGGCCGACAGCGATTGTAATTTATTGAATTGTGAATGAATATATGTAATAGTGCTGATATTTAGTGGTATTTTTGGATGTATTATGAATAATGACTTGAGTGGATATTGTATTGGTATTTGGGGGTATATGGACTCATACCCGTTGGATGAGTGTATAAGTGTTGATGACATATGTTTTGAGGTTGAATTGCATATGACCAATTATGGAATAGGAATATTAGAGATATATGATGCATGATCATATAGATATGTATATACTTATATCGTAGGCATTGCATACTCATGTGATTATGTAAAATGATGATGGTTGCCTATTAGGCTTATGATATGCCTTTGTGTGCTTGCCGAGCCTTTTCTCATATCTTCATATATGGGACTAGGCATATGCCCGGTATACACATTCTTCTTCCGCTGTAAACTCTGTATTTTGTATACCGTTGTGGGCAGACTATTTATCGATCCAGTTATAGGTTATTAAATCTCACTCTTTGGTTTTCTGTGATTCGGGTCTTGATGTGATCACGGTGGTGTCTTAGAAACTATTTCTGAACGTGAAAAATTTATTCACATTTTAATTAATTATTTGTTTTGATTACACCGGGATTCGAGTATAGAAAATCAGGGGTGTTATAGGTTTAGTCCAGTTCGCATAGGTTATAAAAGTCCAGGTCCCTGCATAGGTATGTCAGAGTAAGTTACATAAGATTCTTAATTTAAAGTTTATTATAAATTTTAAGTTAAAAAGTTATTATTTTAAAAATAATAATATTATTAAATTTAAAAGGAGTAGGGGACCCCTCCCATTATTCTTATGTCTTTTCATATTCTATTCTTATCTCACTCCCCCTTACCTTGAATTGTTACCAAAAGAGAGTTTGCTTTGCGCCTTCGATTTCTAAAAATATTAATACCAATCTTATTTCAGTATAGGCATAAGATAAAAATTAACATTACTACTTAAAACAGAAATGGTAAATTTTGAATAGTAAATAGTGAATAGTAAATAGTAAATGGTAAATAGTAAATCGTGAATAATAATAGTAAATAGTAAATCGTTAATAGTAACAGTAAATAGTAAAACATGAATAGTAATAGTAAATAGTAACAGTAAATAGTAATTTACTATTCAGAATAGTAACTTAAAATAATATTATATCCAGTATAATAATAGATTTTTAAAACGATATGAAAATAACCCTAAAAATATAAAAGAGAGGTATTCTTACCTTGTTATTTAAGCAAAACCTCCTTCCGAAAAATTATTTCTCTCTCTTACTTCCACCACTATCTCTCTAGCACTACTATATTAAGAAAATTTAATCAGAAAACTGTGATTTCCTTCGTTCCTTCGCTCGGTATTTATAGGAAAGAAATTTACTATGCATTCTATTATTTTATTATAAAAGTATTGTGCAAGAATTGAAAATTTCATATAGATTAGTGTGCGAAGTTTGAAAATTTCAGAAATGCACTCATGAATTATGAGGGGGTGCAAATAGCAATTTGGGAGGTACGAATAGCAATTTCATTTTTTTTAATAATGATTATTTTTTTGTTTATTTTTTAAAATTTTTTAAATAAATTCTGAAATAATATACTGATCAAAAAGTTCTAAAGGTCTATATTTAAATTCTATCTGGATTTTAATATAAAATTTTCTGAATGAATAAAATAAAAATAGGGGTGTTACAGATGTAGCCTTGGTTGAGAGGTGAACCAGTATAGTAGATGTTTGTGTGTTATTTTCTATCTATCTTTATTGTCTTTGAAGTTCTCTTGTGTTTTTATCTACCTTTAAGTTTTATGAAAACTTAGACAAATGTTTGAATATGTAGTTATTTATTTTCATGCATTTTAACTAAGTCTTTGAGGAAAAACTAACACAGTTGTCAGAATATATGTTTTGCGAAAATAATTTGCTAAAGTTTGCAATCACATTATCTGTAACATCTTGGATGTTAAAGTTTAAATTTATTTTGTCACATGGGATTAATTAAACATTATAGGGATAAAAATAAATTCATTCAAATTTAATTAGGATTTTTCCTAAGTTATTATGAATTGATTAAGAATTGTTTTGAGTAATAAATTTAAATAAATTAATTTAGAGTGATTAATTGATAAATTTAAATTAGATTAAAAAGGTGGTGGTAAAGTATAATTTAAATTAGATTAAATTTAAGTTTTTATTAAAGGAAATAAAAGAAAGTAGAAAAGGAAATGAGGAAATGACTAAATTGCCCTTGTTGCATGGTCGTGAGTTCTTTGGCCAATTAAAGCTCAATTTCTCGTCGAAAATTAAAATTGGTCGTGTTTTTGGAACCGTTGCATCGAGGTGAATACATAGATGTCTCAATTTCACGTTTCTCCTTCTCCTTCTCTAAACCGTAGTTTGGGGTTCCATGGGGGTGGTTTCTAGTTTTTCCATCATTATCACACTTTAAAGCTTGGAAGTGAGTCTTGGCATCTTGGGTGTTGGTGAATGGCTAATGTTCTTTGTTTCGGTACCCGTAGGTAGCAGAGCGAACTTTAGAAGGTCGTCGAATGAAGTGGGACTTGGAATCAGAGGCGAAAGTTATTAAGTCATTGGGCGTAACCGACACCACGAGCAACTAGCAAGAGCGTGGAATCGAGGTAAAGGGGTGTCTAGAGTCTTAATTAATTAGAATTAGGTATTGACTCCAATCAGTGTTTGAAAGAGGGGGAAATGTAATTGATAATATAGGAATTAATTATGTTTATGAAATACATCGATATGAGGAAGAAAAAGATAATAATATACATTAGTAAGTGATATTGTGACGTAAATTGTGAAAATGAGAATGAGTTTTTGATTGATGAAATGATAAGAATGATAAGCTAAAAAATCCATGACTTATGATAGTTATTAGGCGATGTGTATGAGATTGAATTTGTGTGATGATTTATGATGGTTGTGTTATTGTGCCTTAATAACGTTGTGGAATTTGATTAAGAATGTGTAATATGGGTTAGGTCTGTGTGGCCGCCCCTTTGTTTTAAATTAATGTTTTAATGACCATTCAATGATATGAGACTATATGATTGGGTCGAGTTTGTGTGGCCGCCTTTATGTTTGAGATGTGAGCCAGGTCTGTGTGGCCGCCCCTTTTATCTAAAATGAGGCCTTGTGCTAATTATTAAAGAGAAAGAGAACTTGAAATGAATATATACTATTGTATGGTTGGGACAACTAAATGGTATATTTCACCCATCATTTTTGGCTCCCGTGGTCAAGTAAGATCTAGTTGAGCTACCTAGTGGTCAAGTAGAACCCAGTGGTCGAGGTGGAGAGCCAAGCAGGGCTTGGTGGACCAAGTCGGGTTTACAGGATGTTAAGTAGGACCTCTAGCTAGAGGCTGATCTTTATAGTATTCGTATACTAGCAAGTTAATATGCTTTGAATGAGAATTAGTCATGCTTTGCATGATTTGAATTTAATGATATATGATGAATGTGATGATTATTGATTTAATGATGCATTTAAAATTAAACATAACTATATTGGTATGTCTGAGATCATGGATAGTCTGAGTGGCTTGGGGTGGTTTTAAAATGATTATGTGTCATTGAGGATAGAATATGTATACATATGTAAAATGATGTTGTATGTGATTGAATGATTTTGATTGAAAGAGATAAGGGATTGAGGGAGAATGGATGGATATATAAGATTATGTTATATCTTTATCTTGTATATATTTCATTCTATATTAATTAATGATTTCCAACACTCATCCTTGTTGTAGTAAATTTTTTAGTAACCGATGACAGGGGGATTACAGATACCCCAGAGGGAAGCGCTAAGTAAAGAGCTAATGCCAAGGGAGGGAGTGAAGATTATGTGATATTAATGATGATTGAAGTTCATATTTTTAGTATCGTGCTTGAAACATTTGATTTAATCATGTAATGATGATGGATGCTTAATTCCCATTTATGATAGATTGAGTGTATGCATATTACGTGTTTAAATCTGTGTGTTGAATGGTATTGAGTCACATTGTAGTTGATTTGAAAATGGTGATAGGATTGATGAATTGATGGTAATTAAGTAGGTAGTAAATAAGTTTATCGGGTAAAGAATATCATTATGTTAGTTAGTTGAACCTGTATTGAGAATCATTTGGACAAATCGTAATTGATAAGAATATGCATTTGATTATTGAATTGATGTTAGGAAGAGTAGAGGATTGCATGTTTATGTGAGAAATAGGCTATTTAAGCCAACTAAGCATGTGAAATTGAGGTCCAGTGGGAATCTAAATCCCTGGAGGGTGCCAATAGGTCCTCAAGATCATTTAGGACTTATGTATGTGATTGTTGGCTAAATTGAAGTCCATTTGTTAGGTTTGAAGTGTTGAGTTGGTCAAAATATAGTTAAATTAACATGTTGGCATAATTTGGTCATATGGTAGATTTTTGAGTATGTACTATGCCAGCATGTCCAAAATGGGTTACATATAGTGCCCTTAAAGTTTTGTAGCAATCAGAGTTAAAATGAGCAAGATAGGGTGCAAGGAAGTTAGCTTGGAGGCAAAACTACTACAAATCTCACTCAAGCGAGATCATTCTCACTCAAGTGAGACTCTGGGTAAAAAGAAGGCTAGTTTTTAGGATATTTTTACTGAAGTGAGAATAATCTTGCTTGGGCAAAACCTAGAGGGGGAGACTTCAGTGAATTTTCGCTCAAGCGAGACATTTCTCGCTCAAGTGAAAATCAGTCTCTCACTCAAGCAAGCCAATTCTCACTCAAGCAAAATTAAAATTTGGTCCTGCTTTCTTCACAAAAGTTGTAGTTTATTGAGTCTCAAATGTTTTCCCTTTAAAATCTCCCTAATCGGAGGTTTGTAGCTCAAGTTATGTCCAAAATACTATAGGATATTCATGTTAAAATTTTATACAGCTTGTTCCATATTTCTACGAATTGGGCAATCTTAAGGGAATAGTTGGCCCTCTACCCTTTCATAACATTTGTAAATAATTGAGTTATAAAGGTATATCAATTAGATTCACCTCAATCGGAGTTTCCTAACTTCTGTTAGATGTAAAATAATGAGTGATGTGCAAGGAGTGTGCATCCTGAAAAATTTTCAACAAATTTTCTTCATGATGCTTTGTGAGTTTTAGACGTGTGCCATAGTATTTCTAGTAAAATTTATTAAATAGAGGTTAAAATTTCTATTTTTAAATTAAGTAAACATGGTGGGACATTATACTATCCAACCCTCCTTAAATGAACAACATTATCATTGTTTTAGAGAAAAGTTTGGCTTTTATATAGCCATTATAATGGCATATATGTGACATGCAACTTCTACTAGGTTTTAGAGAACATGACTAGTGTTTTATGGTCAAGTAGACATAAGTCAAATGGTTCCAACTAGTTTTCTAGATTTTGACTTTGCTAAATGAATGTTGTAAATAATATAGATATCAATGCCTATTATACAGTGGTTGTCATGCATGTAGTTACAATAATGTCTCTTTTTGTGTAACATATAAAAGGTCTTTGAAACCTTGAGACAAATTTCTTGAAGTTATACTGTTTTAAAGTTTTATATGTGGTATAGTTTATAGTGTGAGCAGATTTTACCATTATACAGATTCCAACTTGGAAAGATGTCTATTAAGATCCCAAGAGAATTTCTAAGAGTGATGGGTTGGTATGGTGAAGCTCTTGTTGATGTCATAATTTTTGGGAGAAAAAATAGCAATTGCTTTTAAACAACAATTATGCAGCAAATTAAACAATGATTTACGGTATTGACAAGAAGAAGATGACTTCATCAATAATCGTTGCATTGATTTTGATATTTGGAGTTCATGAAAATAGCGAAGTAGATCACAAAGCTTTAAAATGTAGCCAAAGATCACTTGGGGCAGATCATATTCAGGAAGTTACAAGTTATCGTGCAACAACAATTACAGTATCATTGATAGAAGCATTACCATTGAGTGTGTAACTTAGGCAAAAATTGAGTGTGTAACTTAAGCATATTCAAAAATTCTCTCATCACTTTGAGAAATAATATTTTAGCGGGCATTTGTTGAGGGTAAAATTAAACCCCTAGATAAAAATTGAGAGATTTCTATGGGTGTTCTTAATTTTAAATATGAAAGTCTTTTGGATTGCACCTTTAATATGATTTACCAATAGAAGATGTTGATTTATTAAATTAAATTGGAATTAATGTGTAACATTTAATTAAGAGTCAATATTAATGTGTTTTATTACCAATTAAAAGTCTGAATTGAGATAAAATAGAGAAAAAGACAAAAAGTCTCAACATTCACATGTCATAACATTATCGAGTGGGTAGTGTCAATACTAATTTTTGTTCGGTCATCGATTTTATTTTTATTTTATTTTATTTGTTTTTTATAATTTTTTGTTTTATTTTACTTTATTTTTTGTTTTTTGTTGTTTATTATTTAGTTATTATTTTTGCATCTTCATTTCATTTCATTTTTACTTTTTTTTCTATTTTTGTGACCGTTTCTTTTCCTTTTTCTATTTTTATTTTTCATTTTTCATTTTTACTTCTTTATTATCTTTTAAAATAGGAAATGAGTAGTTTTTTCAATAAATGGATGAGTGAATGGTTTTTTTTTTGAAAATGGAATCATGAATTAGTTTCAAAGGGGATTTCCCTATAAATATCGTAAAGGGAATCCCAATATTTTTTGGAGTCATCGTTAATTTAGAAAGTCCAATCATAGTTATAAATTAGAAGGCCAAATCACCATTAAGTCATCCAAAACAAGTAAGTTCATTTTTTTCTTTTAGTTTCTTTTTTTGTTTGGTTGTTGTTTTGTCATTTGGTTCTATTTTTTTTGTTATTGTTTGGTTTTGTTCTCCACTACACCAAATCTGTAACCCACCATAACCACATCACACAACCATCACCTCTCAAAACCATTATTGTAACTTCCCATTTTTAGAATTTAATTATATTTGTGTATTTTGTCATGTTTCAGATAAATTTACCAAATTATTTTGAAATTAATATAAAACATAGAGTGCTAGATTCTAGTTAGAGGAGTATACTCGAATTTTAGATTCGACTTGTTTAGAGTCAACTATACCTAAAAGGTTCCAGTTACCTAACCAAGTTTAATTAAAAAGTTTTATTCTCTCTTTCTCACTCTCTTTCCACGTCACTCTTTTACCCCACCTTGCTAAACATATTTCACTTTTATCTTCTCCTCACTTTCTCACATCTTTGTTCTCTTTTTCTCCTACAAACACAAACCTATTTCTTTTTTTTCCTCTCCACCCGTCACTACCCAAATAAGTCCATCTCCAAATTTTGTTCTCTCTTTCTCTATACACAAAACTATTCATTTCTTTTTCCCTTCCATCACCCACTTCTTTTTTCCCTCTCCACCCTTCACTACCCATACAAATAAGTCCATCACCCACTTCTGTTTAGATTTGAGAAATTGATGCATTTAATTGAACTTGTGAAGTGGATACATATATTGAAATGATAAAGGGATAACACATATTGAAAATGTTGAATTGGTAAGGCGAATTAAAAGTTTGGATTAGATTTAGGGAATGATGGGTATAAACTTTTGTATGTATAATGGTAATGTATATATGACATGAATCTAGTAGTCAAATTATGTAGGAATTGACTTGGAATGATTCCATATGGCATTGTTTGAGGTTGCTTCCAAATGTGTCTTGTTTTTGCATGAAAAAGGAACAAGAGTTCTATTAGAGGCTGATCCAAGACTGTGGTAGGTTCCACAGTCAGGCCATGGATCATACTAGGAAAAATGATAGGATTTGGGTAGCTTGGCAGAGGGGACCATGACCAGGCATGGTGGCTACCATAGCCATGGTTTCCCCCAGGGCACCAATGGGATTATTTTTACCTCAATGCAAGTGTAAATGCTTTGTAAATCAAGTTCTTTCCACTTATATTAGATCCTTGAATGATGAGGAGTATGGTGATTAGGTTAGGCCCAAAATATGAATATATGACTAAGGAATTAAGTGATAATTGATGATGTATGTGTGCATAGATTCATGTGGAATTGGATTGAAACTTGTGTTAGATGGATACAATTATATCCTAATGGATTGTGGAATGATCCTATGATTATGATGAATTGTCACATTGAAAATTGAATACGTTGTAATTTTTTATAACTAAAACTAAAGCACCAGGCATGATATGCATTAAAGCTGCTCAAGGAATACAGGGATCCTTTAAGGGGGCTCGATGGAGGTGCCTCTGGATGAGCAACAGACCCTGCGTCTATGATTCCTGTAGAATTTGGCTCTTCTTAGAGCTTTGCAATGTGTTCTAAGAAGGGCCCCGCAACAGAGCGATATATGTGTATTCGAGTCATTGGTGGTGAGAGTGTTACAAAATAGCATTTTGGTTTGGTATCGGTAAAATATTAATACTGATTACGAATCACTGTATGATTACCCGCCACTTTATGGATCCATCATAACATCATTCAACTAAAAATAAAATATTATATAATTAAAATAAACTAGTTTGTCATGTACAGTGCATTGCATTGCATCCTCCTTGTAAATGTGTATGATTCTATTGTATTTTATACTTAGTTTATACCATGTCTCACTCTTCTAATTACTTATGGTTTAGTGTTTGATCAGGAAGGGTATGTTTGACTATAACTTAGAGTGCTTAGTGAAAACACAAGGATATATTTATATATATATATATATAGAAGATGTTTTGGTGATGTACATAAACATGTGCATTAATAGTTGATATCTATAGATATTTATATGTTTATAGTTTTGAATAGTCTGTTTTCCCTTGGGTTGTAACTATATTGGTATTGTTTTGATATGATGACTAGTGGACATATAATGATGGGTAAGTGTTGTTAATTTGTGAAATGTCATGGTGTAAAGCCTGAATCTGATGTAACAGCCCAAATTTTTAATTAAATTTAAAGCGGTAATTAAACAGTAAAAAAAATTAAAGTTTCTCAGAAAAATAAGAAATGAATCCTAAAAAATAGGAAATTTAATACAAGGATATTTTTAGTCTGACTTAAAACGGAATTAAACGAAAATGGAACGTAGAATAAAATAAAATAATAAAATAAAATAAAAAATCTTCTACAGTAAAATGCTACAGTAAAACGTCACATGAAAAATCTTGTAACTTCATGAGAGTTCTCCATTCTTCCCACCGCCTCATTTCACTTCGATCTGCTACAGTGATTTGCTACAGTGATTCGCTACAGTAACCACCATTGGAAGCCTATAAATAAGGCTCCAACCTTCCAAATTTTCTCAAACCAAAAACCTCACTAATCCTATAACCTTTCATCTCTCTCTTTAAGTTTTCAAAACCTTCATTGTCATACTCAATGTAACATCCCTAATATTTTAGAAAAATTTTAATTGACAGAAAGTATTAATAATTGCCCAACTAGATTTATTGAGATTTTGGGTATTATTATTAAAATACAATTGTAAATAATTAAATGTTATGGAAATAAATAAAATTATTTAGCGATTAATTACAAAAGATTAAATGAAGGTAATTAGAAGAAGGTAAATTTAGAAGTTACCGATGGGGTGAAAGGTAAAGACTTAATTAAAATCTTAAAGAAATTATAAAAGAAATGAGAAAATGACCATTTTACCCCTGAGTTTTAATTAATGAAAATTCACCTTCTTCTCCCTCACTTCACGCCAGCGTCTTCTTCCTCTTCTTCTTCTCCCTCATTGCCGTATGTTGCATGCCTCAAGGGAAGGCTCGTTTCGCGTCGAAACTTCGAGGTAACTACGTTTTAGAGACCGTGGCTTCTAGGTGAGTTTAATGACCCCTTTAAATTAAGTTTTTGCATCTCTTTCATTTTCTCCGTTAAACTAAAGGGTCGTGCATGGAGGTGTAAGCTTTGGTTTCCTACTCCTCTAGTGTGTAGAAGCTTGAAAAATGGCTTTTAGAGTAATGAGAACGGTTTAACATTGATGGGTTTTGCGTTTCGACCTCCGTAGGTGACGAAACAGTCGTCGGAGAACCGAACGGTGAAGTGGGTGTCGATTTCGGACATAGAACGTTGGATATAGCGTCGAGGGAACGCCAATCGCATCAAGAACGATTCGTCGGAGCTCGGAATCGAGGTAAGGGGGTTTTCGGGTTATAATTAATTAGAATAGGTAAGTATGATTGAATTAAGTCATTGAATGAAACATGGAAATAATGAGATTTGATAATGCATAATAATTGTATGTGTATGAATGTAAATTGTGCATGGTTTATGATGATTATGAGGATGACGTGATATGAATTGTGATGAGTTGATGAATATAGTGGCAATGTGATGACGGGCTTGACAAGTAGGTCGCCCAATTGATGAGTATGTGTTTTGTTGCTGGCCACTTGCAGTATGATATGAGAAATATGAATATACATGTGTGATTATGTGGTGTAGGATGGCCGACGGTATGTGCAGCCCCTCGTTTCAGGCTCCCGTGGTGTTTGTGCCCAGTTGAGCTACCCAGTGGTCAAGTAGGACCCAGTGGTTGAGGTGGAGAGTCAAGTAGGACTCGGTGGACCAAGCAGGGTTCACGGGGTGTCAAGTAGGACCCCCAGCTGAAGGCCGATCCTTTTAGTATCCGGATACTAGGCGTCGAAGTGTTATGAGAGTCAGTTGTGTTATTTGATGCATTGTTAGCATTGTATGATGATATGAATGTGTTTCATGATAATTGTTGATTGTGATTGGCAAGTTGGGAATAAAGGAATTGGAATTGAACTTTGATTGGTAAATGGAGATTGAGGGCAAGAGGTAAGATAAGTGGTTCAAACTAAAAATAGTGAATATGTATCTTGTTATTGAATTGCCATTCTATATTAATTATGATACCAAACACTCACCCTTGCTGTTGTTTTTCTTAATTTTAGTAACCAGTGACAGGGAAGAGGTTGAAGCCCCGGAGATGCGTCAAGCGGAGAATTGATGCCAAGGAGCAGAGGAAATTATGAGTGAAAGGATGTGTGCAATATGTATTGTGTTATATGTATGTTATGTTTATATATTCCCTATGTGTGCTGGACTAATTTAGATGTGATCAAGGTGGTTATGAATGTTTGTGATAAGTAATGGATAAAAATTGCAAGTTGGTTGATGAGAAGATGCATTCTTGATGAGTAGATAATGAGATGTTCATGGATATGATAAGTTTCATGAATTAGATACATATATATTTATGGGCAGGTTTTGCTTATTTTGTGAAGAATGGATGTTGAGAGTTGTGAATTATAGCCCTTTAGAATGTGTGTTTGAGATTTTGTATAGTTGTCTTATACATGAGCTAGGAACTAGTATGGTCAAATGATGATTTATGAGGTTTTGGTGTAATGGAAGGAATGCACTAGCTTAAGTAAGTTAATTATGGTTTGTGGGAAATGGAACGGATCCATTTTTCCAAAATTGGACTCCTTGGTTACCCCAAAATGCCTTAAAATGAGATAAATGTGTTTATGCATATAAATTACTCATTTTTAGGAATTTTTGAGTGCGGCCAGTTGTCACACGTCACAAATCATGTGTTTGAGCTTGTGTTAAAATTTCATGGCATCCCGATATCGTTTGCATGAGTTTTGGTAGTGAAGAAGTTCATTTTTTTATGCAAAATCTGCATAATTTCTGCAGAATGACAGGTTGTAATCGATTAGCCTCTAAGGTGTAATCGATTACAAGGCCTCTGTCTTGAAGCTAATCGATTAGGCATCAAGACGTAATCGATTATAGGTCATCCAGAACCAATGTAATCGATTATATTTTGAGTGGTAATCGATTAGGGGAAACACCTGATGCATTACATAATTTCCAGCAGCCTGCTAATCGATTATGAGTAGTATAGTAATCGATTATGTGTCCAACAGAAACAAGGTAATCGATTATCTAAGGTCCTGTAATCGATTAGGTAATGCATCTGATCCAATGTACCATTCCAGGAAGTCGGTAATCGATTACCATTTGCTTGGTAATCGAATAGGGCATTGCTTTAAAGCCTTGATTAAGCAGGGGATAGTCGATAATACTATTAGAGAACGAGATGGTGTTATTTGATCATGTTAGTGAAAAATGAATGCTATTTTGATTTAGGGCTTAATTAATTATTGTTAAATGTGAAAAATTTATTATGAATATTAAACTAAACAAATATAAATAAATGTAAAATGACGAATGACGTCACAGGTGGTATCAGAGCCGTTCTTTCTAGAGCCGGGTGAATGGGCAGTGTTAGAGGATTGTTTGAGTCCCATGTCAGACTATTTTTGCATTGTATTGCAATTGTTTGTTTGTTAATTGAGTTGTAACAGGTTAACTTGGCATCATTCCCTTGGCACTCTGGTGGCGTTGTGTTTTATATGTGTATGAGGTAAATATCCTATTCCCTGGTAGATCATTGGTTAGTACTGGTGATGTGTTTGGTTATCATAGAATTATTTTATGACTGGTGGAGAAGATGACCTCTTCTTAAAATTTTCTCCAATAATGAGTAGGACTGAATTTAGTCCACACTATAAATATTAGACGAGGTGGGACAGAGATGAAACACACGAATGGCAGATTGAAATAGAAATGATATTTAAAGTAAGTATATATATATATATATGTGTATGTGCGCATCTTGAAGTGGACATCTATAAATGGGTATAACGCAAAAAGGTTAAATCTTGTAGTGAAATCAGAATAGTAAGTGTGTTGGTGGCTATGAGTTTGTTTGAATACTGAAGTTTGATAATGCATAGGATGGAATAAGTTAATGAATGCTCTAATACGATTATTCTTAGGAAGGGTGAATTCCCTATATCCTTCTACCTTCTATGAACGATGATAGATATTAGTTGCTCACTTTTGGTGTTGAATCTACTTGATGAACAATACGAAAACCCTCAGGATAAAGGAATGAGTTGTAAACTGTCTTGTATTGAGTTTAAAGTTAGAGAACCATTGGTGGTATGTTAATAGCGTTGAGTAAGCAACAAAAGACGTAAATGTATTGGTGGTATGAGTAAATAGAAGGGGTTTATGAATAAATCAAGAGATGATGGTTGGACGTAGTTTAAGAGATTAGGTGCAATGGTACTTATGATTAAAGAATGTTGATTTTATGAAGCTGGAGGATATAGGATTGAATGGATGAATGATGATGTAATATGAATTAGCAACGTTGTCGTAAGGTTAACTTTTAGGGGAGGTGAACCTTCTATACTGCTATTATGAAGCGGATTTAATTAAGTGCTATCGGTAATGTCATATTCATATTGTTAGACGATTGATTAATGGATATTAAGAGGAATTGTGAGTAATTGATGAATGACGGTGTAAGAATGCCTGTACAAGTTGAAGGTAATAGAAGAAGAGTGACTAGTAATAATTTTCAGTGATATAATTGGCGAGGTGACATTTTACTCAGGGAAGGACTAGAAGGATGTATTATATGAATGATGATCAAGTGAAGTATATGTACATCGTACTGTTACGTACATGATAAGAGAAGTAGTGATTGGATGACACTAAAAGGAAGTGATTAAAAGGTAATTAAGCAGATAAATCATAAGAATGAAGAGAAGTTTTACCTAGTCGTTTGGGCTTTACATTGATATTAGTGTTACATGGGAATTATAGCAGCTGGCCACAGTGGGTTCCTTTTAACACTAATTCAATATAGAGTTTCCAATAGACATAGGGAAATGAATTGTGATGTAAACAGTTTGCATATCGATTGATGATGTGAATAGTTGGACTGTATACCCGACTTTCACATGACTTAACTACAGAGTGTTGAACTCCTGAGACTGATCACCTCAGGTAGTTGCACTGGTAGTTGAGGTCGTGTGGAGTCGAGGAGACAGACATGTTGTAGCCAATCTTGAATGATCAGATTTAGAAAAGAGAAGTGTATGGTTCGTATTTCTGAAATTGGTAAACAATTAGAAATGAGGAACAAATGAAGATGAGATTTGGTAACTGACGAATAATGAGTATAGAAAAGTAAATGTTGTGACATGGTAGTTGTTATGAATTATTACTAGATTTCTTATAGAGAAAAGATGACCTTAAAAGGAAATTGGATAACTTGAATTCCTCCTAAGGTACACTTAGTGGGGAATTGAGGAAGTATCGATAGGAATTAAGGAAACAAGATAAACCAAAGGAGAATCCGTTTGTGCGAATGAGAAAATACGAATTGAGTTTCCAAACTTTGAAGCAATGCTTGACTTCAGCGCCGGTACTTGCACTACCTGATATGATGAAGGAGTTTGTAGTATATTGTGATGCATCTAAGTTTGACTTAGGATGTGTGCTGATGCAGGATAATAGAGGGATTGCCTATGCTTCAAGACAATTGAGACCGCACGAGCAGAATAACCCTACCCACGATTTAGAGCTTGCAGCAGTGGTATTTACATTAAAAATCTGGCGTCATTATTTACAGGGTTCTTGTTTTGTGGTATTTAGTAACCCTAAGAGTTGAAATACTTATTCGATCAGAAAGAGTTAAACATGAGACAAAGGAGATGGGTGGAATACCTAAAGGATTACAATTTTGATTTGAAGTACCATCCTGGAAAAGTAAATGTTGTGGCCGATGCCTTGAGTAGATAAGTATTACATGTAGCCTTCTTGGTGGGTAAAGAACAAGAGTTGTTGGAAATTTTTCGTGATATGAATATTGGAGTTGTTATGAATGCCCCAGATCAAATGATAGTCGGATGTTGGAGATCTCCAATGAATTTCTAAAATCATTAGCGGTGACCCAAGAGAACGATGAAATGTTACTGGAATTGCTTGACGCTCAAACCAGAAGTAAGAATATGGAATTGACCAGAAGCAACAATGGAATTTGTCAGATGCACATAAAAGTTCTTTAGGTGTTTATCCTGGTATTACAAGAAAGAATTCTGGTGGCTAGGAATGAAGAAAGCAATAATTGAATATGTAAGATCTAGTGTGATATGTCAGAAGTGTAAGGTCGAACACCAGAGACCCCCCAGGTTTACTTCAACCTTTGGGGATTCCAATGTGGAAATAGGAAAGTATCACGATGGCTTTTGTATTCGGTTTACCTCGTACCCGTTCTGGTTGTAATGCAATATGGGTGAGTGTGGACAGGTTGACCAAGAGTGCTCACTCCTTGACTATGAACACAAAATGGGCATTGGACCGATTGGCTAGATTGTACATCACTGAAATTGTAAGATTGCATGGTGTATCTACGAGTATTATTTCAGATCGTGATCCTCGGTTTACTTCCAGATTCTGGGGAAGTTTACAACAGGAATTGGGTACTGAACTGAGAATTGAGTTCTGCTTATCATCCTCAGACTGATGGCCGGTCTGAACGTACAATCCAAACCTTGGAAGATATGCTTAGAGCATGCGTACTAGAGCAAGATGGCTCATGGGGAAAGATACTTGTCATTAGTGAAATTCACTTATAACAACAGTCATCATAGTAATATTGGTATGGCTCCATATGAAGATTTATATGGTAGACGGTGTCGTACACCTTTATGTTGGAATGAAGATAGAGATGCAATCCATTTGGGGCCCGAGTTAATTCAAGGAATGAATGATCAGGTGGTAAGGATTCGTGAAAAGATGAAAAATTGCACAAGACCGTCAGAAAAGCTACTATGACAATCGTCATAGACCACTTGAGTTTCAGGTGAGAGATGGGATATTCTTGAAAGTATCACCTACTAAAATTGTAGGCCATGTGATGAAGAGTCAGAAACTTAATCCAAAATATATTGGACCCTATCAGATATTGGAACGAATTAGTGAAGTAACTTACAGATTAAATCTTCCCCGTGCATTGACAAATATTCATAATGTATTCCATGTTTCACAATTGAGGGCGTATGTTCCATGTGATTCGATGATTGTACCTGAAGATTCTATTGAGCTAAAAGAAGATTTGACTGTGGAGCTGGCACCTATTTGTATTGAAGGATATCAAGCTAAACGATTAAGAAACAAAGAAGTACCATTGGTAAAGTTGAGGTGGCAGAATATAAATAGAGTAACTTATACATGGGAGTTGGAATCAGACATGAGGCAGTTGTACCCCGATCTTTTTCAATGAGGTACGTTGATTTCGGGGACGAAATCCCTTTTTAGAGGGGGTGAATGTAACATCCCTAATATTTTAGAAAAATTTTAATTGACGGAAAGTATTAATAATTGCCCAACTAGATTTATTGAGATTTTGGGTATTATTATTAAAATACAATTGTAAATAATTAAATGTTATGGAAATAAATAAAATTATTTAGCAATTAATTACAAAAGATTAAATGAAGGTAATTAGAAGAAGGTAAATTTAGAAGTTACCGATGGGGTGAAAGGTAAAGACTTAATTAAAATCTTAAAGAAATTATAAAAGAAATGAGAAAATGACCATTTTACCCCTGAGTTTTAATTAATGAAAATTCACCTTCTTCTCCCTCACTTCACGCCAGCGTCTTCTTCCTCTTCTTCTTCTCCCTCATTGCCGTATGTTGCATGCCTCAAGGGAAGGCTCGTTTCGCGTCGAAACTTCGAGGTAACTACGTTTTAGAGACCGTGGCTTCTAGGTGAGTTTAATGACCCCTTTAAATTAAGTTTTTGCATCTCTTTCATTTTCTCTGTTAAACTAAAGGGTCGTGCATGGAGGGGTAAGCTTTGGTTTCCTACTCCTCTAGTGTGTAGAAGCTTGAAAAATGGCTTTTAGAGTAATGAGAACGGTTTAACATTGATGGGTTTTGCGTTTCGACCTCCGTAGGTGACGAAACAATCGTCGGAGGACCGAACGGTGAAGTGGGTGTCGATTTCGGACATAGAACGTTGGATATAGCGTCGAGGGAACGCCAATCGCATCAAGAACGATTCGTCGGAGCTCGGAATCGAGGGAAGGGGGGTTTTCGGGTTATAATTAATTAGAATAGGTAAGTATGATTGAATTAAGTCATTGAATGAAACATGGAAATAATGAGATTTGATAATGCATAATAATTGTATGTGTATGAATGTAAATTGTGCATGGTTTATGATGATTATGAGGATGACTTGATATGAATTGTGATGAGTTGATGAGTATAGTGGCAATGTGATGACGGGCTTGACAAATAGGTCGCCCAATTGATGAGTATGTGTTTTGTTGCTGGCCACTTGCAGTATGATATGAGAAATATGAATATACATGTGTGATTATGTGGTGTAGGATGGCCGACGGTATGTGCAGCCCCTCGTTTCTGGCTCCCGTGGTGTTTGTGCCCAGTTGAGCTACCCAGTGGTCAAGTAGGACCTAGTGGTTGAGGTGGAGAGTCAAGTAGGACTCGGTGGACCAAGCAGGGTTCACGGGGTGTCAAGTAGGACCCCCAGCTGAAGGCCGATCCTTTTAGTATCCGGATACTAGGCGTCGAAGTGTTATGAGAGTCAGTTGTGTTATTTGATGCATTGTTAGCATTGTATGATGATATGAATGTGTTTCATGATAATTGTTGATTGTGATTGGCAAGTTGGGAATAAAGGAATTGGAATTGAACTTTGATTGGTAAATGGAGATTGAGGGCAAGAGGTAAGATAAGTGGTTCAAACTAAAAATAGTGAATATGTATCTTGTTATTGAATTGCCATTCTATATTAATTATGATACCAAACACTCACCCTTGCTGTTGTTTTTCTTAATTTTAGTAACCAGTGACAGGGAAGAGGTTGAAGCCCCGGAGATGCGTCAAGCGGAGAATTAATGCCAAGGAGCAGAGGAAATTATGAGTGAAAGGATGTGTGCAATATGTATTGTGTTATATGTATGTTATGTTTATATATTCCCTATGTGTGCTGGACTAATTTAGATGTGATCAAGGTGGTTATGAATGTTTGTGATAAGTAATGGATAAAAATTGCAAGTTGGTTGATGAGAAGATGCATTCTTGATGAGTAGATAATGAGATGTTCATGGATATGATAAGTTTCATGAATTAGATACATATATATTTATGGGCAGGTTTTGCTTATTTTGTGAAGAATGGATGTTGAGAGTTGTGAATTATAGCCCTTTAGAATGTGTGTTTGAGATTTTGTATAGTTGTCTTATACATGAGCTAGGAACTAGTATGGTCAAATGATGATTTATGAGGTTTTGGTGTAATAGAAGGAATGCACTAGCTTAAGTAAGTTAATTATGGTTTGTGAGAAATGGAACGGATCCATTTTGCCAAAATTGGACTCCTTGGTTACCCCAAAATGCCTTAAAATGAGATAAATGTGTTTATGCATATAAATTACTCATTTTTAGGAATTTTTGAGTGCGGCCAGTTGTCACACATCACAAATCATGTGTTTGAGCTTGTGTTAAAATTTCATGGCATCCCGATATCGTTTGCATGAGTTTTGGTAGTGAAGAAGTTCATTTTTTTATGCAAAATCTGCATAATTTCTGCAGAATGACAGGTTGTAATCGATTAGCCTCTAAGGTGTAATCGATTACAAGGCCTCTGTCTTTAAGTTAATCGATTAGGCATCAGGACGTAATCGATTATAGGTCATCCAGAACCAATGTAATCGATTATATTTTGAGTGGTAATCGATTAGGGGAAACACCTGATGCATTACATAATTTCCAGCAGCCTGCTAATCGATTATGAGTAGTATAGTAATCGATTATGTGTCCAACAGAAACCAGGTAATCGATTATCTAAGGTCCTGTAATCGATTAGGTAATGCATCTGATCCAATGTACCATTCCAGGAAGTCGGTAATCGATTACCATTTGCTTGGTAATCGAATAGGGCATTGCTTTAAAGCCTTGATTAAGCAGGGGATAGTCGATAATACTATTAGAGAACGAGATGGTGTTATTTGATCATGTTAGTGAAAAATGAATGCTATTTTGATTTAGGGCTTAATTAATTATTGTTAAATGTGAAAAATTTATTATAAATATTAAACTAAACAAATATAAATAAATGTAAAATGACGAAGGACGTCACACTCAAGCTCTTTAATTTTGCATAAGAAGAAATTACGCAAACTTGAAGATTTAAGGAAATACAAGGGAGTTTAGCATAAGAAAAGCTTAGGATCTTCAATTGAGGTAAGAAAGAGGGGATAGGATATTAAATACATAGAAATTAAGTTAGAATTGTTTGCTTAATTGTTTAGAAACCCATATAGTTAGATTTTAATTTAATTTGAATTAAATTGTGAAATTGATGCCAAATGGTTTGGAATATGATATTAAACAATTACTATAACGTGGAAAATATGTTTCCATATTCTTTGAATTATTAAATGTTATGGAAAATATGTTTCCATATGTTTGAAATATGATATAAAAATTATGGAAAATGTGTTTCCATATGATTGAATTATGATATAAATAATATGGAAAATGTGTTTCCATATTCTTTGAATTACAAACAAAGTATGCTTAATTGATTGTTATAATAATTTTATTGTTATAATTAATTATAAAGGAATTTGATAATTTAATGCATTCATGCATCATATGCATTGGCCGTTCAAAGATTCCACAGAGGGGTTCTTTGAGGGGGTTCCCGATGGGGGAACGTGCTCTGTTGAGCAACAGACCTCTGCGGTGGTTTTATACCATGGCCGTCTTAAGGACTAAGCAGTGTGTCCTTAAAGGGGGTCCCGTAACACTTGTTATTGATATTATAATATTGTTATCCGATGTGGTGTTACATTATGGGGCGCGGTATTGGTTGGATATCCGTAAAAATGTTATTGTTGGAAATCACTACAGATGTTCCCACCAGAATGAATCCATCATGAATTTTCATTCATATAAAAGAATGGAATATAATAGCATAAGTATAATACAAAATACTTGTTTGGCATCTTCATCGTATAGCATCCTACTTATGATTGTGTATGTTCTAATTTGATTTCTATTTATTTGATATTTTATCTCACTCTTTCTGTTACTTGTGGCAACCCTTTAGTGGTTAACCAGGAAGATATGTGACAAAGTGGATGATGCTTGATGTGGATAAATTATGAAGGCTTTTGAGGCTGATGCTTGCTTGCGTGAATACTATGGCTGTATTATGTGTATGTTATGTTTTGGTATTTTACATCTTTATTTTTTATAAGATCTAGGTGCCTGTTGTAAAATATAATATGTATGGAACGCTGATGTTATGTATAATAATAAGAAGTTAATTATGTAAAGGTTGCGTACTCTGATATTGTATCAGTAACCTCTGGAATCAGGTTGTGATCACTTGATAATTACCAGGTGAAAAATAAGTTATCCATGAGATTTTATATGGTGAGGGTAATTATCTTAGGATTTGCAAGTTGGCTCCAAGGTGTTACATCTGACATTAGTGTTTATATTATGGTTAATCTAGAATGAATTAAATATATCATTAAATGATCCTGGTACTTGAATTATGGATCTTAGGGTAATTATTTCAAAACAAAAATTTACCACTATAAATCTTACATGTCAAAATTTATCTTGAGATTCATGATTCAAGTTTGGGGTGGTACAACCACCAACCAGCTTCACCACTATCACCTCTTTACTACCTCTTAAAACAACACTATTCATCCAAGAAAATCCCAACCAAAGTATAACTACCCGCGGCCTCCACACCTTCAAATCCATCATCATCCACCACCCTTCTTTACCATCATCAACCAACATTCATCAACACCAAAAGAAAAACCCAACAACAACCAAAATCATCACCCACCATTAACCACCACCACAAAAAAACAACAACTAATCAATATCCCACAATCACAACTCAAACCAAATCATCTCACGACCTAACCATCGCGCCCCCTAAACCCCAACCCGTAGCCATTGTGGCTACCACTATCCCTCCAAATAGCCACCTTCACCTATAAAAACAGAAACTTATAATAAGAAGCAAAAAATAAAATCAACCCCCACGTTTATGTTCGTAATCACGACCCACCGTCAACCATTCGTCTCACCATTAAAAGCCACCCACAACCCCCTTTCTCCATTTCTACACCATCCATGGCTCTATCTCGACACCACCACCGCGTTGTAGGCCATCATTGTTCCATCTCACAACCACCACCACACCGTGAACTTCCTTCACGTCGTTGGGCCTTGCTCCATTTCCTCTATTCCATGTGAGAGGGAGAAGAGTGCTTAGGGTTTCTTTTTCCCTTTTCTTTTATTTAAACGGGTCGATGGGGCCTATGTAGGCTAAGGCCCATTCATTTTTTCCTTTTTTTATTCTGTTTCTTTTTTTGTTTTGTTTTGGTTTTGTTTTTTATTATTATTATTATTATTATTATTATTATTATTATTATTATTATTATTATTATTATTATTATACTTTTTATGTATGTTATTCATTTTATGATCTAGACTTAATACTAATACTAATAATAATAAGCTCCCAATTTTGTGTGTTGTTTCCATTTATTTTTATGTTGTCAAAACAAAATTTGAAATAATAAATTTAGGGAATTATTGAAAAAAAGAAACAAAAACATTTACAAACCTTTATTTAGAATTGGGGGTGTTCATCATCCAATCCAGACCGCTTAAAACCGCTCAACCGATCCAAAAAAACCAAAACCGATCAAACCAAAAATCAAAAAACTGAAACCAAAAAAACTGCATTTCATAAGCGATTCGGTTCGATTTTTGATTCCATCTGTGGGAATCAAACCGAACTGAACCAATCTGTAGGTTTTATGTTTCAATATTATTTAGTCCATGGATAGATGGGCCCAACCCATTAAAAATTTTGCATCCTGGCTGAAACTGACAAAAAAAACCTAAACTAAATGCAACGTAAGGGAAAGGAAAGGAACCCGTGAAGTGAACCAAAAAAACCCTTTTCTGCTTAAATTTACTGGAAAAAGTTATATCTTGTACTTACTAGAATTCGTTTATAGAATTTAAAAAAAGAGACAACTCTAACTATTACAATAAAAAAATCCATAATATTTTTAATCATTTTAAAAAATACATAAACAAAAATCCATTTTCCAAATCCCATCAAAGAACTATATAACCTTGATTTCTCAATATACCCGAGAATACGTAGGAGCGAGATTAATTCTTGTTGGCCCACTTCCCTTTAAATACTTTTTTAACGCTATTTACTTGTTGGGAAAATTTCAAAGTTTTCATTAAGTCTTATTATTTAGTTTGAGGTACCATTCTTTGGAACAGGCAAATAGGGGTGCTAATACTTTCCCTATTCGTAATCAACTCCCCAACTCAACTCTAAAAAGATTTTCCAAATGTTTTGCCCTTTCAAAAATGGAACAAAATTTTGGTGGCGACTACAAGTTTTTGAACATTTAAATTAATTAATTTTTTAGGATCACTATTTTGTCACATTATGACACATGATGACTCCACTTGGACAAATAAAGAGTTAGGACTCGTTTGAATTATATCATGCAATTTTTCTAATAATCTTATTTTGACAATTTCTTATTTGTTATGTTGTGACATATTTGACTTTGTTATTTAATGTTTATTTGTTTGTTTGTTGTTACATGAAATATTTATTCACCCTAGGATGGATGACAAGAACTGAAATGTTAGTTGTATGTGAATTATCTATTCCCCCTAGGGTAGATGATAATATTTAGAATCCACTGTTTTTATCTCTATTTGTGATGCAGGTAGGTTTTGGTCAAGGATAACAAGTTTGTGTGTTTCCTAACACACATTACACTAACACTTGTAACACACACTTTGAGAGTGACTTATACTCGAGCCTAAGTTTACCGTAGGATAAAAGGGTGATTAATGGTGTCGATTGAGATGTACTTCTTGTCGGCTCCTGTGAAAGTTCCAGCTAAAATATGACTTTTCTAAGGCGTCCTATAATTCGTAGTTCACCTGTTGTTGTGGTAAGCGTCAAAGTTAGGTTGTGAACTCTAGTAGCCTTGCTTAGGAATTAGTGCCTTTCCAAGTGAGATGCATAAGTGATAACCTCAGAACTTTGAGATTAGTATCCCACAAGTAACTGTGTCAAACAGAAGGGATATACTATGCCTTTATATTTTTATTTTTACCTGCCAGCATGCAAATTATTAGCCTTTCAAGTTAGCTCTTGCTAAAATTTGAAAAGTGAAAAGATAAAAACAAGGATGATAATTTACACGAGCCTACATTTAGACATAGTAATTTAAGCATGTTGTTGATAATCTAAATGCCTAATAAAATTGGAAAAAGATGAAAAAATATTAGGTGCACTTAAGGGAATTAATAGTCGTATTCATTGGTCCACTAATGTTTTAAGCAAACGGAATTTGGACCACCTTCAAGCTTAAAAAATTAACGGTCCAATTCTTGTTATTTTATTTATTTTTCTTCTTTTTTTTTTCCTTCATGCTAATGGTTTTCCTTTTGCGTCATTACAGGTTAGGAAGATAACTCGAGTCAATTTTTGAAAATAAGCAAAACAAAAATTAACAAGAGATGAAACATTTATGAGAGAATATGATAACCAAGAAAAAAATAAGTTTTAAACAAAATAAAATTGATGCCTCTAGCCTGTGCCTCTTGGGGTAAAGATGAATGATCGCCAAAGATCCCGCTTTGAGAATAAATATGAGAGTTGTTGAAACTTTTGGAAAGTTTGAAGGCTCGAAATTAATGGTACATGTGGCATTGCATTGTTAGAACACATGAGTAATAAGAAAGATTTAGGAGCAACAATTTATCTCTCAACTTTACTCTTTTGTATTTTCATTTATTTTCTGTATTTTCATTCTATTTAAACCTCATTTCTTAAGTTGTACTGCATTATATTTGTATGTTACCTTACATTTTGAATTTTAATGTGTTTCATCACTATTTAAGTCCTTTACTCACATTATAGTATACTTGATCACTGTAACTTAAAGATTACAAACTATCTTAAGTGTAATTTATGATATGATTTTCTGTTCTATTCTTTTTTTTATAATTCCTTCATTGTTTTGTGTTATTTATTCATCGTTTACATTTTATTTCCTACTCCATTTCTTTTTCCATTTTAATTTCATTTATACTTGAAACTATTTAACATCATAAACTTTAAGAGTCCAAAAAGGACTCCAATTCGTGTCCTAGATTGAACTTGTAAATCAAAGGTTGGATAAAATTTTACCCTAGACAATATTATATGAAAATTAGGTTAAATTAATTAAATATATTGAGATTTCATAGTAGACCCATATAGATCTATCAACGAAAAAATCATGTATATTATTAAGGGAAAGAAGCCTTTTAAAAAATAAAGTTTGGTGCTTAGGATGAATAACAAAAATATCCTAAAATGATTCACCAGTTTACTGGCATAAACAAATAGTTGATTTAATTAGGCTCTGAATGTAGATATGAGTTATCAAAGTCTTGCTATAAAGACGTGTGTTACCTAATATAGATAGATGTGTGCTTCTTATCTAGCAATAAAGATAACATATGAGGAATAAATTTAGAAGGATGATCAGAAGCAATAAGAAGAAATGAGAAGTTAAGAGTATAACTCAACTTCCATTTTCCTCTGTTGGAACTTACTTGTGTGCCACTACTAAAGTTATTGAACTTGAAACTGAGAGCCATAAACATGTGAAGTTGATTTGCAACATAATTAAGTAACTAAAAATACATGAACTTTCGAGCCCTAATGAGGAATAAAGTGACCATATCAAGATCATTAATATCTTTGTTTTCTCCATGTTGCTTTGATTCATCAGCACCATCATTTTCCTCTAGGCAGTTAATTGGTAGAAAATTCTAATTGGGAAGTTAAAATGGTATAATTTATCCTACAACAATACTTTCCATGTTTATTAAGAAAAACTCAAAAAGATTAACGAAAAACTTTCATATGTCTACCTAAAATCCTACAATTAGTAAGAAACATCCAGTCATCAAGATGCCTCAACATTACAATGCACAAGAACATAAACTTATATCTTTGTCTCAAAAAATATGAATATGGAAACTTTTAGATCAAAATTTAGAAAAACCTGTAGAACATCACATGATATTATGTTAGATATACTAGATGTCTAGTTATTCAAGGGACTAGCTATAGGTAATTGCCTTATAAATTTATACTTGAGGAAGGAAAACCTTATAAAATTGATAAAATAAAGTAAACAAGAGATTGAGGAAAACAATGAGGATCCATGTTCATAATTGAAGGACAATAAAACGGAATTGGGGAAAAAACTTCAGAAGAGACACATTTAACGTTAAGGCGGGAATTGTAGAGGGTTTGACCCTTTTCCATGTAAGTGGTTTTGAGGTTGAATTAAGTGACTTTAATGGCAATGATGTAGCCGCCAACATCATCGACGATGATAATGCCATTCATATTAGACCCAAATGTAAATCCCCTAGAGCTTGCATAATAAAGTGGGTATAGGTATGAGCGGAGGTACCCCACGAAACAACCAATTTCAAAAGGAAAATATATCATCATCATCGGTACCTCTAAACATTAGAATTCTAGGGTTCGTGATGACTCTGATAGGGTTTGTGGACACATAAAGAGTGGAAGATCGTATAGAAGAGCCACTTTATATAAGAGGCTAATTGCAAAATAAAGAAAAAATATCTTTAACCAATAACCAACGTGTAATCTTGGCCATCAATTCTAATCGAATGGTTATTAGTGCATGACACCATCATGGTCTCTAAAAAATAAACTCCATCATCGTAGAAACAACCATAAAATTATGATGTTATTCTTTCAAAAACATTATAATATTTTTTTAATAAAATTTACCTATTAGTGTGACTCAAATAACACCTAATAGGTAATATATAACAACACTAAAAAACAATTCTTAGTTTTGTATACATCGATTTTAGAGATAAACTGATGTAGAAAGTCAAATTCTATATTAGTTCTAAAAAAACAGATGTAGAAAGTAGAATTTTACCATTAATTTTGACTAAAATTTGATAAAGAATATGCTTTCTACATTGATTTCAAAATTGATATATAAAATAGGTAGATTCTACATCGCCCGAATCTAATTGCTTTGAAAACTGACGTAAAAGACTTGAAAAAACCGATGTAGAAACTTTATTTTGTACTAGTGAATGTTATATACACCCTATTAAGATTAATATTTAGGCATTATAGAAAAAGATCAATTGATACTCTTTTGAAGTTCCAAATGGATATGCGCGCGCGTACACATACACATATATAGGATGTATCTTATGAGAAAGACTCTCTTAGATGAGAGTGAGAATAGTAAATTTGGTTGTACAATCATTCATGGATGGTCATGATTAAAATGTTTTAAAATTAAATGATCACTTAAAAAGTCACATGACTTCTTAAAAAACTCACATGACTGATATATTTTAATTTTGACCAACCATGATAAGATCTAACAATTCAAATTTGTTATTCTCACTCTTATCTAAAAGAACTTTTCTTATAAAATGCACATCTCTTTCTTTCTTTCTCTCTCTCTCTCTCTCTCTCTCTCTCTCTTTCTATATATATATATATATATATATATACACATACACACAGGGAGCATATCTTAAGAGAGCAAAGTGATATGGTGAGAAATGAGAATAATTAGTCATGACCATTCATATCAGATCACAGGACATGATTAGTTTAAATTAAAAATAATAGCTTATACTCTTTTCCATTCTCACTAAAAAATTGATATCTTATCTCCTAAAAAATGATATCCTATCTCCTAAAATTTTAAAAAATTGTTATGTCATTATCCTAATAAATATATTTCACCTTCAAAGGTTCAAAACTAAATTTTATTTAAGACTTTAAGAATTAGAATAAAATACTTCATTTGGGTATTTTTATAATATAATTTTCTACAGTTTTGCTAGTCTTTTCAAAAGATCATTTTTAATTTGCAATACATATTTATTATCTTTTATTATAACATATATTCATATTAACTAAAATTTTTCTTTTGATATCCATAAAATATGATAAATTCACTTCTTTCTCTTAATTAATATTAAGGATAATTTTGAAATTATAATATAAATAGTTAATAAATTTAATACATTTAAATTTTTTATTACCTTACCTCTATTTTGGAAATAAGATGAAATACATCTTTGTGCTATGTTAAATTTTTATTATTTTTTTGTCTCCACGCGTTCCCTCTTCCCCATGTCTAACCGTTCATCTCTCATGCGTTCTCCACTCCCTACATTCGTTCAATACTCCAAAATCACATTTTTTTATTTTTTCCATGTCTATTCCCCTTTTAGTAGAAACACGTAACTCCCATTGTAATTGATTACATGATGACTGGCTACCTGCTCGTAATCTATTACAGCACTGATTCTGGTTAAAGGGCACATTTTGTTCATCTTCCCAAAAGCCTCCATTTTCCTTATTCAGAATTTCTAATGTGTTCACTCTCTCTTCCATGGACTCTCCAACACTTCCTTCATGAACACCTCCTTATATTTCCAAAAAGAAACGTACTTGTGCCTCTGAATCCATGGCTCGCAATCCCTCTTTACACACCTTTGTAGAATTTTTCTCCACTTCATCTCAACAAGAACATTTTTATTCATTGTTCCATGCAAGAGAGGTTATTGATCCTAAGTACATTGATGAACAATTGCTCAACATCTTTGGATGTTTTCAAATTTTTGATATCCAGAATCTTCTCCTTTTCCTTTCCATAAAATAAGACCATTATCCCGATTTAGTACGCATTTTGTATTCCAACCTCAAGATTACTAATGGTTGCATTATCACTGAAGTTTAAAAGGTTCCCATTGTTATTGATGCTCATCTCTTTTACCATTTAACTGAATTGCCATATATCGGTGAACTTTATGAAACCCATCTATCTGAGGCATGGGAGGCCGAATTCAACAATCTTAAGGCACGAAAATTAATCTGCGATGAACATGTTGACCTTAGTGGTCGTCTCCTCGCTAGTTCTCTTACCTTCAGCTGTCGTGTCATGCACTATATCATTTTTCACATCTTAGTTCCCTGAACTACCAACCTTACTCAGCTCACAGAAGAGGACATTGAGCTCATATGGTCCCTTCTTACAGTCTACCCACTTAATTGAGCTACTATCTTATTCACTACCGCATAAAAAAGGCACTCAAAGCCAATGCTCCTCTTCCCTATGCAACACTTATCACCTGCATTATTTGACATTTCAAAGTATCTACTAATGACAAATTATGCATCAAACCTCAGTACTCCTTAATTGGCAAAAATACTTTTTCCTTCTTTTGGGTACAAACAAACTGAAGACGGGGAATGGGTTCCCAAACACACTACTCCTCCCCCTGATCCTAATCCAGTTCCTGGCTCCCTCCTCTCCATGACCAATCTCACTACAGAAATTCAATCTCTTTACACCTACATACACAACCGCTTTGATCATGTGGATACCACCATGCAAACCATCCTTTTGCGTCTACCACCTCCTGATTCCACTTGATTTCATTCTGTCTATTTTGTCTATGAATAATGTTTTTTTATTTTTACGTTCTTGGTTAATGATTTTTGTTCTCTACTTTTCATAGTTATTAATAAAATTGTCTTCTTCTATTTCCAAATGTTGTGTCTTATTTTATTTATTTGTCTTTTTTTGATAATGGCAAAGAAGAAGAGTAATTATGAATATATTGAAAAATAAAAGGGGAGCATTCAATAAATTAATTCAATTTCAAAAAAGTAATCAATAATAAACTAAAAAATAAAGGGGGAGAACACTTCAAATAATCAATGATTTTATTAGCTAATATTTGATTAATTAAGTTAAACTAGATAATAAGAAGCTGGGATTGGATTTCATTTATCTCGCCCTTTCGTACTCTGTGTATATACATATAAAAGGAATTCAAATTAATGATTTTTATGTTACAATCTAAATCATTCGTATCGATTCCTCGACTACGAAATTCATAAGAATATTCCTAATGTTGATTCCTCAATCGCTTTAAAGATATTCTAGCATTACGCATGATTGTTTTAACGTTCATTAGGTTGATTATCATTCCTAATAACCACCACAATGAGCGTTCCATTCAGATCCATTTTCAAAAGTCATTTTCCAATAACTAAAGAAAACAGTAATCAGGAAACTATTGATCAGATAGGATTAAGCATTAAGCATAGAATGAAAAACCAAAATCAATAGAATAAAGTACCAAATATATAAATATATGACAAACTATGTCGGGTTCAAATCGATTACATCCAATCTCAAAGAAAGGTTTTAGCTACTCATGGTAGCCATTACAACAAATCAAAATGAAGAAAAGATGAAAAGATGACTTAATGATGTTCTTCAACGGAAAATCAAAATGTAAAAGGAATGAATCTTTTTTCTCTCTTCCAAAGAAGCCCTCTTCAAATTTCTAAATTTTTCTTTTATAATGCCTAACTCGCTCAAGCGAGTATAAACTCGCTTAAGCGAATGGGCTTTCTTTGCCTTGAAGAAAGCTTTGCCAACTGTAATTCCCATGCAAACTCGCTTGAGCGAGTGGATTCGCTTAAGCGAGTCCACTTTCCTTTGTAATATCCTATTTTGCATTCGCTAAGGCTCTATGTATGTCTCGCTCAAGCAAATTGAAATGTAATAAATTCTGGGGGAATTTTGCTTCGGCAAAAGTAAGCTCGCTCAAGCAAATTCTTTATATTAACATTCTGTTTTGATTTCTGATAAGTCTTGAAAAGACTTAATTATTTCACCTTTTATTTAACATAATCCATTAAATATTGTTTAGTTTGGCTTTATTATTTAATAAATTGTCAATAATTCTTATTTTATTTATTTATTTCAAAAGTGTTTAATTTATGCAAGAAAATGATTAAAAATAATAATTAGTTAAGGAATTATGTGTATTTATAAATTCACTAATCCAGCGTACAAGCGCTGGACAGCCATCGTTCAAACGCTAGGAATTTATTTGTTACATGTGCAGGAGCAGTTCACGCTCAAGCTTGAATGTTGCAAGCTCAAGTGCGTGAAAAGAAACAAAGGAAAGCACGATCTCGCTCAAGCGAGCAAACTCACGCTTAAGCGTGACTTCAAAACACCATCCATGCCTAAAGCTTCTCCATCACGCTCAAGCGTGAGATCAATACTGCAGTAAATAATCCGAGCACGCTCAAGCGCGAGTCCTTCACGCTCAAGCGTGAAGGTGGTTATTTAAACTGATGCTTTCCCTCCAAAAGAAGCTCCGCACCATTGGTGTTCATATTGCCTGGTGTATTGCTACTGTACATTAGTAATTTAAGTATTGAGTTGTAATTATTTACTTATTTGTAATTATGTAATTAGTTTAGTCAGTTTAATTATTAATTGAGCTTTCTTTGTAATTAATTAAGTTAGTTAGTTAGTTAGATGCCTATATATACTTGTACGTACTCTGTAGAGAAAAAAACACAGAGACACAGCACAGTAGAATACAGAATACTATCCATTTTTCCATTTTCAATCTCTCTCTAATTCTTTTCTCTCTCTAAATTCTCTCATCCATGTCTCTCCACATTCCTTCAACAGAATCCATTTCCATGGGTTTCTAAATCCCTAGGGTTGGGATTATGAAGGTTTGTAATGAATTCTTGAAAGTGTATTGAGGAAGTCAACTTCTAAATCAAGAGGAGAACAAGCTGAGGAGTGGATCTACTTTGCTAGATTGAAAAATCCAGATTTGATGAAGAAACTCACCAGTGAGGAATCATGGTTGAGGCTTAGGCAACTTCTCGCTTCCTAACTAATTCAGGCCTAGTAATTAGGTGAATAGTTAGGGTTCAACCCCCAATTTCGCATTAGATTCCCTGTTAATTGAGCACCTAAGGGATTAGGGTTTAATGCTCAGGAATTAGTGTTAGTCACCTAAGGAATTAGGGATTAACCATCTGTGAATTGTCCTTGTGAGTCTGAAGCTTGATTGAACCTTAAATGTATGTTTCTTGATGAAATTGTAAGCTGAAGTAATCCTAACCTATCTTCCATTAATCACATTTCATCTTTCATACTGTCTCTGAAAATACAAAAACATTAGAAATATAAAACAATAAAAATAGAATGAACTCTATCTACATTGTGTTGGTTCAGCTTGTATCAGTCTAAGATTGCGGTAATTACCACAATCCCTGTGGGAACGATTAAATATATTACAAATTTAACGATTGGTGCGCTTGCCAAAAGAATAAATCCTCTGAGAATCATACAATAAGTCAATATTAATTCAAGGTTTTCTAACCAAATTAATGACTCAGGGATTTAGCATCAATTTCACTTAAGCCATTTCAAGTTCACCCAAGCGAATTTTGCAATGTTGCTTCCAACCTTAATTTCTCTTAAGCGACTGATATTCACTTAAGCGAAATTTGCCTCTGATACTTTAATTCTTTTATGCTTCTATGTCGCTCAAGCGAAGCTTTTATTCGTTCAAGCGATAGACTCGCTCAAGTGAATTTCAATCTTGCTTAAGCGAGTTGATCAAGATTTAAACTTTTTAAAGCTTTTAGAAGGGAAATTTTATTCCACGACTTCTTCCTTCTTTTCTTCCTCATCTTTTCACCTATAATTACACAAAACCTTGGGATAAGGACACTTATTTACATAATTTTTAACAAAATCTCTAGAATTAAAGTTTCATCACTTAATATACGCAAAATTATCTAGATTTAACTAATTTCCTATCAAAATTATACCCAAATAACCAATAAATATACATAATTTAGGAACTTATCAATTACAGACAAGTTAGAATAGCTGGAACATTGCATCTCTTCTTTTTTCTTGAATGAAAAGTCATGTTTTTTCATGAATCAGTGCATCCTTTTGAAATGGTAACCTTTCATGATTCATGGCTATTTAATTACATTCTTTCAAGACTTTTTCCTATCTATAAATAGAGTAGAAAATCATTTGCAAAAAAACATCAATTATTTCCATCCTTCACTAAAAAGTAATCAAGGCCATATTATCTCTATTAAGTCGATTAGCATTTCAATTTGTTCATATGCTTTAAAAAAGAGAGTTCAATTTCAAGGTTCTTTATTACTTTGCTTAAGTTTGTTGTAATTTTGGTGAGGCATCCCAAGTTGTGATTGTACAAGAGTGAAGTATCTCTTGTGGTGTAAAAGACTTCACATTAGAGTGAGGCATCCTAAGGTATGGAAGATCTTTGTACTCTGTAAAAGAATTAAAGCTAGTTAAATCCTCAAGGAATCACTTGAGAAGACTGGACATAGGCAGTGGTTGACCAAACTAGTGTAAAATCTGTGTTTGCAATCTCTTATCTCTATCTCTGCATACATTCATCTTGTCTATTTTAAAGCTTCTATTATTTGCATGATAAAGAAATTTAAAAATATCACTTAGGTTTTAAAGGTTTGTAAACTCATTCACCCCCTCTTGAGTTAATTAGAGGCCACTTGAATAACACAATTAAAATTTTGAACCGCTGAGAATAGTCCAATATCTTTTATCAAGTGTTTTCTCAAACACATTATGAGTAAAACAAGTCATAAATCTAGCATTTTCTCAAACTCAAGTCCCATACCTTTCAAAGAACAAGTTAATCGAATCAAAGCACTCACAACTTCTATGATTCATCAGTTAATCACAAAACTAGTGTAAGCCACTGCCATAATAAAAATCACTAAATACTTAAGATCCCCAAAGGCAACTTAAGTAATTACCAACTATATCCTAATCTAAGCTTCACTCTCATTCCTAAAATATTCCAACTGGAATTTTCACATGGACAACCTTACCAAATTGCAAAAATGGTTGTCTGAGATCCTCATCACTGATATCGAAATCTAACCCTCCAACAAATATCTATAAGAAAGATCAGTTACTGAGATAACAATAACCTCTAAAAACTATTTATAAGAAAGGTCATTTACTAAAATTTCAACAAAGCAAGGTGATTAACAGTTGTGAAAAACTACAAATGTAGACTTATAGTTGTGTTGTTTGAATCCCTTTCAGCCTAGGAACCTTGGGCCACAACACCATTAGATGAATGTCCATCACCACCAGCCAACACTATAGCTGGTTAAGACATAAAGGTCAAATTTTAAATTTCTAATTATAAGCATAATATATGATATAATACATTCAGGCAAGAACTTTGTTATAAACATAAATTCAAGATTCTAGTATGTAAAACAACAAATACATTATTGGAATCAAATCATAAATTAATGTGTAAGAAACAATAGAATTGTTATTTAACATTGGATAATATACAACATGAGATAGGCAAGGGAGCAGAAATAATATGCAAGAGAATAGTAATATATGCAATAAATAATTGTAAGAAACAAAAATAAGATTTCATGCAGCAACAACATGTAGCAGTAAGTTTATGCATAAATCTCTTTAATTAACAACCATTGGAGCAGAGACCCCAAAACTTAGGAAAAATTGTTCATGATGATTGGTAGCACAAAGCATACTTACAACATATGATTATTGAGAGAATGAAGCATGTTATTTACAATTTATTTATCATATATCCTAAAACCAAATTCTGGTAAGCTCAAGGATGGAACACATAACAAAAAATAACTATGAAACCTAAAAACACCCATTAGCTAAAGAATAACACTCAGCTTCTAAAAACCAACAAGGAAAATAAATTTTGGGATTTCCTTTCATTTAATATGAAAAATTAAAGGTATAAGCAACATAAAAAATGGATGCTGGTTTAAGTGGCAACCTCTCGTGCCTCGACCTTGAAGATTTATTACTCCTCCCACCACCACTGTCATTGTTCCTGTTCTTTTCTTTTCCCTCTGCTTAATCTCATCCCTCCCTTTCATGAGACTTACGTCGTTCAACTCTCTTTAACCGCTTCGTTCGCATAGAGAGAGAGCGTGAATGAGAAGACTCACGCTCAAGTTCACGTTTAGCTCTTATCAATCGCTTCGTTCAGAGAGAGGGGGAGCGTAAATGAGAAGGGGGATTAGGTGAAACGGAACGATTTCAAATCGGTTTAGCCGAAATGACCACAGAAGGCGGAGAGATGTTGTGGTGGTTGCTCTAGTAACAGCGAGAGGGGGGAGTGATTAGTGGAGCCAACGAAATGACCATAGATGGAGACAGTGGAGGTCTGTTAGCATTGTCGTCCATTTGAGCATGATTGATATGACATATTGTGTTTTAGCATTTGGGTTTTTTATTAGGGTTTGGGGTTTTGATTCCCTAATTAAAGTTGTTTTCTTCTAGTAAGGTTTTGGGCACCATTGCATCGAGGGTTTCATTGGGTTTATTGGATGATGATGGTGGTGGTGAAAGGGTTTTAGTGTTTGTGGTTGATGGAAGGTTTCACCTTAAGGCGTTCATGATTGAAAACTTGGGGTTACGACCTTCAAATATGAACCTTATATGGCGAGATTGGAGGAGAAGGTGAAGGAGAAAGGGTTTGATTATATTGCGGCTTGGGTCGGGTTTTGGGTTTAGGGTTATTGTTGGCGGTTACAATTTTAAACTTCATACAGTATCATTTAAAGTTGTCACATGTCAACTACGTGTCACTGATGAGATGGCACAGACATTAGCCACCTCACCAGTTAACACCAAAAACTAACGGATCCTTATTTTTGGAAAGCCTAAAATTTTAAAAGGGTTAAAATTAGGCATTTTTAAAGGGTTTTTATATAAGCCTTAAACTTTAAGAGGGCTGAATATGTATTTTAGCCTAAAATATAAAATATCAATAAAATAAAAAATAAAAAATAAAAAATTTAAAGTAATTAAATTATATCGTATGGTTTTTCTCTAAAAAAAATACTATTATATAAGAATTGTATGTTTATTTATGTTGCTAAATTTTTTTATAATTGAATTTACATTAAACTTTTTAATAATGTTTGTCTCAACAAACATGACAATACAATGCTTTAAAAAATCATGTTTTATTTTATTTCCCAATTTCATTTTAATACTGTTTATAATATATTTTTTGTTTAAAATATAACTTTTGATATGTTTTTCATTTCAAAAAAGTAAGGAGGGGCATGGTCGTCTTAGTATCAACATGGCTTCTCCACTATTATCAGCCTAACCAAAAAGATGGTTATGTTTATTTTGTCGTCAAAATTGTTTAGTAATTAATTGTAAAATTAAAGTTATGAAAACATAAAATTTAATGATTAATCATAATCCTATACATCGTTCGAGATAATTAAATTTCTATTGAACCAACAATCTTTTTCTTCCTATTGGTCAAACATCAGTTCGACTGATACAAGAACCAAGCAAACTTAATAAGTGTCTCTTTAAGTCTTTGTTTCGTTAAAAGTTACAAATTTGGTTAGGTAAAATCTAGTTTGAAAATTTTGGTTTAATTAGTTTGACAAGTATAATTAGTGTTTTGTTGAAATAAGGTTTAATAAACATGACTATTAAATATTTATCTTATTGAGCCAACATGGTTGGTAGAAAGCAAGCTATACCTACCACTATCACCCAACCGTATTTCCCCAACCAATTCAAGTTGTGTTTGATGATGAAAAACAACCCAAACACAAACTCAATTGGTCTGATCATGATTTGAATGCATTTTGGTTGACTTAGTCTTGGTTGGAATTGGTTGACATTTAACAAAACAAGCACTAAATGTATATTTGGTAAGACATTTCAACTAACATAAAACTTATTTCATTAGTTGAAATGTCACTTTAAGCAAAATAGAGGTGCTTGGATAAGTAGTGTTTTCAGCTAACTGATAGTATATTTTTGAAACACTACTTGAAATAGGTTTCAAGATTTCACCTTCTAGCTGAAAATTATTTTTACTTTATTGTCCCTAAACAATCTTAATAATTCATATTTCTGCCTTTATTTTATTTGTATTAATTAAAACCTTTCAAAAACTATTTTATAATTATATTTTTAATAAGTATTTTGTATTATAGATAAAACTTAAAATTACAAAGAAAAAAACTAAAATGTTTCTAATTACTGTATAAAATTTCACTCATATCAAAATTTTGTGAGGGACACAGTTTAGTTGACTAAATTTAACAATAATAGATATTGAATTATTTACAAAAAACTCCATAAAATAAATAAATTCATTATAATATATCAAAATTTATTTCTTCATAATTTAATTTTTAAATTATATGAATAAAGATTACAATTCATAATTTTTAAGATAATAAATAAAGTGAGACAAATTAAAATATTTTAAAAATACAAGTTATGTGTAAACCAAAAAATTACAAGTTATATCTAAATTACAAGTTATATCTGAATACAAGTTATGTGTAAACCAAAAAATTACTAAGCACTTCAAGAATACATATGGAGATAGGCCATTCAGATAGTTCGATTCCAATAGTGTCTCGCAAACTACCGGGAAGCCGTCAACATTGGTACGGGTGTGCCGTGTGAGAGGGGGGGCGGGTGGTACCCGTGATGATGGTTGTAACTTGGCAAACCCTAGGCAGGTTAGAATCCTTCCTGACGTAGCCCCTTTACACCGTGACTCGGCCTAAGGCAACTTTGGAAAAAAAATTAAAAAATAACTAGTTTCTAAATTAAAATTAACAATATGAACATTAAAAACAATGCTAAAATTATTTTATATTTTTTAATTTTTTAGTTAAAAAATAAAATTTAAGATTTGAACATTATGGAGCAAATGTACGAGTTGAAAAAAAAAATCTTGAAAAACTAATCATAATAGTTTTTAATAAAAAGTTTCTTTTAAATTTTTCTTTTGAAAATAATTTACTTGTTTTATTCAAAATTTGTTTTACCAAACTTATTTTTGCAATGATAAAAGATGGAAAAAAATATTGTGATAAAGACAGAGTTAGTGTTCACTTGATAGAGAATTTTTAAGAGAATAATTACTAGTATTTTTTTTATACCAAAGCTAACTAGTAATTGTTGTAAGTAGAAAGATAAGAGAGAATGATAGTAAAGAGAGAACGATAATTGTTAAGGAAGTCAATTTTATTCATGTATTCTGCACTACAAGTAGGCATGACAACGGCGCGGGTCAAGGGTGGATTCCGCTCTCCCCATTCTCATCCCTATAAAAGTAAAGGGGGTTCAGGATTGGGTTAAAATAAAGCAGGTTTGTAATTTTGAAACTCATCCTGCTCTCGTGCATTCCCTGTCGGGTTTGGGAAAACCTGGGAGGATTTTATCATGCTTTATTTTTTTAATTTCCATTACATTTTGATAACTTAAATATATAATTTCAAATAAATTATATTTATCTAAAATATTTTAATGAAAATGATATATAACATAGACATTAAAATTCTTTATAAATAATAAACTTCATGACTATATATTATTTTAATATATATATATATATATATAAATAAACTTATTGTTATCATTTTGCTATAACTAAGTAAAATTATTAAATTTATATATCGAAGTGAGTTTGAGTGTGGGGTTGGATTAGGTAGCTGTTTCCCCACACACCCCCCTGTCCCCATCAAAATGAGTTTTACCCGTCAAACTCGAGGTAGGGTGGGTTGGTCCTTTCGGGTTCGAGTATAATTCATGCCTAATTACAAGTATCTTTTTTCATAGATATAAGATAAGCTTGAAATTGGACATCTGTTACAACCCTTCTAGAATGTTATAGATTACCCAAAGACATTCATATATAATATTAAAAACACTTCCTTTTATATGTCCATGATTGCAGAATGCACCTTGTTAAAACCTTACTAAGAAAAACCCTGTGGGAAATAAAACTTATGGAATAAAAAAAGAACATCATTCATTAATATGCTTACTAAATCAATACCACCTCATTAAAAAAACCTTACCTAGAAAACCCAATAGGACAAAACTATAACTAAGGGAAAAAGAGTACAAAATATATTTAGTTCTCCCTCTCATTTAGACATTCATGTCTAAAGCAACGAAGACCAATCTTCTTTACTAGTTGCTCAAAGACTTTGGTTGGTGATGATTTTGTGAAAAGATCTACCAGATTTTCACATGAACGGACTTGCTTGACATATACATTATCATTCTTCATAAGATCATAAGCAAAGAAGAACTTAGGTGAAATATACTTTGTTCTATCACCTTTAAAATAACCTTCCTTTAATTGAGAGTTGCATGTAGCATTATCTTCATATAAAATTATTGGAGTTACTCTTCTAGATGACAAACCATAATATTCTTGCACATATTAGATTATATATCTCAACCAAACACATTCTCAACTCGCTTCTTATATGTGATGCTAAAATTTTTACATTATTTAAAAATATGGTTGTTATAGTTTATTTTGTGGACCGTTATGAAATTGTTTCACCCCCACATATGAACAAATATCATGTTTATGATCGACCATTATGAGGGTCAAAAACCAGTCCACATCTGCATAACTAATTAGGTCTGCCCATGTCCATTGTACCTTTAAGATGATGAAGTATATGCTTAATCTTATTCTAATACCTTCTTATGAGCAAAGAACTATATCTTATTAACAAATTAACAACAAAGGATATACTAGGTATTGTATGACTAGCAAGATATATCAACGCATCAATTGCACTAAGATATGGTACTTCGGGACTAAGTAGTTCTTCATCTTTCTCTTGGGGTATACAAGGATCTTTGTTCACCTTAAGGGAGCTTACAACTATTAGACTACTTAATGAGTATGATTGTCCATATAGAACCACTTTTAGACATTTTCTATATAAGCCTTTTGGTGTATTAAGATTTCTTCTTTTAAGTATCCCAATTGTAATCCAAGATACAACTTTCTTTTTCCTAAATCTTTCATCACAAAATCTTTCTTTAAACAATTTACAACCTTTAGAAGCTCTCTACAGGTTCTAATAATGTTTAAATCATCTACATATAAATAACAATAATAACAAATTCTTTGCTAGATCTTTTCATAAAATATTATTACTATTTAAAGCATGCATAATTACTACTAACTAAAGCAATTAAGCATGTACAATTACATGTATATGGACTAAACATTATTTTTAAAACAAAACATGTTACCATTGATAGTATGCTACATTATAGCATCATAAGTATTATGTTAATGATGTATAAAAAAATTTAAGCCTAAATAAAGAGAGTACAATACCTAGTTAATCAAATTATTTAATATTAATTACGGTTAAATATCTATAGTACTTAAAAAATTATCCAGATAAAAGATAATTAAATTCTACACCAAATCGGAGAGGAATGGGCCATAACGGGCCCAAAGCAAGCCCGTATGCACCCCCACACACTAGGCCTTGTGAGTGGACTTTGTTTTAAAAAGAACCATGAAAACAGGTTTCATGACTTGCAATGATAACCTGAAGAAATCCAATGTTCCTAGCCATCTTTAGCCACCAGGATGAAAGGGTTTTGACCGTTAAGAGAAGAAGAAAGGAAGCCCCAACACAATTTTGAGGATCAAGTGGAAAAAGCACGTCAATTTTAGAGTTTGTGAAATTAGGGTTCTTTAAAAAATTTAAAAAAACCATTTTTTTATTTCATAAAAATAATTCACGACAAGAGTGTGTGATATCTCATTTGAATCATGTTACGTCATTCTTTAAAAGCCCTAAGCTAATTTGAACAAAAAAATCTCTATGTTGAATGAATTTGAGGCCAAAAAACAGGGTTTCTTTGGTATGAAAACATAAATTCTCAGTTGATATTAAATGAAACTAAACAAATCTTATACCTTTTTTTGTGATTTCAAGAGGAACAAAAGTCCTAAAACTTTTTCAAAATTGGTACATAAAATCATAATGTTTCTAAAATTTAAAGATTAAACATCATTTATTAAAACAACTACAAATTATGTCCAACCTAACTCTTATACAGATTGTTGGAATTTCATTACTAGTAAAGATATGAACATAATCATGGACATAAAATTACATGTTCTTTCATCACTTAAGGAAAAAGAATTATATAACTAGGATCATCACAAGTTCCATCTTGGCTTCTTTCAAAGTGGGATGGTAAGTTACTTAGGTTGTATTTAGTTTGTAAGTTTTCTAAGAAAATAGAAAATTATTCTTGAAAAAGTTAGAAAAATAGAAAAGGTGTTTGTTTACAAAATATTCAAAGAAAACTTATAGAAAACTAAAAACCGGGTTTTCTATTTTTTAAGAAAATATAGAAGTTTTTAAAAGAGTTTTCCAAGAAAAATGAAAAGTGAAAGTTTTTTAAGAATTTCTCTATCTATTCCAAGAAATGAAAATTTTGGAAAATAAACAAAAAACTTTTCTCAGAAAACTTGAATAATTTTCTGTAACTAAACTCAGTTTTACTCTCTATTAAAGGATAAAATTTGTATGTAACTATGTAACATCCCAATTTCAATTAATTGAGAAATTTTAGGAAAATGAATCGGGCATGTGATTTATTTTCAATAGTTCATAATTAATTAATTAATTAATTATTCAAGGGTCAATAAATTAAAATCTCTAGAAAGAGACCCAATAAATCGAAGGTTAATAAATTAAAATCTCTAGAAAATAACCCAATAAACATTATTAAATTATATAATTTGTAGAGAATTGTTGAATCGAATCGTTCTTATGTTATTGATGTTTTTTCGAGCCTCATTAAAACCTCTCGGGGGAAAACCCAGTGGGAAAACACCCCTTAAGTAGGAAAAAAATGTCTCTGTGAATGATTACATGGTGCTACTTGGTGGTTCTACTCTTGTTACGCTATTTTCGGAGCTCCCAACCCAATCAGCTTCATGCTCTTCCATATTCACGTAACGTGTTGCCTTCTTGAAATCATCCATATTAGTTGGGGGCTTTTTGGCCAAAGATTCGAAAAACTTACCTGGACACAATCCTGCTTGTATCGTGTGGAGGGCCACCTTCTAGCTTAGGTCTCAGATCCGTATGGCTTGCTCGTTGAAACGTGCCATCAACTACTTAAGTGTCTCCCTTCGTCCCTGTTTGAGGTTGACCACACTATGGGAAGTCTGCTGAATTGCTCGGCTAGAGGCGAATTGGGTGAGGAACTTTTTCGTGGGCTCTGCAAAACATGATACGCCTTTCAGGGGACTGTGTGAGAACTAGAGTGTAACATCCCAATTATAAAAGTTAATTATTGGCGCTATATAGAATTAATAAATAAATTAATTGAACATTATGGTGAATTAAATTAAATTAATTAGATATTTTAAATAGATGATGGACTTAAATTAGTTAATTAAAGGTAATTAATTATAAAATTAGATTTAAATCAAATTATGATGGTAAAATATTAAATCCCATGTGTTGAAAGTAAATATTATTTAAGGAAAATTTTAGTTAAAAGAAAAGAGAAAAGAAAATGAAAAAGAAAAAGAAAAGGGGAAAAGTCGAGAACACCCTTATGGCTAAAATAAACTTCCATTTCCTTTCTCCTCTGCCATTTTCATGTGTGAAAAATAAGAACTTATTCCACCTTCCATGGTCATCCACATGGTGGCGTGATTAAGGTCGAATTTCTCGCTGAAACTCGAAATTGATTAAATTTTTGGAGTCTTGGTGCCGAGGAGAGTTAATTGGTACTTTCAATTTCATGTTTCCTCTCATTCCTTTCTAGGCCGAAAATAAGGGTTGTTATAGGGGTTTTCATTTTTCATTTTTATGGAAAATTGGAGCTTGAGGATGGTTCTCTAGGTAGTGGGTGTTGATGATTGACTAACTGGTGTTGTTTCAGTGCCGCTAAGTGATGGAGCAAAGGTCAAAAAGTTGTTGAGTGAAACAGAATATAGAAACAAAGGTCATAAGTAACAAAGTTGATTTTTGGAAACTCTAATGGCAAGTTTGAAGTTGTTTGGATATGATGGTTTTTAATTTCAAAGGTCAGAATATTAAATTGGTTTGTAAATTCTTCATTTTTAGATTTTATTGAATTTGGTGAAGTCGGCGTTGATTGTAGACTCGAAAGCGTGGAATCAAGGTAAGGGGGTGTACTTGGCGTATAGATTAATGGAAATGATTATGAAGGCTAATTTTGGTCATTGGGAAAAAGGTAGGCTAAGCTAAGGATATTTAATTCCACATAAATGCATAGGATATATATATATACACTACTAAAAAAACCCATGTTAGCGACGGAAAGATGTGGTCGCTAATCCATGCCAAGGCCGTCGGTAACATAATTAACGACGGGATTTCAGACGACCAAATCCCCGTCGCTAAAACCTTCATCGAAGATAGATCAGCGACCACAGAAGCACCGTCGCTAATATGCCGATGACACAACACCGTCGCTAAAATCGTCTCTACTATACTGACCACAGCCGTCGCTAATTGACCACGTGCAGTGCCCACCAGAATCCCGTCGCTATAGGTAGCAAACAGAGACCACCTACACCTGTCGCTATAGCTAGCCATACAACGACCACCTTCACCATCGCTATGGGTAGCCATACAGCGAACACCTTCATCCGTCGCTATGTAACAACGACCACCGTCCTCCGTCACTGTTTCTGGCCAAACCGCGACCACATAGTTCCGTCGCTATTGGTAGCCATACAGCGACCACCTTTTTCGTCGCTAATGGGATTTTTTAGTTTTTTTTGTTGGTTAAATAAATATTAGTAGGTTTTGTTAATTTAACTTTAAAATAAAAATGTTAATTAATATTTTGTATTGGCTGATAAAATTTTATAATTAAATTTGAATAATTTTTTTAAAATATTAAATTATTATTAAAAACAAAATAATAGATTAAATTTATTTATCAAATAGGTTGAATTATTAATGATAATCATAATAAGACGTTTTTCTTTGAATTTAATTACCAATAAATATTGACATAATAAATGAAGAATGACAAAATAAATACTGAATGGAATATAATATAAAAACTGTAAATCAAATATACAATGTGTATACATAATAAAAATACAATCATGGTGGTGGGGGATCCTGTGGTAATGCTGGTGGCGCATGGGAAGTGGGGGGAGGTAGCCTCGCCATCAATTGCATCAGTAGCTCCTGCTATTGAGCAAGTTACCGACGAGTCTCGGCGTGCTGCTCCTCGGCCCGCTGTCGGTCCGTCTCGGCCCGCTCCTCCAAAAGCTGCCTCTGACGTCGCTCCTCCTGTAGCTCGTCGTTCAAGTTTTGAATTACCTGAATAACCTCAGTTGGAAGACCAGACGAAGAGGAAGAGGAAAGGGTCTTCCCCTTTTTGCCAGCTGCGTGCCGACGCCACCCAATCCAAAGACCCTCCCTTTCTTGTTCACACCAACAGCCTCCATATAGATGGCGTTGTCGTCGGAACAAGACAGGGTAGGAGAAACCTCCCCTTCAGGAGTCGAAGCCACCAGGTCCGCCTCCTTCTCGGCCCTCCTGGCCTGATACGCCTCCTGTAAATTCAAAAACACTAATAGGATTAGTAAGCTGATTTGTAAATTATAAGCATGTGTAAGTTAAAAATAAATACCGCTAGATCTATAGTCTTCTGGTTTACCCATGCACCGGCTTTGTTCTTCTTGGTCATTTGCATGACCTCAAACAAAGAAGGCTCCCGGTGCTCCCTCAGCTTCTGTGGTGGACAAAAAACATTGAGGTTATTATTTGTAAACATGTCAGACGAATCATAATAGAAATGTTTAACATAAATATACTTACAAATCTTTTCTTGTGCTCGAGGGTTGAAATGCTACCCCTAGTGTAAACTGAGGCTGCAGCATCGGTGGCTCTGTTTGCCCTGTTCTAAGTACTCGCCTGCTGGAACGGGACACCGCCCCACTTTTGGACCATCCTGTCCCAATGGTCCTCAGGGATCCAACGAGGGCGCTCACCCTTGTCCCTCACCTTCTAAAGGGTACTCTTGATGATTTTGGAGGTCTCTGTGGCAAAGACCTTCCTAATCTCATCAATCACACCCTCTGCCCACTGATAATCACGCTGTAAAATGAAATGACAATTCAAAATTAATAAGAGGTCTATTTTACAAATCAAATCACAACAAATTGATATGGTAACTTACCGAGAGGTGTCAAACCACCTATCTTGGATAACCTTCCCAACATCTGTCCAAGATATATATGAACCATCCCACTGGGCCTTCAAAACCTTAGTAATCGCTTTGGTAGTGCGACTACTATCAACAAAGTTGTAATGACAATAATTATATCAGGAGTATAACAACATACAATCTAGGGAGACTCCCAAAATTCTGACAGTCTCCGCTGTAAATGTAACATTTCCAAGTTTAAATAGTTACCCTGTTACAAACAGAAGAGTTCCCAGTACAATTCAATCTATACAAGTACTAATTAAAGTAACATACAATAAACCAACAAGTCTTTCCACTAAAGTTTAAAATAAAGTACCATACAAATAACATAAAAGTATTTGAGTTTTAGTGACTTACTCATCTCCGGCCGGCACGGGTACTAACATGGGCAGAGGGGATGCCGGAGGTGGGGTGGCCTGATGGCCAGGGTCCTCCAAGCCACCAACTCCAGGAGTCTGCTCTGGGGTGGTCAGCTGTGGTGGTGATGGAGTGGTCCGTTGTGGTGGTGATGGAGTTGTCTGCACTAGTGAAGGAGTGGTTTCCTGGTCTGGGGTGAGAGTCCCCAGATGGGATGCCAGGGTCCTGGACCCACCACCCCTACTGAAGGGCAGTCGACGTCCCATCATCTGTGGATAAAATCATGAAAAGAAAGGTTAGTCTCAAGATATATATAAACCTATATATATATGTTTAACAACTACATACTTTGTGTCTGTTTCAGTTTCAAATTCCCCCTCAGTTTCAGTGTCACTATGGTTATCTGTTTGAACAACTTCATCAGTATCCAGATCGGCCCTAGACCGTTTTGATCGAGAGACAAGGTCTTTATCAATGTATTCACCCCCCGTAGTGGCGAGTGTCTCATCCATTATGACTGGATCAATGTTGAACAACAAATTACCATCGTTGAGCTCGTGTGGTGCAAGCTGATAAGCGTCATCGACCTCCTCAGAGACATTGTCAGTGATCTGACTTCGGGCCTTGGCCTTGATTACTGTATACCAGTCCTGATGTCCTCCCGGGAAGTCGGTGTAATAAACCTGCTCAGTTTGTTGGGCAAAAATGAAGGGATCAAACCCTTTATATCTATCATTTTTTTGACCTCAACTAAGCCGTAGTTATTGTCAATCTTTGTACCAACACCGATTGTGTTGTCGAACCAATCATATTTGAATAGAACAATATCTCTTCTTAGTCATCTAGAGAACAAAACTTCAATAATCTCTGTCAGCACTCCATAAAAGTCTTCTTCTAACTGTCCGACGGTGCCTCTAACACAAAGCCCGTAGTTATAGGTACGCATCCCTTCACTCCATTGAAAAATATTAAACTTGTAGCCATTTACGTAGTAAATAAGCCATTTTTTAACAGTTTTCACCGGCCCCCAAGAAAGGGCTTGGAGTAAAGAATCTTCAATATGGTTGTTAGGGTCTTGTATGTTTGTACAACATAACAAATAGGTCATCGTTAGATACCGGGAGTTAGAAGCACAGATAAAAAACACTCGGTATACGGGTCTTACGTGTTGTGCGAACCAACCAACGAACTTGGATGACACCTCACTATGAATTTGGCCATCAGTTAAATCATTTTTCTCAAGTTTTAGCATATCTGTATATAAGCTATTTAAAGGAAACAAATTTAGATACTATAAAAGCTAGATTTAGAATGTAACATATAACTTTTATGACTAACTCAAGAAAGGGTTCCACTTCTGGGCAATTTAGAAGAATGTACAAGTAAGCCGCCTTTCGATCTTTCTCATCAATGTAACATTTTGTGAGCTTGCCCCCCGGATGACCAAGATAGTTAAAAATTGATATTTGTTCATCAAACCCTGTGCGGGTGGCTACCCCAAGATTACGGGGAATTCTACTCATTCTAGTTTCTATCTCCGTCGGAAAATAGAAAGAAGCAAAAGTTATTATTTCTTCGACTAAGTATGCCTCACAAATTGATGCTTCAACGCAGGCTTTGTTTGACACTTTGTCTTTTAAAGAGTGTAAGAATCTTCAACATCATAAACAAATGTTAAGTTAGAAAATACTATTATAAGAAGTGTTTGCAAGGAATTTAAAGAGTTCTGGCGTTCACCTTTCGAATGGATACATCCAATGATACTGCACCGGGCCACCTACCAAGGCCTCGTACGGTAGATGGATAGGCAAATGCTCTATCGAGTCAAAAAAACTTGGGGGAAAATCTGCTCCAACTTAGAAATCAATACCGGGATAGTTTCTTCCATCTTCACAAGTTTCTCCACAGTCAACGAAGTTGCCGTCAACTCCTTAAAGAAGTGACTCAACTCAACCAACGGTTTCCAAATAGGCTTCGGTAAGGCATGAAACGTGTACGGGAGTAGTTATTGCATAAAGACATGGCAATCATGACTTTTCATGCCAAACACCTTGCCCTGTTACTCTAGTGGCCTCCTATAACTCGAGAGGGGGGTGAATGAGTTATGATAATTTTAAGATTTCTAATCACACTTTTCTTAACTCTTAATTTTATTGTAATTAAATGTAAATGAATATGACAGTGCACAGCAGATTATATAAAATATAAGACAGAGAGTAGGGTTAAGAGATTTGCAAACAGTATTTATACTAGTTGTTGTCCCCGTTGTTGTAACCGGGTTTTGTCAATTGGCAAGCGCACCAATCGTTTGTAGTTTTCGAAATTTAGATATCGTTCCACTGGGATTGAAAGTCCAATAACAACAGTAATTTTCTACTTACTATGGTAAATGTGAAGGAAATTATAAACAAAAGAATGATTTATACACAATTTATACAGTATTCACAAGATAGCATGGTGGAGTGATTCATGAGATAAAAAGAAAATAAAATCTATCTAAAAAGTTGAGTTGCAATCTAGAATAGGTAAGATACTTGAGATAAACACAGATAAACAAATTATGTTGGAAATTGGATCCCTAATCTAGAATAACAATGAGGAACTCAAGACATGCATATTTAATCATCAAGTTTCATGTCATTGCAGCTTAAAATCATTATAACCGATCCCTCGTGATATAAATTCTAAGAATTAACCGTAAAGTCCGATCCCTCGTGAGCTTTCTCAGTAAAAACTTGCATTAAGACCTGGCCTTATGGCAACAATGGTTAACAACCCCTATAGAATTGAGATACCAAGGGTATTCCAACTTTTTACTTTCGTCAAAACTAGTTTCAATACGGCATAAATAATCATTCTCCCATTTGACATTTACACTAATAAAACCAGTTTCGATACACATGAAAATCATTCTCCCGTTTGACGTTCATATTAATAAAAGGTTGAAATACTAACATGGACTTGAATCATAAACATGCAGAGGTCGAATTCACAACATTATACTCGATAGATTAGTTCACCAATTCCAACATAAACAAATTAGTTACACATGGTAAAAGTAAAGACAACACTTACAGAGTTTGACATTACGAAGAAGACGATGGAAACTTCACGATACAACGATCACAATACACCGAAACACACTCAAGTATCTAGAAAACTATTCTAGAACTACAACTCACAAAAGAAAGTACTCAGAGTCGAGCACAAGAGAGAAGAGAAGAGAAGTGTATGGAATGGGATGTTATGAATGGTGTTGGATGGCCCTATTTATAGGGCTGAGCAAGGGTGCTGACGCTACGCGTCCCTGTGACGCTACGCGTCAGACCCCTGACTCAGCCTCCATTAAACACTTGATAATGGCCACTTTCAATAATTAATCTTGATCATGCCTGGCCACTTGGACATGTTTCCACGAGTTTTTGGCCATTTATGCTGATTGGGGTGGCCCTTGGGCTGAGTGGGGTGCCCATTATTGGGTCCAAGTGGGGTGGTTGGCCAAAAGTAGGAGTGGAGACCACGCAGCACTGACGCTACACGTGGCTTTGATGCGTAGCGTCAGCATCAAAAGTAGCTCTTGATGCTACGCGTGGGGTGAGGCTACGCGTCAGCTCCTCCAGTGTAATTTTCTCTTGATTTCTTAACTTTTTCACTGCAAAACTAGAGAAAATTGATCAAGAGCAGATTATTTCCAACAACATTCATTTATTGAATTTAAATCCTAATTTTCTAACAAATTAAACTAATTTTTATAATTTTTATGAAATTTTTATTTAAGATTTTATTGAAAATTTGAGGACTAACAAATACCCCCAACTTGAGACATTGCTCGTCCTCGAGCAAGAGAGAAAAATAAGAAGAATAAAAATTTGAAATCAAATTTTTAAGTTAGTCCGAAAATTTACCACAAAAAATAATTACACAATTTCAACTATTTTGTAATAATCAAAAACTGATTCAAATATAACAAAGGTTTAATGATAAAATTATTTACAATATTCTATTAACAACCAAGCAGAATTTCAGGCTTACCTCACAAGTGTTTATCTCTATGCACATGGTAACCTGTTTCACTCAATCAATCATAAAATCAAACGAATTTAACTTTGTTTGTCATCTAATCAATGGTTATTTATACAGAGTTAATTCGGAAATCATGAGGTCTTTTTACAGGTTGTAATGAGGCTTGGTTTACAAGAATCAATGGTTTTTCTTGAAATTCAAAAACCTGAAATCATAAAAGAGCATTTTATAATCTTTAGGCTTTCTCTTGATCCAAACTCTCATTTATTTTTATTGATGAAAAATAAATACCCCCAACTTGATTCTTTTCACTATTTTTGACTTTTCTTTTCCATATTTTCTTTTTGAAAAGAATCAAGTTGCTTATTTTCACTCCCCATTTTTGTGAGAACACTCAAAATATTTTTCATTTATTTCAACTGCTCTTTTAATCAATCAAGTATAGGGAATGGTAAAAACAAATTTAGGTTTTAAGGGTACCAAAGAATTTTATTTTAGGCTCAAATTGGCTTTGCAAAGGATAAAAGACTTTTTACCAAGGTAAGCTGTTTGGCCCAAGGTTTTGTTTCACCAATAAATGTGCCTTGATCATTTTCCCGAATTCTCTGTACAACAACACACATCAGAGATTAAAGCAAAATCAATTCGAATTGAAAATATGCCGATTAAACCCTCAAGTGTTTTAAAAAGATCTCTCAACTTACCAGGTTATTGAAATTTGCTTGTTGGTTAATAAACTTATTGTAATTAAATTTATCAAAATTCCTAAGTTATAAAGAATCAAATAATTAATTATACAAAATTGGTTTTATTGTGTAAAAACTCTAAGTGTATAAACTAACTTACTAACAAAAATTTGATTATTTTTATTTAAAAAGAAGAATTATTTTTCGAAAAAATGAGCAAAAACAAATAAACACACCACACAATGATAAAATGCCATAATATAAAATGTAAATATAAATGTAAATGTAAATCCAAATATAACTAGAAACAAATGTACTCAAAATAAATGAAGATGGCATCCTCAATCCTCCATCTGATCATCATCATCCTCCTCCTCCTCCTCCTCATCATCACCATCAGAGTCATGATGTGCACTAGAAGATCCACCAGTCTCAGGGTAGGTGGGTAAATCTCCGGGCCAAGCTACATGTGCTGAAAACTCGGCTGGAGTAACATAAGGTGCTCCCTCTCCCTGTAACCTGTACTGATAAAATTCATCGTGAAGATGAATATAAGCTCTGTGAGTGGCAGCCATCATCTGCATCATATGCTGATGCTCAAGTGACATCCGGGCAAAGCCCTGTGTAACAGCATCAGCAGATGGAGGCTGCACTGGTGGTCTCCTCCTCCGAGGTCGGGGCTGAGCCTCCTGCTTTAGTGGTGGAAGCTCGCACTGCTGCACAAAATAATCTCTGTTTACTAGAACTTTAGGGACTCTCCCTGAAGAACTAGTAAACTCTGGTGAAGGTACAATGACTCCCTGCTTCCTCAGTAAGGCAGATATGATGAGAGGAAAGGGTATGGGGCGATTCACTTTATACCCAAGGGCATAAAAGTGAATCTGCTCGGAGATAAGCTCGGCGATATCAATGGTGTGGCCCTGGAGGATAGAATAAAGGAGGCAACAACGCTCCAGTGGAAGGGAAGAAAGATGGGTGACAGGAGTGATATTATGGAGCATGAGGTGGGACCACGCCTGGGCTATGGGGGTAAGCTGGGTTTTGAGGAGGTTAGATGGACTCCTTCCAACCCTACTCAGGTTGAAAAAGATTCCATCCTTGCTCAGAAAATGAGCAACCTCCTCGAGGGAGTATCCTAACTCTCCCTCAGCAAGAACCTTGTTTCTGTTTTCTTTCCAGAAACAAGTATCATCCTCGGGAGTAGGCTCCCAAGGGTTACCCAATAGGGTACTGATGGTGTCCCGGTCATAAGAGATATGCCGGCCTCTAACCCAACTCGTCCGCTGCTGCCCAAGATTCGGTGCGTCCTGGCGGGTCCTGTAAGCATTCGCGTAAAACTCCATCACTAAGATGGGGTCCCCCTCAGTAGGTAGGGAGAATAGAGGTCCCCATCTCCTCTGCTGCACTCTATCCTGCAGCTCAAGATAGTCTCCTGCACTCAGATCAAGGACCCTCTCCCAGATAAGTCTCTGGCCCTTGATCTGATGAAATCTCGCCCACTTCGCATCAGTGCGAAATCTAGTAGGATCCCTCGGTCCCAATACCTCCTGTCTCTGAGAATCAGGATCCTCAGAAGCGGTGTCAGTGTCTGTGGACTTCCTCTGTCTTTTAGAGGGACCGGCTGTGGGAATGGATTTCTTAGGTGCCATCTGCAAAAAGAAAATATTTAAAATTAAACACACATTAAAACATAAACCACACACAAGCAAACAATTATTTGTAAAATATTTTTGGGTTTTTCTAAAAATTTTTCACAAAAAAATTGCAATTCAACAACATATTTTTGAATTAACATACATATATTCAAACAAAATACAATTTATTCAAAATTCATACAAAGTTGCAAGAAAGTATAAATATAAACTAAGAAAATTTATTAATTCAAAAGAAAACAGCAAACAACAAACAAACATCAAGAATTAAAAACAGAGACTGACGCTACGCGTGGTGTGACGCTACGCATCAGCCTGTTCTTCCCACGCTACGCGTCAGTGGGACGCTATGCGTGGGCTTACAGTTCATCCTCACGCTACGCGTCAGTGGGACGCTACGCGTGGGATGCGCAGAAAAAAAAAATAGGGGTTGCACAGCAGCAACCCCTTTTCAACCTACACTACATCCATTCAATCCCTAACTCCTAACAGCAATCAATCCCAATGGTCTTCTAATCCTAATCCTAACCACATTTATTTCTATAAATTAAAATCAAAAACAAAACTAAAGAGAGGGATTAGAATACTTACTTGTGATTCCTTGAGCAATGGGATTGAGAAGCTTGGGAAGAGAGAAAAAGGGAGTTTCTAAATTTTAGGGTTTTTTGAAAGAGAACTAAAGTGAAACAGAGAGGGAATTTTAGGTTTTTAAAACCTAAGATGGGCCTCTCTGGTTCAGTTTTTAAAAACTGAACGTGGGCTCTGACGCTACGCGTGTATGGGACGCTACGCGTAATACCCAAAATGCAGAGTCCACGCTACGCGTCAAGGGGGCGCTACGCGTGGGCTTCTGTTTTTGATTTTCCAAAATTTTGATTTTCAAAAACCTTTTCTTTTCAATCTTAAACTCCTTTTCTTTTCAAAATAAAATTCTATCTAATTATTTTTGAAATATGTTTTTTTTTTATATAAAACAACCTTAAAAACAAAAAGAAAAGAATGGGTTGCCTCCCATTGAGCGCTAGGTTTAATGTCTCCAGCCAGACATTACCTCTGATTAATCAGGTGGTTTCCCAATATTCTTTGAGGAATCACCTGTCTTTTTCTTCCTTCTTCTTCTTTTCCGATGCCTAATTACCTGTTTTTCATCTTTCAAAGCATCGGTTAATTCAAAACAATTTAATTGATTGGGAAGAGATATACCTGGTTTGGTTGAAGGGTAAACCTTTTTCTTATTACTTATCCTGAGGTGTTCATGAGCACTGAAGCTTACTTCTTCTCCATAAACTTTGACTGCAACCGTACTTTGATCAACATCTACTTTGATTTTTGCAGTCTTCATGAAAGGTCTTCCTAGGATCAGGGGGATCTCAGTATCCTCCTTCATATCTAGTACCACAAAGTCAACTTTGAAGTGGTACTTGTCAACCTTTACCAATACATCTTCCACAATCCCAACAGGCTTTTTGACAGAGCGATCCGCAAACTGTAATTCTGTCTTTGCTTCTTTTAGCTCATATTCACCAATGCGTTTTATTAAATCTAAGGGCATCAAGTTAATGTTAGCCCCTAAATCTAATAGCGCATTCCTGATGTTGATATTTCCAATTGTTACAGGAATAGTGAAACTCCCCGGATCTTTACATTTTTTCGGGGTTATACAGTTTGTTTCTTGCTCTGTATCTCTTTGCACATTTTTTCTTTTTCATTTTTTTCATTTTTTTCTATTTTTTCACTTTCTTTTTCTTCTTCTTTCTTTTTCTCACTCTTTTCTTTACAATCAATTTTTACAACATCAATAGAAACAGCATTACATTGTTCCATTGGGTTTTGAGTGTTTGCAGAAAACCCAGAACTCTTTAATTCGGCTATCTCCTTTGCAAGCTGACCCATTTGTATGTCTGATGCTTTTCGGGCAGCTTCATTTGTCTCTACAAACTGCAATAACTGTTGAATAGCTTCCTCTATTCTTGTCAACCTTGCATTGTCAGTTTGTTGTTGCTTGAATTGATTGTTAGGAGGTCTGTTGGAAGGTCCAGTTTCCTGTCTCCAGCCAATATTCTGATTTTGCCAACCCTGTAGGTAATTGTTAGGAAAAGAGTTTCCATGATTGAAAGGATAATTGCCTAAGGGTGCTCTTTGATGGTTCATGAAATTGGCTTGCTCTTGCTCATTTCCACAGTAACCACATGGTTGTTCTCCCATGCAGTGCGTACATGCTTTAAGTTGAGCGGGGGGTGGTGATGCTACTTGAGCAATTTGAAGTTTTTCCAATTGCTTGCTCATAACTTCAATTTGTTGGGTAAGTAATTTTTGCTGAGCCAACACTGCATCATTTACTCCCAATTCGAGCATTCCTGGCTTCCTCTGTACATTACCTCTTTCATGCTTTGCTTGTCGGTCACTAATAGCCATTGATTCCAATATTTCTATGGCTTCTTCCACAGTCTTATTCATTAAAGAACCACCTACACAAGCATCTAACATCATCTTGAACTGAGGCAATAAACCATGGTAAACGATTCTTACCTTTTCGGCATCATTCAGGTTGTGGTTTGGGCATTTTCTCAAGAGTGCCTTGAATCGTTCCCATGTCTCTCCTAATGATTCATCATTATTTTGGGAAAAAGAGTGTATGGCTGTCATTGCTTCAAAATATTTTGAAGGAGAATAAAATCTTTCCAAAAATTTTCTTTCAATATCGGACCAGTTTGCAAAACTACCCGGTGGACAAGATTTAAACCATTCTTTTGCTTTCCCAATCAATGAAAAAGGAAAGAGTCTCATGTAAACAGACTCTTCTTGATTGGGTTCAAAACCAATTGTGCTGCATAACTCATAAAAAACAGTTAAATGTTCATATGGTTCTTCATGATTTAAACCAGCAAATTGGTTGTTTTGAATAATGTTTAAAGTGGCAGGTTTAATTTCCACTGGTAAAACTGGTCCTTGAAACATTCCTGAAACTCGGGGTGGACCATTTATAGCAGCAAACTGTCCCAATGTTCTCCTTTCAGCAGCCATATTTGAATTTTCAAAAATTTTCGAAGTAGAAGAAGAATTAGTTTGTGTTTTAGATTTCAAAGACTTGATTTTCTTTACAAACCTTTCTATCTCAGGATCAAAATAAATTTTACCTACGGTAGATCGAGTTTGCATACACAAACTAGACAAAGAAAGTTAGTGTGATAATGATAAGAAATAAAAAAAATTATCTAAGGTAAAAAAAATATTTACCACGGTAATTAAAATTTTACTATTTTACTGAAACAATTCAATCCCCGGTGACGGCGCCAGAAAACTTGTTGTCCCTGTTGTTGTAACCGGGTTTTTGTCAATTGGCAAGCGCACCAATCGTTTGTAGTTTTCGAAATTTAGATATCGTTCCACTGGGATTGAAAGTCCAATAACAACAGTAATTTTCTACTTACTATGGTAAATGTGAAGGAAATTATAAACAAAAGAATGATTTATACACAATTTATACAGTATTCACAAGATAGCATGGTGGAGTGATTCATGAGATAAAAAGAAAATAAAATCTATCTAAAAAGTTGAGTTGCAATCTAGAATAGGTAAGATACTTGAGATAAACACAGATAAACAAATTATGTTGGAAATTGGATCCCTAATCTAGAATAACAATGAGGAACTCAAGACATGCATATTTAATCATCAAGTTTCATGTCATTGCAGCTTAAAATCATTATAACCGATCCCTCGTGATATAAATTCTAAGAATTAACCGTAAAGTCCGATCCCTCGTGAGCTTTCTCAGTAAAAACTTGCATTAAGACCTGGCCTTATGGCAACAATGGTTAACAACCCCTATAGAATTGAGATACCAAGGGTATTCCAACTTTTTACTTTCGTCAAAACTAGTTTCAATACGGCATAAATAATCATTCTCCCGTTTGACATTTACACTAATAAAACCAGTTTCGATACACATGAAAATCATTCTCCCGTTTGACGTTCATATTAATAAAAGGTTGAAATACTAACATGGACTTGAATCATAAACATGCAGAGGTCGAATTCATAACATTATACTCGATAGATTAGTTCACCAATTCCAACATAAACAAATTAGTTACACATGGTAAAAGTAAAGACAACACTTACAGAGTTTGACATTACGAAGAAGACGATGGAAACTTCACGATACAACGATCACAATACACCGAAACACACTCAAGTATCTAGAAAACTATTCTAGAACTACAACTCACAAAAGAAAGTACTCAGAGTCGAGCACAAGAGAGAAGAGAAGAGAAGTGTATGGAATGGGATGCTATGAATGGTGTTGGATGGCCCTATTTATAGGGCTGAGCAAGGGTGCTGACGCTACGCGTCCCTGTGACGCTACGCGTCAGACCCCTGACTCAGCCTCCATTAAACACTTGATAATGGCCACTTTCAATAATTAATCTTGATCATGCCTGGCCACTTGGACATGTTTCCATGAGTTTTTGGCCATTTATGCTGATTGGGGTGGCCCTTGGGCTGAGTGGGGTGCCCATTATTGGGTCCAAGTGGGGTGGTTGGCCAAAAGTAGGAGTGGAGACCACGCAGCACTGACGCTACACGTGGCTTTGATGCGTAGCGTCAGCATCAAAAGTAGCTCTTGATGCTACGCGTGGGGTGAGGCTACGCGTCAGCTCCTCCAGTGTAATTTTCTCTTGATTTCTTAACTTTTTCACTGCAAAACTAGAGAAAATTGTTCAAGAGCAGATTATTTCCAACAACATTCATTTATTGAATTTAAATCCTAATTTTCTAACAAATTAAACTAATTTTTATAATTTTTATGAAATTTTTATTTAAGATTTTATTGAAAATTTGAGGACTAACACTAGTTCGGCCAACCACTGCCTACGTCCAGTCTTCTCAAGTCACCCTTGAGGATTCCACTATTGTCAAAAATAGTACACCAGCACTTCCACACCTTGGCATAATCTTGCCTTTGTGTGAAGTATCTTGACACACCAAGAGTCTCACTACTCTTGTATACAATACTTTGGGAAACCTTCCTAAGCAAACAAGTATCTCACACTTTTAATAAAGTGAACAAAGAAATACTCTCTTCTTAGAGCATATGAACAAATTGAAGCACTTAAGTAAGTAATAATCTTAACAAGATTATATGGCCATTAAGATCATAAAAGATGAAGGAATTGTTATTCTCAATTGTTGTGATTTTGCAAATGAGATACTCTTCTATTTATAGGAGAGGAAATGCCTTCAAGAGGTGCAAGAAAATAATAAAATATTTGAAAAGGTACCTCTTGATTAAAATAAATTAATTGTGAAAGGATATAACTTTTTATCCAAACATTATGATGAAAAGGTGCATAAATATTTTTATCAGAACCAGCCTATATTTGATTACATATAGTAGGTAATCAATTACTTTGTTATTTTTTAAAAAAATCTGTTCAGTATGTAATCGATTACTTAACATTGGTAATCGATTACTTTAAACAGTTATTTTAAAACGTTGGTTTTAAAAATATTCTGATTTATTTCAAAACGTTTTAATCTTGGTAATCGATTACATTATTATGGTAATCGATTACGGAAGCAGTTATTTTATAACGTTTGCTTTGAAAAGATATTCTGATCTTTTTTTTTCAAACATTTTCAATCATGGTAATCGATTACATGGTGATGGTAATCGATTACGGTCAATAAAAATGTTTCTTTTAGTTGACACGAAATGTTGTAGTTGATTACACCTAATGGGTAATCGATTACACTGCTTCAGAGTGTAATTATAATTTTATTTTAATGGCCATATTTTCTTATTAGATCCACCACTAAAAAAACAACTGTTAGCGACGGACAGAATTGGTCGCTAATCAATGGAATTCCCGTCGCTAAAACAATTAGCGACGGCGTCACAGACGGGAAAGTAGACGTCGCTAAAACCCTCGTCGAAAACACATCAGCGACCACATACATGCCGTCGCTAACTTATTGACGGCGTAAGGCCGTCGCTAACATCGTCTCTGCCCCAATAACTGCTGCCGTCGCTAAGTGTTGCCATACAGCGACCTCGAGACCCCGTCGCTACTAATAGACACCAGCGACCACCCTGTGCCGTCACTAGAGGTAGTGATACAGCGACCAATACATTCCGTCGCTAGTGGTTGTCAGGTAGCGACCACACGTTTCCGTCGCTAGTGGTTGCGATGTAGCGACCAAGGATTCCCGTCGCTAGTGGTTGTCAGGTAGCGACCACAACGTCAGTCGCTAGTGTTAATAAGTCAGCGACGGACGGGTACCGTCGCTAACGAGAATTTTTAAATTTTTTTAAAATTGATCCAATATTGACTGGTTTTGTTAATTTAGCTTTAAAAATATCTTAATATTTTGTATTTTGTATTGGCTGATAAAATTTTATAATTAAATTAAAATAATTTTTTTGAAGTAATGAATTATTATTAAAAACAAAATAATAGATTAAATTAATTTATGAAATAGGTTGAATTATTAATGATAGGTAGAAAGGCTTTGTTTTGTTTGTAATTACCATTAAATATTGACATAATAAATAAAGAATGACAAACTAAATACTGAATGAAAATATAACATAACTAAAAATCAAATATACAATGTGTATAAATAAAAGAACTACAATCAAGGTGGTGGGGGATCCTGGGGTGGTGGTGGGGGCGCCTGGGAAGTGGGGGGAGGTAGCCTCGCCATCAACTGCATCAGTAGCTCCTGCTGCTGAGCAAGTTGCCGACGAGTCTCGGTGTGCTGCTCCTCGGCCCGCTGTCGGTCCGCCTCGGCCTTCTGTCGGTCCGCCTCGTGCCGCTCCAACAGCAACTGCCTCTGACGTCGCTCCTCCTGTAGCTCATCGTTCAGGTTTTGAATTACCTGAACGACCTCAGTCGGAAGACCAGAGGAAGACGAAGAGGAAGGGGTCTTCCCCTTTTTCGCCAGCTGCGTGCCGACGCCACCCAATCCAAACACCCTCCCTTTCTTGTTCACACCGCCAACAGCCTCCATATAGATGGCGTTGTCGTCAGAACAAGATAGGGTGGGAGGAACCTCCCCTTCAGGAGTGGAAGCCACCAGGTCCGCCTCCTTCTCGGCCCTCCTGGCCTGATACGCCTCCTGTAAATTCAAAAACAACGATAGGATTAGTAAGTTGATTTGTAAATTATAAGCATATGTCAGTTAAAAGTAAATACCGCTAGCTCCGTAGTCTTCTGGTTTACCCATGCACCGGCTTTGTTCTTCTTGGTCATTTGCATGACCTCAAACAAAGAAGGCTCCCGGTGCTCCCTCTACTCCTGTGGTGGACAAAAAACATTGAGATTATTATTTGTAAACATGTAAGATGAATGATAATAGAAATGTTTAACATAAATATACTTACAAATCTTTTCTTGTGCTCGAGGGTTGAAATGCTACCCCCAGTGTAAACCGAGGCTGCAGCATCGGCGGCTCTGTTGGCCCTATTCCGAGCACTCGCCTGCTGGAATGGGACCCCGCCCCACTTCTGGACCATCCCGTCCCAATGGTCCTCCGGGATCCAACGAGGGCGCTCACCCTTGTCCCTCACCTTCCAAAGGGTACTCTTGATGATTTTGGAGGTCTTTGTGGCAAAGACCTTCCTAATCTCATCAATCATACCCTCCGCCCACTGGTAATCACGCTGTAAAATGAATTGAGAAATCAAAATTAATAACAGGTCTATTTTACAAATCAAGTCACAATAAATGAGCTAGGAACTTACCGAGAAGGTGTCAAACCACCTATCTTGCACAACCTTCCCAGCATCTGTCCAAGATATATATGGACCATCCCACTGGGCCTTCAAAACCTTAGTAATCGCTTTGGTAGTGCGACTACTATCAACAAAGCTGTAATGACAACAATTATGTTAGGAGTAAAACAACACACAATCTAGGGAGACACCCAAAATTTTGGCAGAGTCTCCCCTGTAAATGTAACATTTCCAAGTTTACATAGTTACCCTGTTACAAACAGAAGAGTGCCCAGTACAATTCAATCTATACAAGTACTAATTAAAGTAACATCCAATAAACCAACAAGTCTTTCTACTAAAGTTTAATATAAAGTGTCATACAAATAACATAAAAGTATTTGAGGTTTAGTCACTTACTCGTCTCCGGCCGGCATGGGTACCAACATGGGCAGAGGGGATGCCGGAGGTGGGGTCGCCTGATGGCCATGGTCCTCCAAGCCACCAACTCCAGGAGTCTGCTCTGGGGTGGTCAGCTGTGGGGGTGATGGGGTGGTCTGCTGTGGTGGTGGTGATGGAGTGGTCTGCTGTAGTGGTGATGGAGTGGTCTGCTGTAGTGGTGATGGAGTGGTCCGCTGTGGTGGTGATGGAGTGGTCTCCTGCCCTGGGGTAGGAGTCCCCAGACGGGAAGCCGGGGTCCTGGACCCACCACCCCTACTGAAGGGCAGTCGACGTCCCGTCATCTGTGGATAAAATAATGAACAAAAAAGGTTAGTCTCAGGATATATATAAACCTATGTATATATGTTTAACAACTACATACTCTGTGTCTGTTTCAGTTTCAAATTCCCCCTCAGTTTCAGTGTCACTGTGGTAATCTGTTTGAACAAGTTCATCAGTATCCAAATCAGCCCTAGACCGTTTTGATCGAGAGACAAGGTCTTTATCAATGTGTTCACCCCCCGTAGTGGCGAGTGTCTCATCCATTATGACTGGATCAATGTTGAACAACAAATTGGCATCGTTGAGCTCGTGTGGTGCAAGCTGATAAGCGTCATCAACCTCCTCGGAGACATTGTCAGTGATCTGACTTCGGGCCTTGGCCTTGATTACTGCATACCAGTCCCGATGTCCTCCCGGGAAGTCGGTGTAATAAACCTGCTCAGCTTGTTGGGCAAAAATGAAGGGATCAAACCCTTTATATCTACCATTCTTCTTGACCTCAACTAAGCCGTAGTTGTTGTCAACCTTTGTTCCAACACCGATTGTGTTGTCGAACCAATCACATTTGAATAGAACAATATCTCTTCTTAGTTGTCCAGAGAATGAAACTTCAACAATCTCCGTCAGCACTCCATAAAAGTCTTCTTCCAACTGACCGGCGGTGCCTTTAACACAAACCCCGTAGTTATGGGTGCGCATCCCTTCACTCCATTGAAGAATATTAAACTTGTAGCCATTTACGTAGTAAATAAGCCATTTTTTAACAGTCTTCACCGGCCCCCAAGAAAGGGCTTGGAGTAAAGAATCTTCAATATGGTTGTTAGGGTCTTGTATCTATGTACAACATAAGAAGTAGGTCATTGTTACCATATTGACGGGAGTTAGAAGCAAATAGGCTTAAAAACACTTGGTATACGGGTCTTACATGTTGCGCGAACCAACCAACGAACTTGGATGACACCTCACTATGAATTTGGTCATCAGTTAAATCATTTTGCTCAAGTTTTAGCATATCTGTGTATAAGCTATTGAAAGAAACAAATAAGTTTAATATAAAAGCTACGTTAAGAATGTATAATATAACTTCTATGACTTACTCAATAAAGGGTTCCACTTCTGGGCAATTGAGAAGAATGTACAAGTGAGCCGCCTTTCGATGTTTCTCATCAATGTAACATTTTGTGAGCCTGCCCCCCGGGTGACCAGGATAGTTGAAAATCGACGTTTGTTCATCAAACCCTGTGCGGCTGGCTACCCCAAGATTGCGGGGAATTCTACTCATTCTAGTTTCTATCTCCGTTGGAAAATAGAAAGAAGCAAAGGTTGTCATTTCTTCGACTAAGTATGCCTCACAAATTGAAGCTTCAACGCAGGCTTTGTTCGACACTTTATCTTTTAAAGAGCGTAAGAATCTTCAACATCATTAACAACATGGTGTTAAGTTAGAAAATGCTATTATAAGCACGATTTGCAAGTAAATTAAAGAGTTCACCAAGCATTCACCTTTCGAATGGATACATCCAACGATACTGCACTGGGCCACCAACCAAGGCCTCGTACGGTAGATGGATAGGCAAATGCTCTATGGAGTCAAAAAAACTTGGTGGGAAAATCTGCTCCAACTTACAAATCAATACCGGGATAGTTTCTTCCATCTTCACAAGTTTCTCCACACTCAACGAAGTAGCCGTCAACTCCTTAAAGAAGTGACTCAACTCCACTAACGGTTTCCAAATAGGCTTCGGTAAGGCATGAAACGCGTACGGGAGTAGTTGTTGCATAAACACATGGCAATCATGACTTTTCATGCCAAACACCCTGCCCTCCTTCACGTCGACACATCTACTCAAGTTAGAAGCGAATCCGTCAGGCAGGGTCAACCCATTCATCCAAATACACACAGCAATCTGTTGTGGTCTAGTTAAAGCATATTTTGCATGGGGTTTAAACATTCTTCCACGTCCCGCATCCCTCAACTCTAACTCCTTCCTAGAACACCAAATCGGAAGGTCTAGACGACTCTTCTCGTTGTCCTTTGTTCTCCCTTTGATGTCCATAACAGTGTCAAAAATATTCATGAAAACATTACGTTCAGTGTGCATCACATCAATGTTGTGTCTTAACAACAAGTCTTTCCAATATGGCAAATCCCACAACACACTCTGCTTCACCCAGTGGTGCTCCTTACCGTAACCCGCAAACTCCTTAACACTCTTGTCCCAGATGTAAGGATACTCTTCGACCCTCTGCCAAACCCGTGCACCAGATAACCTACGGGGTGGAGGTTCATTAACAACCTTGTTCTTCTTAAAAGCGGTTTTGTTCCTCCTAAACGGGTGATCCAACGGTAGAAACTTTCTATGACAGTCAAAGAAACTTGTCTTGCCACTAACAGGGAGTGATTCCCCCCCGGTATGTTCCATGCATACAGGGCAAGCAAGCTTCCCAGACGTGGACCATCCAGAAAGCATACCATAGGCCGGGAAGTCGTTAATAGTCCACATCAAAACAGCACGCATCATAAAGTTGTTCTTCAAAGACACATCGTATGTCATTACCCCGACATCCCATAACTGTGATAACTCTTCAACCAACGGTTGCAAAAACACGTCTATGTTCGCCTTTGGATTTTTGGGTCCTGGAACCAGTATAGATAGAAACATGACCTCCCTCTTCATACACATATCAGGCGGCAGATCGTATGGGGTCAGGATGACTGGCCAACAAGAGTAAGCCCTTCCGTATTGACCGAAAGGGTTAAACCCATCAGTACATAATCCAAGTCTTACATTTCGCGACTCGCCAGAAAAGTCCGGATATAGCTCATCCAAACACTTCCATGCTTTCCCGTCGGAAGGATGGCAAAGAAACCCCTCTTGTGTTCGGTTCAGAGCATGCCAACGCATGTGTTTTGCCGTGGACAATGAGGCATACAGGCGTTGAAGACGCGGTGTTATAGGGAAGTACCACATTTTCTTCCTGGCCGTCCGGGTTACCTTCCCTCTCCTTTTAACAGTCTTGTAGCGTTCCTCATTACAATGCAGACATTTTGTGACACTCTCGTCTGCAAACGCATTTCTGAACAGCATACATCCACCAACACAACACTCTATCTTCACACAACCCAGCCCCAAGTTTGCCACTTGTTTCTTAGCACGGTACAGGTTTGCTGGCATTCTGTGATTACTAGGCATGGTGGAACCCATCAGACTGACCATCCTATCAAAACAACCTCCAGAAAGATTATAATCTGCCTTTATGCTTAAAGCAGCTAGGGAGGCGGATAACTCAGTGTGACTGTTGCACCCGTCCCACAATGGAGTCTGAGCCGCCGCCAACAAATCATAAAATCTCTTCACCTCCGGATTAGGATCCTCCTCTGCATTGTCAGAGTCCCCATGATCTGCTTGGTCATTATGTTCCAGCATACGCCCGGTGGAGGGTCCAACATGATCCATCACCATTTGTTCAATGTTGTTGTACGTATCCCTGTTTCCTCCAACCTCGTAGTAAGACTGTTGCACGGTTACGTCTGACGGTCTACGCGGTAACTGCTCACCATGGTTGTACCAGCAGTGGTATGTTTCCATGAACCCTTTCTCAGTTAGGTGGCACATGACATCATCCGCGTATTCAAAACTCATGCATTTGCACCTTGAGCACGGACAAGGGATCTTCTGAGTCACTTCAAATCCAGGCGTGTTTGCCGTAGCGAACGGAATGAACTCCAACAGCCCCATCATAAACTCCTCAGTCACTCGCCGATTGCGATCTAGTCGGTTGTACATCCATCACCGATTTGCCGGTACCTCCATTTACAATATCTAACAAGCACGATTTCTGTTACTTTAAATTATTGTAATTTTATTTGACTATCGGTTGTGAATCACTTTCTATCTCTTTGAGGTTGCAAATTGGTGGGGCCCTATCCCATTCGGGATGAATATGCAACCATCCGTAACCCATCCCATAATTGTATGCGGTCTATCTTGAGTTGAACGAATGTTCATTTGAAATTTCGGCAGCATTTCGCATTGGTCCCCGAGTACACAGAGATACGTACGGTATGAAACTCCGCACGCAGACATGCACCCTGGGGACAATACGAAATACCATAGCCGAAATTTCAAATGAACATTCATTCAACGTCTCCAGATAGACCACATACAACATTGATGGGTTACGCCCTACAGGTTACAAATTCATACCAAACTGTCCAACCGGGACAATTCAAGATCCAACACAACACGGTACATCAACCGGTTGTTTTGAAACTTGAACGGGAATCTAATGGGTACACACACGACTAAACCCTACATTATTAAAGTTGAGTTTCATTTTTTAAGTTCCCTAAGAAAGGGAGTCTGCCGAAATTTTGGCAGAGTCTCCCCTGTAAACTACACATTTCCCAAATTTACAAACGGCCTGTTACATATAGAAAACTTCCCAGTATAGATAAATAAACATTTGATACGCATTATATATGATATTCAGAGTTATGAACTGCCAAATCATGTTAACAAACAACATTACACACACATCGTAAATCATGTTATCAGCACACAAAAGCAATGCCTAATGAGCTCTGCTCTCCACTAACAAACAACATTACACATGCATAAAAAATCATGTTAGCAGCACACAAAACCATCGCCTAATGAGCTCTGCTCTCCACTAATAAACAACATTACACATGCATAAAACACATTATAAACACATCAAAACCAGTTCCTAATGAGCTTTGCTCTCTACTAACAAACAACAATTGACATGCATACATATATCGAGAAAGTCAGCGTTAGGGATTACCTAGGGAAAAAAGTGGGCGATAAATACGGAGCTGAAGAAAGACGATCAGAGATCACGCGTGATGTGTGTTACTCTGCATGACAGACCAAGAAGTCGTTAGACAGTTACAAGTAGCAAGGAAACTAAACAAAGAGAGACACGCAAAGCAAATTATAGATTACACAGCAACGACTTCAGAGCAATAGATACTGTTCTACTTCCTTTATTTTGGGCTGATGTTGTTTATACCCTCAAGGCCATGGGGCCTATTGTGCTTGTATTGCGATTGGTGGACAACGAGAAGAAACCCGCAATGGGTTACATTTATGAAGCCATGGAGAGGGCCAAGGAAAGTATTCAAAATGCTTTTAAAGGAGATGAGACCAAATATAAAGATATCTTTGAGATCATTGATAGGAGATGGGATTGTCAGTTACATCATCCTTTGCATGCAGCAGGGTATTACCTCAATCCCCAATTCTACTTTTCAAATGCTTCCATTGAGAGGGACGGGGAGGTGAAGCGTGGCCTCTTGACAGTTATTGGGAGGTTATCTGAGACCACCCAGGATGAGGACTTGGCTATAGTGGAATTGGGAAGTTATAGAATGGCCGATGGATTATTTGGTTCAGCTACGGCCATAAGACATAGGAGTATTTTGGCCCCCTGTAAGTGTTTTCCTATTATAATAGTTACTTGTTTTGTTGTTCATTTAATGAAAATTAGCAACTAATATAATCCCATTTCAGCTGAATGGTGGAAGACATATGGGACACTTACTCCACACTTGCAAAACATTGCCATCAAGGTGTTGTCATTGACATGTAGCTCGTCGGGATGTGAGAGGAACTGGAGCATATTTGAGCATGTGGGAATTTCTTTCATCCTAAATTTTCTATTTCATCTTATTGGTATTCTTTAGTTTAACATTTTTTCAAAAAACAGATTCACTCTAAGAAAAGATGTCGGCTTGAGCATCAAAAGTTGGAGGACTTGGTATTCATTAAGTACAACCAGACTTTGAAGGACCGCTTTGATGCAAAGGACATCATGGATCCAATTGTCCTAAAGGATGTTGATGATGACTACACTAATGAGTGGACCTTGGGACAATTGGGTGGTAATGAGGATGCTGATGAGGAGGATGAGCTTGTCTTTGATGATGAAGAGAACAATGCCTTGACTTGGAAGCAAGTGGCACAAGCTGCCGGAGCCGGGGAGCCAAGGCATTACACTAGGAGGAATAAGATGAAAATGGGAGCAGCCAACACATCCTCTGAGCCTTCTTCAGCCAGAAAAAGAAAGGGAAAACAAGTTATTCAACAAGAAGAGGAAGAAGAGTGTGATGATGATGATGAAGAAACAGAAGAAGAAGATGTTGGAGGAGAAGCATACAGGAGTGATTATGAGAGTTCCAGTGGAGGGGAAGAACCATTGGAACTTGGAGATGAAGATGAAGATTATGGATTTTACAATTCCTAGTTGATAGATACATGATTAATGTGACCTATGTTTCTTTTTTAAATGTTTTTTAAAGCTGTCTTATGAAATATGACACTTGAGTTATACTTTTAAATTGCATTTGGAGTGGTTTCAATTTTATTCTCTGTTCTATTTATGTTTTTCTGCATGTATATATATTTTTTTGTTTTTTTGTTTTATATCCGCGATAGTAGCAAATAGCGTCCGCGATCCGCTCCGCTGCTCCGCGATCCCAGTTTTGGGGTCGGCCGCGACGCTCCGCGATTTGAGATTGACTACTATGCTTACCTTTAGATTACCAACTATTGGTAAAGTAATCTCACAACAAATTACTCCAATCAACAAGACTCTTCTACCAAAAGTGGCAATTATCAAACGGATATTTGGCTCTTCCCAAAGTTAACTATGAACAAGAAGGGATCCAGATGTGCATAACATTCGGTAAACTGACAAGACAATGTATAGCCTAAGTTTATTGTATTAGTGATTCGATTTGTTTTGTAATAACTGCTTTTGTATTTCTCAAACATACCCGTTGTTTGGTTTTTTGGTTAGGGTTCCCTAAGAAGAGATTTTACAGTTTACCAGAATTTCAATTGTTTCAAACGGTGTAAAAAATCAATATTAATCTATAGATTTTTTAACTTTTTTCCTCAATAACATACTAAACGGACACTAGTAAAATTTTACTTTCACTCCTAGGGGCAAATATTGCCACATGGTAATATTACCTAACACTTCATCACTTTTAGTTTGATAGACAGTGACAGAATGAGACACGTACAACAGCACAAATTTTGCAATCTAGTAAAAAGTTGAAACATGTAGCTTTATAAAATAACCTTTACAATATATTTAATTACAACACCAAATTTTTCAGTGTTGCCTAAGGTACATAACAGGATGGTATGTTGCAAAAGGTGGCATACTGAGTATGTTGGTCCTCAACTAAGTGCAAAAGATGTTTCATCAGATATTTCAGTTCATCAAGATCTTCTATCGAGAATTCTTCAGTCACATAAGATGAATGTAAGCACCAATGTAATAGTGGCAATTTAACTAGATGATAGATCAATTGAAGTAACAAGTAAAAGATATCTCTATTGAATCTCACAATTAAGATTAACTTGCTACAATAGTGATTACAAGAAAACTGAAAGAAGAGAACATATCACAGAAAGAAGGAAATGAATTTAGAGAGAATGAGAGACCAAGAGAAAGAGGAGAAGCTGCATCAATATTCTTCACACTTTCTTTCAGCACATCCTCTGCCTTAATTTTTATGCTTCTTTGGTTGCTCATGTTTAGCCCACAATGCCATAAGTCCAATAACCCACATGGCCACATATTACTTATAACACTAATTCCTCCACATCAGCATATAGGTTCATAACAGATACATTCAGTACTATAATTAATTTGATTTAAATTAACAAATTTTTAGCTAATTACTTATTCAATAATTATGTTATTTTATACATCAATCTGTTTCGCCATACCGCCCATATACTTTTCATGCACCTTTCTCTTTTTCTATTGACTACGTTATCTTTTTCTGCAACTTGAGGAAAAAATAAATTTTATAAATGGAAAGAGTCCTGGTTTTCTTTTTCCCTTTCAAGATCAGGACACAGGGTTACATTTATCATCTAATGATTCTAAACCGAACACTAAGCTTATTAGTTCCTTCGATTTTCAGATTTATAAAGGAAGCAAGAATGTAAGGAATAGGTTCATGATCCAAAACTTCTCATTCAAACAAACATTTTTTACACTAGCCCAAGAGACAACAAATCATCTAATGATTCAAACAAACCTTGGAGCTTACAGGAGGTTTTGAGCGGTTGAGCTTTCAACAGGTTCCACAATGAGAGCTTCGAGAGGTTCCAATATCAGAGGTTCCACAATAGAAGGAGACAGCACAGAGAGCTCCTCGGAGATAGGGCGAGGGAGGGCGGAGACAGGGCGACGGAGGGGACGGCGGACACAGGGCGCGGGAGGGCGGAGACAGGGCGAGGGAGGGAGGGCGGAGAGAGGGCCAGGCAGGGAGGGCGGAGACAGGAGGGGGAGAGAGGGAGATTTAGGGTAAATGATTAGAGGAGAGGCTCTGGTCGAGTGTTATTAACTTTTAGCGACGGACTCCAGCCGTCGCTACACACGTCACAACCATTAAAACACATAGCGACGACAAAGCAATTCCGTCACTAATCCATTGAACATTAGCGACGGCACAATAACGCCGTCACTAATCTTCTACTAGTAGCGACGGCGTTCGCCCACCGTCACTATTTTAAGTAAAAGAATGGAGGGAAGACCCAAAACCATTGCGACGACAAAGTAATTCCGTCACTAATCCATTGAATATTAGCGACGACACAACAACGCCGTCACTAATCTTCTACTAATAGCGACGGCGTTCACCCACCGTCACTACGTTAAGTAAAAGAATGGAGGGAAGACCCAAAACCATAGCGACGACAAAGCAATTCCGTCACTACTCCATTGAATATTAGCCACGGCACAATAACGCCGTCACTAATCTTCTACAATTAGCGACGGAGTTCACCCACCGTCACTACTTTAAGACCCAAATCATAGCGACGACAAAGCAATTCCGTCACTAATCTTCTGCTATTAGCGACGGCGTATTCCCACCGTCACTAATGAAGACACAGCGACCCACTCTGTCTGTCGCTAAGATTTGGCGCCAACAAAAACATTGGAGGGAAAACTATAGCGACCGCTACAGCGACGCGTTTGTGTGAGCGACGGCAGTAGTGACGGAGGCCTGTTGTAATTTTTAGCGACCACGTGTATATGGTCGCTAATAAAGTCGCTAAGATGTTTTTCCTTAGGATTCTTCTGGTGGTCGCTAAGTCGGTCGCTATCTAGCGACGGGGTTCGTGTGGTCGCTAACCTATAGTAGCTATTTAGGGTTTTTTTAGTGGTGATCTTACTGTTAAAAGCTATGAGTCTTGATCTTCATTCCTTTGATCTTCATTCTGATTTGTCATTATCAAAACATTTATGATCTTCATTCTCCCCCCTTTTGATGATGACAATAACCTGTAAAATTCTGTTGGAATGAACATTGATTCAAGTTTATTTTAAGATTAAATCCTTTTTATTTGTTATATTTTATTGGCCCTTGTGTTATACTTTATTTGGTACTAAAAGTACTCTCCCCCTGTGTTTTGCAGTGTTTGCCAATGATTTAAATGATTGCTGTGTCTCCCCCTTTGGCATTATCAAAAAGAATATAAGACATAAATATATAAAATGTAAAGTGCAATCGTAGATAAAATCGAAAAAGGATAATTATATTCATGAAAAGTAAACAAATAAGAGGACATGTTTTTCATAAACAGAAAGGGAAATTACTTAATAACAACCAACAAAACAAAAGAAAAACTAATTGGATGGTGGTGGAAAATGGGAAAGGGGAGTCTGTATGGTGCTATCAATGTGATCAAAACGATCATGAACATAGGAGCGGAGGGATTGGAGTTCGGTGGCCAAATCTGCCATTGACATAGAACCAGGCATGGGATCGGAATCTGGAGGAGGAGTAGAATATTTAGGAATCCAGTCTCCCTCAGCGTTTTGTTTATAGCCAAAAGAAGATAAAGCAGTTTTTCCAATTATGAAGAAACGTTGGGGCTTGATGCATAACTCCTCTGAAATGGGGACATTAAAATGGCGGAGAACGCGAGTGATGAATCCAGCATAAGGAAGTGGGGCATTGGCCTTGAGTACTTTTTGCATGCGATAACGGATGAGAGTGGTCCAACTGAGAGGCCTAACTATTAATAGTGACCACATGAGCACTAGATCCTCCTCAGTGACTTGTGCCAAGTTTGTAGAGCAGGGAGCAAGAATACGCACGATGATGTTGTGCATGACCCTACATGAGAAGGAAAGTGATCCAGTAAGAAGACGTCCAGAAAGATCAGCATTGTCCTAGCAAACAAGACGACGGGCCTCCAGGTTATTGAACTCAGCTTCCCATGACTCAAAAAGATGTCCTTCATAATATTCACCAACGGAAGGAAGGTTGGTGAGAGCATAAAACAATCCAGAATCTATTGTAATGGGAACTTTCTTTACCTCTGTGAGAATACGGCCATCGGTAATCTGAAGATTAGAGTAAAAGAGTCGGACTAAGTCGGGGTAATGATCTTCCTTAATGGTTAGAAATGGCATGAGATTTTGAATGTCAAAAAATTGATAGCAATCCACGTTTTCAATGATAGGGGTGTCCACATATTTGGGATCAAGAACATCTCGGTTGTGGAAAAGAGAGTAAAAATGTTCCTGTTGAGCAAAGGTGGAAAAGAACTCAATGAAAGTATGTAATGTAGGAGTGCGGTTTGGTTGATTAGAAGAAGAAGAAGAGCCTAGTGTTCTCTTTTTCTTGGTGGGAACGGAAGGAGAAGGTGGAGTGGGAGTGTATGAGGGGGAGCGATCTGCCATTTGCCTGAAGAGTAAGAATGACAGAGAGTGTGATGGTGAAACAAATGAAACTTGAGGATTTTATGCATGCTGAGGACAGGTAAGCAATTACATAGAGTAGGGTTAGAAGAGGTAAGCGATTACGAGAAGACGAAGAGTCTGGTTATTCTGGACCAATGGTAATCGATTACAAAGAGATATGAAGGAGGTGGTAATCGATTATTGGAATAGGAAAGGTCAGAAAGAGCTCGGGTAATCGATTACATAGAAGGTGTCTTGAAACTGTAATCGATTACAGTGGAAGTTTCGTGGGTATGGAGATAAGAGGGGACAGGATAGGACGTGTGCCATAATTAGGGGAAGCGTGCGCAGGTAATGGGAAACGTGTGTGCAGTAATGGGGTGGAATGGCAGTTTTACGAGATGCATTTGGAAGAGCTATCTCGATTTAATAAAAGATTGACAACTGACATGAACAGTGGTAATCGATTACATCTAAGGTGTAATCGATTACGAAGGCTCTTTAAAGAATATTATCCATGTGGTTGCCTCATTTGCTGACTGGATAAGTAAGCTGGTAATCGATTACAATGTGTTTGTAATCAATTACTGAGACTTATTTTTACACACATTTTTAAGGATAATTAATGATGCCTAATTTATTTCTTATGTGAAAAAATTGTTCTTTAGGCAAAGGCTTTGTAAAAATATCTGCGAGTTGCTTTTGGGTCTCAATAAATTCTAATGTGCAATCTCCTTTTTGAACATGATCTCTAAGGAAATGATGTCTAATTTCTATATGCTTAGTCCTAGCGTGTTGTACTGGATTTTTGGAAAGGTTTATTGCACTTGTATTGTCACACTTTATGGGAATATGATCTAAGTGAAGTCCATAGTCTAGTAATTGTTGTTTCATCCATAGTATTTGTGCGCAACAACTACCAGCAGCGACATATTCTGCTTCTGCAGTGGATAAAGCAACATTGTTTTGCTTTTTACTATGTCATGATACTAGGGCTGACCCTATTAGTTGACAAGTACCACTGGTACTTTTTCTATCGGTTCTACATCCTGCAAAGTCAGAATCGGAATATCCTACGAGGTTGCAAGATGAGCCTTTAGGATACCATAGCCCTAGGTTTTTAATTCCTATTAGGTCTCATAATTCTTTTTGTAGCTTGTAAATGAGATTCTTTTGGATTAACTTGAAATCTTGCACAAAGGCAAACACTAAACATTATATCAGGTCTACTTGCAGATAAATATAGAAGGGATCCGATCATACCTCGATATAGTTTAGTGTCAACTGGTTTCCCAATCTCATCTTTATCAAGATAGCTTGCAGTGCTCATTGGTGTTGAAATGTCTTTGGCATTGATCATTCAAAATCTTATGAGTAGATCCTTGCAGTATTTTGATTGGTTGATGAAAATGCCTTCGGTTGATTGCTTAATTTGTAATCAAAGGAACAAATTAAGTTCTCCCATTAAGGACATTTCAAATTCTTTTTGCATTGCTTGGGAAAATTCCATACACAGATTTTTGTTAGTTGATCCAAAAATAATATCATCAACATATATTTGAACCAAGAGAATATCATTATCATTTCTTTTGATGAATAAGGTTGTGTCTACCTTTCCTCTGTTGAAATTATTTTCTAACAGAAATTTACTTAGTCTATCATACCATGCTCGAGGTGCTTGTTTAAGACCATATAGTGCTTTATTTAATTTATAAACATGGTCAGGAAATTTATCATTTTCGAATCCTGGGGGTTGACAGACATATACCTCTTCATTTATGTAACCATTCAAGAATGCGCTCTTCACATCCATTTGAAATAATTTAAAATCTATGTATGCTGCAAAAGCTAAGAGCATTCTTATTGCTTCTAATCTGGCTACAGGTGCATAGGTTTCCTCATAATCTATGCCTTCTTCCTGATTGTATCCCTTTGTAACTAGTCTTGCCTTATTTCTTATGATTATACCGTGTTCATCCATTTTATTTTTAAAAACCCATTTGGTACCTATGATTTGATAATTATCAGGTTTTGGTACTAATTTCCAAACTTGATTTCGTTCAAACTGATTAAGTTCTTCTTCCATAGCTATTATCCAATTTTCATCATTTGTTGCTTCCTTAATATTCTTTGGTTCTATTTGAGAAACAAAGGCCATAGTATTGTATGCATTTCTAAGAGATTTTTGAGTGATTACCCCTTTTGATATATCACCGATAATGTTGTCAATAGGGTGGTTCTTGTTGAACTTCCATGCTTTGGGTAGATTATCACTTGATGTTGGATTATCATCTTGACTGCTTGTGTGATCTTCCTTCTTTTCATCAATTTGAATTTTCTCCAGAGAATCTGTAATATCATCTAAAGATCTTTCTACACTAAAAGGGTTAGATTCATCAAAAGTAACATGAACAGATTCTTCAATGGTTTGTGTCCTTTTGTTATATATCCTAAATGCTTTGCTTGATAAAGAATATCCAAGAAAGATTCCTTCATCGGCTTTAGCATCAAATTTTCCTAGATTATCTTTTCCATTATTTAGTACAAAGCATTTACATCCAAATACATGCAGATGGGATATATTAGGTTTTCTTCCATTGAATAGTTCATAGGGTGTTTTCTTTAAGATAGGTCTGATTAGTACCTTATTCATAACATAGTATGTTGTACTAACAGCATCCGCCCAAAAATATTTAGGAAGGTTAGTTTCATTTAGCATGGTTCTTGCTAGTTCTTCTAGTGACCTATTCTTTCTTTCAACGACTCCATTTTGTTGGGGGGTTCTAGGGGCTGAAAAATTATGTTTGATTCCATATTTATCACAGAATTTTTCGAACGATCTGTTTTCAAACTCCCCTCCATGATCACTTCTTATACTAATAATTTTAAGATCTTTTTCATTTTGGACTATCTTAGCTAATCTTTTAAAGGATAAATAAGCCTCATTTTTATTTTTCAAAAATAGAGTCCAAGTAAATCTTGAGAAGTCATCAACAATTACTAGGGCATAATAGTTACCACCAAAACTTTTAGTTCTTGATGGTCCAAATAAATCCATATGTAGTAATTGTAGAGGCTTAGTTGTAGAGACAATATTTTTTGACTTGAAAGGTATTTTTACTTGTTTGCCTTTTTGACAAGCATCACACATTTTATCTTTTACAAACTTTAGTTTTGGTACACCTATGACCAGATCCTTTTTAATTATTTTATCTAAATGATCCATGTGTATGTGTGCTATCCTTCTATGCCAAAGCCATGGATCTTCCTCATGACTTATTAAACATCAGGCTTGACTAGATGATAGATTATCCAAGTTTATCATATAAATATTATTGATTCTTTTTCCAATAAATTTTATAGTGTCGTTATCTTTTTCTTTGATTATGCATGTGTCAGAGTTAAATATGACATGGTTACCTTTGTCGCACAGCAAACTTATGCTTAGTAAATTGTGCTTTAGTCCTTCAACATATAGCACGTTGTCAATGAAGGTTGTAGGATTCTTTCCAACTTTTCCTACTCCAAAGATTTTGCCTGTTGTTGTTGTCACTGTAGGTGACGTATCCTTCTTCCTTCATAATTAGTGAGGAGAATTTTGATATATCTCCTGTCATGTGCCTAGAGCAGCCACTGTCAAGGTACCAGCTTGACTGTCTACTGACCAAGCATACCTGCAACAAAGATTAAGTTTTTATCTTAGGTACCCATATCTTCTTGGGTCCTTGAAGGTTAGAGTTTGTTGGTACTTGCTTCCTAATCCAAATCTTGTTTGAATTTTGAATTCCATTTTCTCTTATTTTACATGTAGATATTGTATGACCCTTTTTTCCATAGTGATAGCATTTAACAAAAGGGCTAGTTGATGTCTTTTGTGATATAAAGAAATTTTTATACAATTTTTGCTTTTTAGAGGGGTCAAAACCTAGTCCTGCCTTATTAAAATGACATCCTTGTTTTCTAAGTAGTATATTTAGGTTGTCTCTTCCTATAGTAAATTTTGCTAAAGTATTTTTTAAATCATCAACTTCTTGAGAAAACTTTTGACATGTAATGCATGATTGATTGCTTGTGACCTTCGTTTTCAAATTATTTTCTAAGTTTACTTTTTCTAATTTAACTTGTCCTATTTCTTCATGTAATTTTAAAACGTTTTCTTCTAGATTTTGATTAATATTTTTAATATTTAAAAATTTCTTGGCTAGTTTTTGATATTCTTCATGAAGTTCTTCAAATGCTTCTTGCAATTCATCAAATGTAGGGTTTGAGTCATTTACCTCTTCGGTGTTAGCCATTAAGCAAAGATTTGCTTCTTCTTGATCTGATTCCTCAGAAGAGCTCAGATCATTATCATTCCAAGCAATATATGCTTTTTTCTTATTTTTGAAATGCTTATTTTCCTGTTTGTCCATATTCTTGTTTAGGGTTGGACATTCCATCTTCATATGTCCAAACTTTCCACATTCAAAGCATTTCAGACCTTGATTGGTTTCATCATTCTTTCTGAAGGATTTCCTGAAGTTTGGTCTCCTTTGTCCTTCTTTCTTCTTAAGAAATCTATTGAACCTTCAGACTAGCATTCCAAACTCCTCTGTATCATTCGTGCTCTTATTTTCGTCCATGTTTTCATCATCACTTTCATTCATTGTTTGTATTGAGGTTTTGAGAGCAATACCTCTTCTCTTTTTGTCTCCTTCTTCATGCTGATTTAGCCTGGTTAGTTCAAGTTCATGTTCCTGAAGTTTACCAAACAGAGTAGCAAGTGACATTGTTGCTAAGTCTCGTGATTCTGATATGGCTGTTACTTTTGGTTGCCATTCCCTATTCAAGCATCTCAAGACTTTGTCAATTAAATCTTTGTTAGAAAAAGTTTTTCCTAAACATGCAAGATGATTGATTATGTGAGTAAATCTCTTCTGCATGTCCTGTATATTTTCATTATTATTCATCATAAATAATTTATATTCCCTAGTTAGGGTATTTATTCTTGATCTCTTAACTTCGCTTGTTCCTTCGTGAGTTACTTCTAAGGTATCCCACATCTCTTTTGCTGTCTTGCAATTAGATATTCTAAAGTATTCGTCCATTCCTAAGGCTGAGGTTATTATATTTTTAGCCTTGAGATTGTATTGTACTTTTGTTTTATCTGCATCAGTCCATTCACTTCTTGGTTTAATCATGGTTATTTCTCCAACTTCTTTGGTTGGTATGAATGGACCATTCTCAATGGAGTCCCATATGTCTATATCATTAGCTTCTATGAATATTTGCATACGGGTTTTCCAGTATTGGTATCCTACTCCATTAAATACAGGAGGTCTATGGATGGAATTTCCCTCGGGGAAGATAGGGTTAGAAGAAGCCATTTCTACTTCTTGAAGTTTCTAAACCTTATACAAGAAGCTAGCTTTGATACCACTTGTTACTCTAGTGGCCTCCTATAACTCGAGAGGGGGGGGTGAATTGAGTTATGATAATTTTAAGATTTCTAATCACACTTTTCTCAACTCTTAATTTTATTGTAATTAAATGTAAATGAATATGACAGTGCATAGCAGATTATATAAAATATAAGACAGAGAGTAGGGTTAAGAGATTTGCAAATAGTATTTATACTGGTTCGACCAACCACTGCCTATGTCCAGTCTTCTCAAGTCACCCTTGAGGATTCCACTATTGTCAAAAATAGTACACTAGCACTTCCACACCTTGGCACAATCTTGCCTTTGTGTGAAGTATCTTGACACACCAAGAGTCTCACTACTCTTGTATACAATACTTTGGGAAACCTTCCCAAGCAAACAAGTATCTCACACTTTTAATAAAGTGAACAAAGAAATACTTTCTTCTTAGAGCATATGAACAAATTGAAGTACTTAAGTAAGTAATAATCTTAACAAGATTATATGGTCATTAAGATCATAAAAGATGAAGGAATTGTTATTCTCAATTGTTGTGATTTTGCAAATGAGATACTCTTCTATTTATAGGAGAGGAAATGCCTTCAAGAGGTGCAAGAAAATAATAAAATATTTGAAAAGGTACCTCTTGATTAAAATAAATTAATTGTGAAAGGATGTAACTTTTTATCCAAACATTATGATGAAAAGGTGCATAAATATTTTTATCAGAACCAGCCTGTAATTGATTACATATAGTAGGTAATCGATTACTTTGTTATTTTTAAAAAAATCCATTCAGTATGTAATCGATTACTTAACATTGGTAATCGATTACTTTAAACAGTTATTTTAAAATGTTGGTTTTAAAAATATTCTGATTTATTTCAAAACGTTTTAATCTAGGTAATCGATTACGTTATTATGGTAATCGATTACATAAGCAGTTATTTTATAACGTTTTCTTTGAAAAGATATTCTGATCTTTTTTTTTTCAAACGTTTTCAATCATGGTAATCGATTACATGGTGATGGTAATCGATTACGGTCAATAAAAATGTTTCTTTTAGTTGACTCGAAATGTTGTAATTGATTACACCTAATGGGTAATCGATTATACTGCTTCAGAGTGTAATTATAATTTTATTTTAATGGCCATATTTTCTTATTAGATCTTACTGTTAAAAGCTATGAGTCTTGATCTTCATTCCTTTGATCTTCATTCTGATTTGTCATTATCAAAACATTTATGTTCTTCATGCCCTCCTTCACGTCGACACATATACTCAAGTTAGAAGCGAATCTGGGTCAACCCATTCATCCAAATACACACAGCAATCTGTTGCGGTCTAGTTAAAACATATTTTGCATGGGGTTTAAACATTCTTCCACATCCCGCATCCCTCAATTCCAACTCCTTCCTAGAACACCAAATCGAAAGGTCTAGACGACTCTTCTCGTTGTCCTTTGTTCTCCCCTTGATGTCCATAACAGTGTCAAACATATTCATGAAAACATTACGTTCAGTATGCATGGCATCAATGTTGTGTCTTAACAACAAGTCTTTCCAATATGGCAAATCCCACAAGATGCTCTGCTTCACCCAGTGGTGTTCCTTACCATAACCCGCAAACTCCTTAACACTCTTGTCCCAGATGTAGGGATACTCTTCGACCCTTCCAAACCCGTGCACCGGATAACCTACAGGGTGGAGGTTCATTAACAACCTTGTTCTTCTTAAAAGCGGTTTTGTTTCTCATAAACAGGTGATCCAACGGTAGAAACTTTCTATGACAGTCAAAGAAACTTGTCTTGCCACTTACAGGGAGTGATTCCCCCCCCCCCCCGGTATGTTCCATGCATACAGGGCAAGCAAGCTTCCCAAACGTTGACCATCCAGAAAGCATACCGTAGGCCGGGAAGTCGTTAATAGTCCACATCAAAACAGCACGCATCATGAAATTGTTCTTCAAAGACGCATCGTATGTCATTAACCCGACATCCCATAATTGTGATAACTCTTCAACCAACGGTTGCAAAAACACGTCTATGTTCGCCTTTGGATTTTTGGGTCCTGGAACTAGTATAGATAGAAACATGACCTCCCTCTTCATACACATATCAGGAGGTGAATTGTATGGGGTCAGTATGACTGGCCAACAAGGGTAAGCTCTTCCGTATTGACCGAACGGGTTAAACCCATCAGTTTATAAGCCAAGTCTTACATTACGCGACTCACCAGAAAAGTCCGGATATAGCTCATCCAAACACTTCCATGCTTTCCCGTCGGAAGGATGGCAAAGAAACCCCTCTTGTGTTCAGTTCAAAGCATGCCAACGTATGTGTTTTACCGTGGACAATGAGGCATACAGGCGTTGAAGACGCGGTGTTATAGGGAAGTACCACATTTTCTTCCTGGCCGTCTGGGTTACCTTCCCTCTCCTTTTAACGGTTTTGTAGCGTTCCTCATTACAATGTAGACATTTTGTGACACTCTTATCTGCAAACTTATTTCTGAACAGCATACATCCGCCAACACAACATTCTATCTTCACACAACCCAACCCCAAGTTTGCCACTTATTTCTTAGCATGGTACAGGTTTATTGGCATTCGATGATTATTAGACATGGTGGAACCCATCAGATTGACCATCCTATTAAAACAACCTCCAAAAAGATTATAATCTGCCTTTAGGCTTAAAGCAGCTAGGGAGGTGGATAACTCAGTGTGACTCTTGCACCCTTCCCACAATGGAGTCTGAGCCGCTGCTAACAAATCATAAAATCTCTTCACCTCCGGATTAGGATCCTCCTCTACATTGTCATCCTCATTTCCTGCTTGGTCATCATGTTCTAACATACGCCCTGTGGAGGGTCCAACATGATCCATCACCATTTGTTCTATGTTATTATACATATCCCTGTTTCCTTCAACCTCGTAGTAAGACTGTTGCACGGTTGCGCCTGATGGTCTAGGCGGTAACTGCTCACCATGGTTGTACCAGCAGTGGTATGTTTCCATGAACCCTTTCTCAGTTAGGTGGCACATGACATCATCCACGTATTCAAAGCTCATGCATTTGCACCTTGAGCACAGACAACGAATCTTTTGAGTCGCTTCAAATCCAGGCGTGTTTGCCGTAGCGAACGGAATGAACTCCAATAGCCCCATCATAAACTCCTCAGTCACTCGCCGATTGCGATCTAGTCGGTTCTACATCCATCACCGATTTGCCGGTACCTCCATTTACAATATCTAACAAGCACGATTTTTGTTACTTTAAATTATTTAAATTTTATTTGACTATCGGTTGTGAATCACTCTTGATCTCTTTGATGTTACAAATTGGTGGGGCCCTATCCTATTCGGGATGAATATACAACCATCTGTAACCCATCGATGTTATATGTGGTCTATCTTGTGTCGTTGATGTTCATTTGAAATTTCGGCAGCATTTCGCATTGGTCCCCGAGTACACAGAGATACGTACGGTATGAAACACCGCACGCAGACATGCACCCTGGGGATAATACGAAACACCATAACCAAAATTTGAAATGAACATTCAACGTCTCAAGATAGACCACATACAACATTGATGGGTTACGCCCTATTGGTTACAAATTCATACCAAACTATCCAGCCGGGACAATTCAAGATCCAACACAACACGGTACATCAGCCGGTTGTTTTGAAACTTGAACGGGAATCTAATGGGTACACACACGACTAAATCCTACATTTTTAAAGTTGAGTTTTATTTTTTAAGTTCCCTAATAAAGGGAGCCTGCCAAAATTTTGGCAGAGTCTCCCCTGTAAACTAGACATTTCCCAAATTTAGAAATGGCCTGTTACATACAGAAAACTTCCCAGTATAGATAAATATATATGCTACGCATTGTATATGATATTGAGAGTTATGAACACCAAATCATGTTATCAGTACATAAAACCAATGCCTAATGAGCTCTACTCTCCACTAACAAACAACATTACACATGCATAAAAAATCATGTTATCAGCACACAAAACCAATGCCTAATGAGCTATGCTCTCCACTAACAAACAACATTACACATACATAAAAAATCATGTTATCAGCACATAAAACCATTGCCTAATGAGCTCTGCTCTCCACTAACAAACAACATTACACATGCATAAAAAATCATGTTATCAACACACAAAACCATTGCCTAATGAGCTCTACTCTGCTCTCCACTAAAAAATCATGTTAACATGCATACACATAATGAGAAAGTCAGTGTTAGGGAATTACCTGGGAAAAAAGTCAGGGATGAATATGAAGCTGTCGACAGATGATCAGAGACCATGCGTAACATGTGCTACTCTGTATGACAAACCAATAAGAGGTTGGACAATTATAAGTAGCAAGGAAACTAAACAAAGAGAGACACGTAAAGCAAATTATAGATTAAGTTCATTATCAAAACCCAGAACACGCTCAAACTTTAGCGTACTAACAATATACCAAAATTAAACTCTTTAATAGTGATCCGGTCTAGATACCGGCCCCCATCTTTGTGACGTCAGACTGACCTCATATAAGGATAACCGGTGTCCTGGTTCAATGTTGCCACACCGGATATTCGTTGTCTGGCCGCCCGCCCTCGCTCCACGACAACATCATTCATTTTCTCCATAGCGGTTCTAAGTTCATCTTTACAGGGTGTTTATATAATTGTTAGCTTTTCCCTCATAGCAAGAGAAGAGCCCTTGATAACTTATCAACGAAGATACTGTTTGTAGCAAAATACGTCACATCAATGGCTTCAGAAAGTAAGTGGGTGTGTCAGCAGATTATGCGGAAAAGGTGATTATCCTCTCCTTTCCCTAGAGGATTGAACTCTGATAATTGACCTACCCTCCTGACACATTCGGAAAGTCGAGCCACTTTGATTGACACAATATACACGCTATCAGAGCTGAGGGACCCACCTGTATTCAACGACTCATTTTCTCACGTACAACTATAAGTAGCATATTTCAACACACATGCAGGGTATCGTTATTCTATCTCACACTTTACTGTTACTACGCTTGAGTATTCATTCAGTTCATACACTCTTCTAACTTGAGCGTCGGAGAATCTTCGCAGGTGGCACCACCTTTCGTCCCCTTACAACGCGAATCGTTGGTGTAAAGGATCTCCAGGACAACAAGATCGGCCTCTCCCACTGAGAGACCGGATTAATACATCGGATATACACAGTTCCGATGTGCAAACCCTAAAAACACCTGCATCCTTGTGGCTGGTCCCACACCGGATCCTAGACCCCGGTCCAGACCAGTTCATTGGCACGCCCAGTGGGACCCGATAGAGTTATTCCCATTTTCGCAGAAGTTAGATTGTCACAATGGAAGGTGATGGGAGAGATTTCGTGGAAGGTCACGTGGAGGATATGACCCATCAACAGGCTAGGAGGAGACTCGTCTTCGAATCCCCTGCAACTCAAACCCGGAGGATGGTGCAAGTGCAGACGCCTGACCCTCGCGATGAGGTTATCAGGCAACTGAAGGAGGAGCTGATGGAGCTGAGGCGAGAGAGAGGAGGAGCCGGGGACAGAGTAGTGTCTCATGCAGAGGAGGCTCACCATGCATCAGCGAGGGATAGATCTACCACCCTCCAGTATTCGAAGATCCCCACATATGAAGAGAGGGAGCAGACGCAGGACTCTGGTGATAGAGTTAGTATCAGGAGAAGGGAGCAGGCGGTGGTAACTTCAGGGACATACAAGCTTAGTGTCCCTTTCTCAAGAAGGTTGATGAGTATTGTCATTCCAAAACATTTGCAAACAACTCAGCCATTGTCGATTGGGAAGTATAATGGAGAGACCGACCCCACTAAGCATTTGGATGCTTATGTTTATGAAGCTATGTATCTGGGAGCAGACGAAGATGTCATGTGCAGAATGTTCCCAAGGACGTTGACGGAGGAAGCTCTCAGCTGGTTTAAAAGTTTGCCTTCAGGATCTATAGACTCTTGGGAGGAAATGGCTGCTGCATTCGAAAGCCATTTCGTCATCTCCAGGGATATCCCAAGAACTTCTCACACCCTGGCCCAGATAAGACAGGGAGAAACTGAGACTCTTAAGGAGTTCCTGAAAAGGTTTTACAAGGAGGCTGCGTTGGTCCCTAACCTCACGGAGGCCATACAACTCCATATTGTAGTGGAAGCTCTTCAGCCAGGTTCAGCCTTTGCCCTATCTTTGGCAAAGAGCCCACCTACAACCTTCGAGGAGTTTCGAAGGAAAGCTTCCAAATATGTGGGCATAGAGATGCATCTAGAGGCAACTGCAGCAAGAGTAAAGCCTTCTGTACCCGCTCAGCAGCCACGGAGAGAAAAGGAGAGAGCGAGGCCCGAGAAGCATGCCTTTAGAGAAGACTTTGTGAATGCTCGTCAGCATCCACGAGATAGGCGCGTATCATCGTTCGATCACTATGCTCCGTTGAACACCAGGCACTCACAAATCATGAGGGAGGTTGGTTGGCCAACTCTGAACGTCTTTGGTATAAGGAAGCCAGCCCCAGCCAAGAGGGGTGGTAACCCGCGTAAATACTGCACTTTCCATGAGCAGACAGGGCACAACACTGATGAGTGTAAGGCGTTAAAGAATACGGTGGAAACTCTCATTCGGGAAGGAAAGCTGAAGCAGTATTTGTTTAAGGAGAAATCTATGGATGAGCCTCACAGGATGGAGAAAAGGAATAGAGATCCTGATGATGAAGATGATAATACACGCAACCCAGTAAGGAAGTTCACTGCGGCTGAGAAGCAGAAAGGGGTAGTGATTGCTGAAGGTGCCCAACAAAGTAATATGCCCCAGCAGCAGAGACAGGGCAGACGAGAAGTGATTGAGATGATAGCTGGAGGATTTGCGGGAGAAGGAACATCAATCACAGCACGAAAGAACCACCATAGGATGATTCTGTCAGTCCAGGGTAAACCGAGGGATAACCGCCCTTTCAGGGACGGAGTGACAGCCCCGACGGTGTCGTTTACAGATGATGACTTCGGCCCAACAATTCCAGGAGGTGATGATGCAGTAGTGATTGTGGCCGTCATAGCCAATAAGGACGTCAAGAGGATCCTCGTCGATCAGGGAAGTTCTTGTGATGTTATCTTTTATAATTGTTTCAAACGAATGGGTTTCAGTGATGCAGATTTACAACCATACACACAAGAACTCACAGCGTTTAACGGAGCCAAGCAATCCACTAAGGGATACCTCGACACTTTGATTTCTTTTGAAGGGGAGCCCGGTGCAAGAACAGTCAAGTCAAGAATTCTGGTGATTGATGTGGAATCCCCGTACAACGGTATCATAGGCCGTCCAACATTGAACGCTATGGAAGCAATTGTATCCACCCCTCATCTCTTGATCAAATTTATCGACAAGGACAACGCTGTGTCCTTACTCCGCGGAGATCAGGAGATGGCTCGATATTGTTATAATCTGAGCCTCAACATGGTTAAGTTGGATGTATTCAATAAGAAGAGGAAGTTGAACGACGGAGGAACAGCGGCAGGGTCTGTCAGTCTTATTGACCTAGACCCCAGAGCGGAATTGAAGATTGATCCACTCAATCCATCTAAGCCCACACCAGATGGTGGCTCCAGGGATGTCGTATTGGGAGATTCCCCAGAGAAGGTTACGCACATCAACGATAAGTTGGAGTCTGCTATGGAGCAACGCTTGTTAGCCCTTTTGCAGGAATTCAAAGACCTTTTCGCATGGACAGCAGCAGATATGCCGGGGATGGATCCTGAGTTCTGTTGTCACAAACTTGCAGTGTATCCTGAAACCAGACCGGTGGCTCAGAAGAAGAGGAGGTTGGGACCGGAGAAGCAAAGGGCGGCTTGTGAGCAAACAGAGGAGTTGTTGAAAGCAGGTTTTATAAGGGAGATACGTTATTCATCTTGGCTTTCTAATGTGGTCATGGTGCAGAAGGCTAATGGCAAATGGAGGATGTGTACAGATTATGTGGATCTTAACCGTTGCTGCCCTAAAGATCCATATCCCCTGCCCAACATCGATCGCATGGTGGACGATTCATCTGGTTACCAATATCTCAGTTTCATGGACGCCTATTCGGGGTACAACCAGATTCCGATGTGGGAGGGAGACCAGGAGAAAACTGCCTTTATTAATGACCGCGGTGTTTTCTGCTATACTGTTATGCCTTTTGGACTAAAGAACGCCGGCGCTACCTATCAGCGCATGATTAACAAAGTCTTTGAAGGGATGCATACAAAGCTGGTCGAAGTTTATATCGATGATATCATAGCCAAAACGCCCGCTGGAGGAGACCACATTGAAGATCTACGCCAAGTTTTCACTAGGCTTCGGCAGTACAACATGAGGTTAAATCCTTTAAAGTGCACTTTCGCCGTTCCAGCAGGAAAATTCTTGGGATTCATGTTGACTCAACGAGGCATTGAAGCTAACCCCGGGAAATGTCAAGCAATCCTGGACATGCAGAGTCCTAAATGTTTGAGGGAGGTCCAGTCATTGAATGGGAAAGTGGCCGCTTTAGCTCGTTTCATGCCTAAGATGGCGCACAGGTCCCTCCCCTTGTATAAGGCGTTGAAGAAACACAAGAGTTTTGAATGGGGAGAGGAACAAGAGCAAGCCTTCCAGCAGCTCAAAGCCGTTCTCTCGAGCCCACCAATTCTTGTTAAGCCTGATCCAGGCGAAACGTTAATCTTATACTTGGCAATATCCGATGAAGCTCTAGGCGTGGCCTTGGTGAAAGAAACCCCTGAAGGGCAGAGACCGGTGTACTTTACTAGTAAAACGTTTCAGGGGGCGGAAGGAAGGTATCAGAAAATTGAGAAAGCCACCTTGGCAGTTGTTTGGGCGTCACGACGGTTGAGGCCTTATTTCCATGCGCACCCAGTATTGGTAAGAACGGATTTGCCGCTCCGTTCAGTACTCAGCAAGCCAGACCTCGCTGGAAGGATGATAAAATAGTCTATTGAGCTATCTGAATTTGAGATTTCATATGAGCCTCGAGGAGCCATCAAGGCACAAGTGTTGGCCGATTTTGTAGTGGAAATGACTGGGGCAGACCCGGCTACCCCTCGAACGCATTGGACCATCTACGTTGACGGTTCGTCAAACAGCAAAGGATGTGGAGCAGGTGTGGTGGTAGAAAGTGATGACGGCGTACACTTAGAAATTTCCCTCCGATTCAATTTCAAGACCTCCAACAATCAAGCTGAATACGAAGCATGCTTGGCCGGTCTCCGTGCGGCAATTGATATCGGAGCATCAGCAGTTACCCTCTACAGTGATTCTCAGCTGGTGATTTCGCAAATCCAGGGAGAGTACCAGGCGAAGGAACCACAACTTCAATTGTACTTGAATTGTGTTAATGAGCTGAAGGGAAGATTTGAAGTTTTAGAGTTCAAGCATGTGCCCAGGGAAGAAAATACCAGAGCAGATATCTTGTCAAGATTGGCAAGTACAAAGCAGCCTGGTAGCACAACAACGGTGGTTCAGAGCACTTTGACATCACCCAGTATACCTCTGTATCCTTCTCTGAACGCTGTCATGGTGAGTTATCCATATGAGGATTCTTGGGTCATTCCCTACATTCGTTATCTGGCTGATGGTCAACTTCCTACTGACGAGAAGGAAAGAAGACGAGTAAAGAGGGAGTTGCCATATTTTACTATGGTCGATGGTGTTCTCTACAGAAGGGGATTCTCTGTCCCGTATCTTTCATGTTTAAGAGAAGACGAAGTTCAAGCGGTCTTGACTGAGGTACACGAGGGGCAATGTGGGCACCACGCTGGAGGCCGAAGCTTAATGAGAAAAGTCCTCAGGGCTGGATACTGGTGGCCCACTGTGAAGCAGGATTCCGCAGACTTCGTGAGAAAGTGCGACGCTTGCCAAAAATTCTCCAATCTCCACCATACACCAGCCCAAGAGTTATCTTCATCTGCTGTGCCTTGGCCGTTCTACCAATGGGGCCTTGATATTTTGGGTCCGTTTCCCACTGCGCCAGGAGGAATCAAATACTTGATCGTGGGGGTAGACTACTTCACCAAGTGGATCGAGGCAGAACCAGTAGTGCATATCACTTCTGCACGTACAAGACGTTTCATGTACGAAAATATCATAGCTCGGTTCGGGGTGCCAGGGCGGATTGTGACTGACAACGGCACACAGTTTACAGACAAAAAGTTCACGGATTTACTTGAAGGACTGGGGATAGTCCAGATATTTTCATCTGTTGAACACCCCCAGACCAATGGGCAAGCAGAGGTAGCTAATCGAGAGGTGCTAAAGGGGTTAAAGAAGCGTCTGGGAGAAGCGAAGGGAGGATGGACTGACCAGTTATGTCATGTTCTATGGGCATACCGCACTGCGCCTCATTCTTCAACCAACGAATCCCCATACCGGTTGGTATACGGGGTCGAGGCGATGATCCCAGTGGAGTTACAAACAAGATCGGCTCGTGTGGAGTATTTTTCAGCAGAAGATAACAACGCCAACTTAGCATCAGAGCTGGACGTCCTCCAAGAGTTAAGGGAAAAGGCTTTCGTCAGAGATCAGGCAATAAAAACAAAGGCTGCGCTCCGGTATAATAAACGTGTCCAGTACAGAGCTTTTAACACCGGAGACCTCATTTTGAGAAAGGCCAGTGTGGGGAATAAGTTCGCTCACCAAGGAAAGCTAGCACCGACGTGGGAAGGACCTTATAGAGTTTCGGAAGTGACTGGAAAAGGGTCATACCGATTGGAAGAACTTGATGGAACTCCAATCCGCAACAAATGGAACACTCAGAACTTACGTGTCTATTACAGCTAGTTGGTAAGACGGCGTGTACTCTTTTTCCTTACTTGATTTTTTTCCCATTGGGTTTTCTCAAGAAGGTTTTAACGAGGCATGACCCCAACTACGCTTTTCATGTAATGTACTTTCAATTTTAATGAGAATACATTTTAACCGCCCTATCATTCTCACGTTTCTTATGTGTTGTGATTTATAGCCGTAGTTTAATACGCATACACCTCAGGACGGATGAACTCAACTACCAATTCTGTAGTTGATGATATAACTCCTCGAGGAACTGATGAAGACCCCTCAGGATGGATGATCTCAATCACACATCGTGTGTTTTGACGATGTAACTCCTTGAGGTGGAATGGGTTGTAGGGCTGGTCCTTTCTCAAGGCCACAAACCGAACCCCATTCGAAGACTACATGGGTTGTAGGGCTGGTCCTTTCTCAAGGCCACAAACCGAACCCCATTCGAAGACTACATGGGTTGTAGGGCTGGTCCTTTCTCAAGGCCACAAACCGAACCCCATTCGAAGACTACATGGGTTGTAGGGCTGGTCCTTTCTCAAGGCCACAAACCGAACCCCATTCGAAGACTACATGGGTTGTAGGGCTGGTCCTTTCTCAAGGCCACAAACCGAACCCCATTCGAAGACTACATGGGTTGTAGGGCTGGTCCTTTCTCAAGGCCACAAACCAAACCCCATTCGAAGACTACATGGGTTGTAGGGCTGGTCCTTTCTCAAGGCCACAAACCGAACCCCATTCGAAGACTACATGGGTTGTAGGGCTGGTCCTTTCTCAAGGCCACAAACCGAACCCCATTCGAAGACTACATGGGTTGTAGGGCTGGTCCTTTCTCAAGGCCACAAACCGAACCCCATTCGAAGAATACATGGGTTGTAGGGCTGGTCCTTTCTCAAGGCCACAAACCGAACCCCATTCGAAGACAACATGGGTTGTAGGGCTGGTCCTTTTTCAAGGCCACAAACCGAACCCCATGCGAAGGCTTGGGCGCAGTAGGCCGGTTCACAGAGAAAACCGCGCTGAACCCCGAGTAACGGGCGCAGTAGGTTCAGGATTAGCCCTGATCCGAACCCCGTGTTGAAGGCTTGGATTGTAGGATTGCACCGAACTCCAAGTACGGTTAGTAGGATCGAACCGAACACCGTGTGAAGACTTGAGGTGTAGGACCAAACCGAACCTCAAGAGAAAGGCATAAAGCTTACCCTTGCCAAAGCTATACAAAATTCAAAGGCAATATCCGTCCTCAATTGTGGAATATCCATCCCAGAGCGGTTGAAAGCTAATGTACCCGCTCTACATCTTCGAGGACAGATAAGCATTTCTATCTTTTGAGAATTTAAAAGGTAATCTTTGAGATAAACTCTCCCTTCCCAATGAACTTACACTTGGGGACAGGGCGTGCTTTAACTTAATTGTTATTTATTCATTACAATTTGTTATCTTAATCCAGTGTGATGAGCACGCTTTAAGTAACTAAGTAACCACGCAGAACGGATTCGCAAAGCATTGGAAATAATAAAGTGTTTTGTATAACACCAAGTTATTCAGCACTCACACATTCGATGCAAACAGTTGAGGAAAAGTAATAATGAATCTTATTTTCAAAAATAAGGAAATATGCAGGTTACAAAATGTTTTAAAGCTGGAGCCGATCCCAGAACACGGCTATGAGTGAAAGCATAAAATTAAGAGGCCGGTGCTTGATCCTCCACAGTGGATACTCCTGCCTTCTCCGTTTGGTCCTCCGCCCCAGTTTGGGCACCTTCTTGTGCTTTAGCTCCAGAGGCAGCAGTGGACGATGTAGGCTCCATACTTTGACCTTCTGGGAGGGGAGGCAGTTCGTATAGAGATGCATTGGGTTCATGGTGCGATCCGTCCTTGTGAACTTCTACAAGTCTTCCCCCATGGAACTCAAAGAACGGATCTAATCCGTACAAATTCAGCTTTATTCCAAGGTTACGATAGTAGACTTGACGAAGGGCCAGGCCGAAAGATTCATACGCCACATTTTTGCATATATCCAAGGCTTTGGCAGCCTTGGCCTTTACAGCAGCTAGCCTTCTTTGAACCTTGGCGTAATCCTCTTCTGAAGGCCCAGCACTCGCACCACCCTTTTTGAGTTCATCAATTTGGGCTTGCATCTCCTTCCGAATAGACTCCCACTCCCCAAGGTCCTTGTTGCGACCATCCTCCATAACTTTGAGATCGTCAGCAAGCTTAGCCGATCTCTTCTTCTCCAGTTGTAATTCTTCTTCAAGGAGGGGTATGGATTTGTTCTTATTTTGGAGGTCGGCAACTTCCCGTTCTAGGGCCTTATTCGCAAAATGAACTTTGCTTGCCTCTTCAGTTTTCCTCTGGAGTGTTTCTTTAGTTTTTTCCAATTCCGATTCCACTCCCCTGCGAACTTCAGCTTGCTTGGCCGCCCATTTCTCCTTCACTGCGAGTTCGGTCTCAAGTTTGTCAACCTGATCCATATAGTCAGCTTTCTCGCTCAGGGACTCAAGCAGGCCGGACAGTTCTTCAAGTTGCCAACGGCCAGCCTTACAAGCACCTCGGACTCCAGCAGCATCGAGGGAAGGGCGGAGGCAATACCGTGCTTTTGGGAGAGTAGGAGGCATGGATCCTTGAAACCACAAGTAAGGAGAAAGGAAGGAGTCACGTGGAGGATCGAATGCTGGAGGAGGACCATTCCCAGAGTTCGGTTCCGAAGCATTATGAGAAGAAGGGGCAGAAGACTCAGGAACGGGTTTCTTTCCCTTGTCCTTCTTCAATTCAGCGTCTTCGGCCGTCCTCTGACGCTTCTTCGCAGGGTCATCAAAGGAGGGCTTCTCTTGATTGGCCTTCTTTACAAGATGCCTCTTCTTCCTCTTTTTCTCTGGGACGGCCTCTTCGCCACCCGCTCCAGCGGCCTCAGATGCTTCTTCGGTCTCCTCCTCCTTGAAGAGAGGAACCTCATCTCCTACTGCAGAAGTCAGAGGAATGAGGGGAGTTTTGGTGGCGTTCCTCTTCGCCTGGATTTCATTTTCTTCAGAAGAGGAGTCATCGTCAGCCATCATGGACCTTAGCGACAATATTTCTGGGCAGGCCTTTTCAATTTGTTCTGCAAAACAAAAAGAGTTGAATAAGCATACAAGAAGGAAAATAACTAGAACGGTATAACCATACAACACAAGGAGAATAAGAGCGAATATTACGGAGGTAGGTGTTTTTGATGTCTTCCTCGGCCAAGAGAAGACGGCTGGAAAACCCTTTGAGGGTCTTTAAGGCCGTCTGCAGGGCGCTCAATACCTCAACAGAATGAGGGGAAAGTTCACTCTCATCTGTATAATAAGCACGGCTCATAAGGAGAAAATGCTCGTGCGTCCAGCTAAGGGGAAACTTGGTAAACCCCTCTTTATTTCGCCAGAAGACCGGCTTATTTGGTTGAATCCGGACCCGCGTGTAGTAGTGCTTGAAGGAGCGCCCATCTACCTTTGCGGATTCCGTATAAGACTTGAAATTTACAACCCTTGAGTCACTACGGAGTATAATGAACCCAAGGCCGCCCTTCTTATTAGCTCGGCGGACCACTTGGCAATAGTAAAATAGCTTGGCCACAGTGGCGGAGAAGCCAAAATGCTCCCCCAAGACTTCCAGAGCCCGGACAAGACTCCAACCGTTGGGATGTAATTGTGAGGGGGCACAGTCTAAGAAACGCAGGACGGCCATCTGGAAATCCGTCAGTGGAAAGCGCACCCTCAGCTTTAAGAAAACGAAGTCGTACATGTAGACCGACCTCGCGTCAGGGACGTTGTGGCATATTCTTTCAGAAGGATGCGGAGCCATCACAGCGTATCGTGCTTTGTACTTCTTATCCGAGTATATCTTACAGCGGAAAGAAACCATGCGCTCCTCCTCACTTGCATGGTGCGAAGGGATCTCTAAGAACTCCTCTTCCACCCAGCAATAAGGTTTTTCCCTGTTGAGTTTCTCCCAATCAAGCCGGTGTGCCACAACATTGACACACCCTTCAGCAGAGCGGAGAAACGGCGTTTTTCCACGTCCTGGAAGATCCATGGTTGTGCAGGCGCGGTGGAATGCGTAGGTGCTGTGATAAAAAGCAACATCGTCAGAGAGATAACCCTCAGCACTTGACCCCTCATCAGAGCGGCTGGTAGCCCTCGAACCAAGGGGAACCTCAGAGCGACGAGATGAAGAAGACGCTCGTGAGGAAGAAGCTTTGGCTCTCTCTGAGCGATGGCGCCCAGCCACAGGAGGATTCGCTGGAATCCTCCCACCACGGTGGCTAAGGGGGGCACGAGAGCCAAACCTCCCTCTATTTGAAGGACCAGCGTGTCCAGCTCTAGGGCGCATGATGGAAATAGAATGATTAAAATTGCAAGGAGTTAAAGGGAAGGAAGGTTACCTAAAGGAAGAGGATCTTTAAGAAGTTGAAGACGACAAGGAAATTCCAAGGAAATTTGAGCAGAGTTTCACTAAGTTTGAGAGCAAGGATGGATTCCTAAATCTGCTAAGAGTTCCTTTTATAGGTAACGAAGAAACACAGTGTTTCATCGAAGGTCACAAGGCTTGCCTCAAAACGCAACCTTTTCAAATTGAAACGACTCCGTCGTTTCACCACAAACGGGCGCGAAAACAGTAACGTTTCAGCAAACATTTTCGCTTAATGGGCCCCCACTCAGTTTGAATCTAGGCCCAATAAGCTCAATCGACGGTTACACTCTTGGGCAATGATGGCTCTTGCATAAAAAACGCATTTATTGTCTAATCATGCTGTGCGCATTTAATGCCTCCCAACCACTTTTCGAATACCAAGGGTTTCGATTTTCAAAGACTCTTGGGATTTCCATTACTTATTTTATGTTGTCTGAATCCGTTGTATGCAACGCGAGAAGGGCGGTCACTCGTTTGCTAGAGCGGACGCCACCGAGTTTCCAGAGACTTACAAGAATGTACTACCGACATCTAGACTTCTCTTAAGAGTTGTGTAGCTCATATGAGCAACTTAACAGTCTCTCATACAAGCTAGGGGACAGATGATCCGGTCTAGATACCGGCCCCCATCTTTGTGACGTCAGACTGACCTCATATAAGGATAACCGGTGTCCTGGTTCAATGTTGCCACACCGGATATCCGTTGTCTGGCCGCCCGCCCTCGCTCCACGACAACATCATTCATTTTCTCCATAGCGGTTCTAAGTTCATCTTTACAGGGTGTTTATATAATTGTTAGCTTTTCCCTCATAGCAAGAGAAGAGCCCTTGATAACTTATCAACGAAGATACTGTTTGTAGCAAAATACGTCACATCAATGGCTTCAGAAAGTAAGTGGGTGTGTCAGCAGATTATGCGGAAAAGGTGATTATCCTCTCCTTTCCCTAGAGGATTGAACTCTGATAATTGACCTACCCTCCTGACACATTCGGAAAGTCGAGCCACTTTGATTGACACAATATACACGCTATCAGAGCTGAGGGACCCACCTGTATTCAACGACTCATTTTCTCACGTACAACTATAAGTAGCATATTTCAACACACATGCAGGGTATCGTTATTCTATCTCACACTTTACTGTTACTACGCTTGAGTATTCATTCAGTTCATACACTCTTCTAACTTGAGCGTCGGAGAATCTTCGCAGGTGGCACCACCTTTCGCCCCCCTACAACGCGAATCGTTGGTGTAAAGGATCTCCAGGACAACAAGATCGGCCTCTCCCACTGAGAGACCGGATTAATACATCGGATATACACAGTTCCGGTGTGCAAACCCTAAAAACACCTGCATCCTTGTGGCTGGTCCCACACCGGATCCTAGACCCCGGTCCAGACCAGTTCAAATAGTATAATAATTCTTGGTATGTTTTCTATCAATTGTCCATTTATGTCATTGCACAAATGACCTGTTAAACACTTTCTAAATTTAGCACATACCAAATGGATTCCTTTATGTTACTTCTCATTGTAACACCTAAAATTTTGATCAGCTTCTGGCACCCCACCCTATTTAATAATTGCATTTACTCAGATTCCGGCAACCCTCACCCTATTTTCGGCACCCCACCCCTTTTTCTGGTTATTTCTGGCGACGCCCCACCCTTCTCCAATGAAACCTTCCACTTCTTACCAACCCTACCGTTCTTCGACGAACTTGGTTGGCTAGCTGTCTTCTCCGGCGAACCTGGTTGTCTTCTCCGATGAATTCTCCGGTCACCTTCAAAATAGAAGGCTGTTTTGCAGCTTTTACTTCACTTCTTTTCTGTTTTATTACCAATATCAACTCAAATCTTCTTCTCTAATCTGCAATGGCTGTTAGGTGTATGCCCACACCATCACCACAGGTCTCTTACCTCTCCACACACTCCCAATCAGGCTGCAACATCCTCTCCACACTCACCTCTATTCTCAACAACAACAGAGAAAGGACTTAGAAGAACATAACAATAGGTGAGACTAATTAAAATAACTATGTTAAATTGGCTCAAATGTGGCTTACTATGAATAAGAGGTAGTTAATGTACTAATTAAAACAAAATTGTCAAATATATGTGATGAAGATGATGGCTAATAAAGTTGAGATGAGACTTCACACATTTGGATTGAAAATTAATATCTGTTTTGGGTGCCAAAAGTCAGGTTCATGGCTTTGTCACATGAAAATGAGTCATAGCTTCATGGCACTACTAAGACAGAGAAACCGAGAAGGAGTGGTAAGTGGTTTTCTAAAGCTTTGTGTGCAGAAAATTCAAATGCATTTCTATATTGTGTTTTTCATCTTGTAGCTAGTCTTAGTCATTTATTTTCTCCTTTTGAACAAGTTTCTTTGCTAAATAATATGTTGGCTTGTGACAAAGCAGTTCCCTCACGGCCACTCTCATGAGAAGTGAAAGGGGACCTTGCTGATCTTTACACTATATACATGAAGAGTAATCCAACTCTTGACAAATTGTCTCATTTGACGTACCTGTTTAGCATATGCCATCCACTATAGGTGATAACTTAATATATCTAATTATAAAACTGAATTTGCAGTTGTGGGCATTATTTTTAGTATTTTTTCTTGTTTTACAACTTTTGCATTATTATATTTATCCAAAGCTCTTTACACTTGAAAATAGGTGACAGTCCTTAAAAGATCTAGTGTAGATCATATATAACCTATGAATGATAGTTCCTTAACATGTAGTAGGTCAAGTTTGAGGAAAAATTATACTGAAAATATACAAATATTGTAAGAATAAAATCAAGATTAAATTTAAGATATTAGTTATTGGTAGATATTCAGTACTATTGTAATCAGTTTTAAAGAAGTGAAATTTTCTTGGCTCTTGTAGATTTTGTTTAGAATCTTATCAAGAAGAAGTATTGAAGCTGTTAGATTCATTTGAGAAACTGAATAATTAGAAAACCCTTGTGGAATAAGAAACTGCCAATTTTTTAGTGCAACCTAGGAGGTGAACTGCAGGGCATGAAACTCAAAGCCAAAGACCCAATCATGGGTGTATAATTTGGGTGTATATGAAAGAGATGTGCAAAGGTAGGGTAGTTTCTTTCCTTCATTGGTTTATATTTTTCTGTTATAGATGTACTAATTTTGGTTTTGTTGTGATCTGATTCTGTTCTCCACAGATTTTCATTCCAAGTAATTGATGAAATATTTACAATGTGTCTCACATTGCTTCCATTTTCCATTTCTATCCAACATTGAATTTTTTTATCATAAGTTTTGAAGACAGAATGGAAACTTCATATTTCTTGAAATGCAATGCAATGTGGAAAACAACAAAATTTAAGGTCATAGCCTTGAAGACATTATTTCAACAATTTAAAAGACTTCACCGGCGATCACCCCTCTGTCTCCGACAAGCTGCCGCCACTGTTTTTCATCTCCGGCGAGTACCACAAAACTGGTGTTCTGTCTCCGGCGAGCTCTCTGCCCTCATTTCCTTTTCCGGCGAGCTGCCCCTTCCTTTTTCTCTCTCCAACAAACAACCCACCCCCATTTTTGTCTTCGGTGAGTAACCTCACCTCTCATTTCCAACAGCTGCAGTCTCCAACAGCTGTTGTTGGCATCTGAAAAGGTTTGACCACTTCCAACAGCCCCTGCCACCTCCAACAGCCACCTGCCACCTCCAACAGCCACCTACAAGCTCCAACAGCCACCTGTCACCTCCAACAGCCACCTGCAGCAAGCTCCAACAGCCACCTGTAAGCTCCAACAGCACCTCCCCACTCCATTAATGTTACTATGTTTCATTTGGATGATATTGGTTTTTAATTATCACTTATGAATTTGGAGTATGTTTTTAGTTATATATCTTTTAAGTTGTTTCTTTTAAGTTTGTTTGGGAAAATAGTCTATCATTGTATAGTTAGAAACAATTAGTTTGGTGACAAATAACTCAGCTTTTGAAGAGTCATAAGGATAAAGACTTTAGGCCTTTTGAACTGGTAGGTAGCCAAGAAGGAATATCAGTTGAACAGAGAGAGCTTTATATTTGTCCAATGACAATTATAGAACATACAGAAGTATTTGAAGTTGAAACTCTGTTTCCAACCTCATGTTTGTTTTTCTTTGTTCAAATAAATTGTTCTCTTGGCTAAACTACTCCTGCTGGACATGGTTCTAAGAAATATTGAATTGGTCTTGAGATAAATCATTACCAAAAGTCTCAAGAACAGGGGTTGCAACAAGCAAACCAGAGGACTTGGTAAATATTTATGTTTTAGAACTAATTCTTCCTGTATGAATTTTGTTTAAACTCAAACATCTTATTTTAGTGGAACCAAGCATTTACTATTTAAAATAATCATTAGTAAATAATCATTAGATATCAGATGATCATTTAATTAACCAATAAATATCAAACACAGAAGATTGATAGACACAAATACTATAATCAAACATTTTCAAGTATCATGACCAAGACAATTGTAATTTACACACTTTCAAGAAAATAAATCCAGCATATCAAATGCAGAAAATTATGCAGACAATTGTAATTTATATAAAAGGTAAAATTCATCACAACTAACCATTGCACAATAAGAAACATCATTACCACTACAGTAATTCCACTATAATTCCACAATCTAATACATCAGAGCAATCAACAAATCAGTAGTAAAATTTAATTTAAAATTAAAAATAAAGATTGGACTTCAATGCATACTCACTACAAAATTAATAGAATGGTGAATGGTAGGACTACCGGACGGAGACTGGTCAGCTTCAGGGAGGACTACCGGACGGATTGTGGGTGGAAGGAAGGGAGCCACCGCCAGAGGAAGGAACGGAGGGAGGGAGACGGGTGGAGGAAGGGACGGAGGTCACGACGGAGTTGGAGGGAGGAAGGAAGCCACCGCCAGAGGAAGGAACGGAGGGAGGGAGTCAGGGAAACAGAGGAGGGAGGGATTGAGAGTTAGGGCAAATGATTAGGAGAGAGGGGCTGATCGACTATGAATAACCCTTAGCGATGGTATACCACCGTTGATAAACACGACACTAAACTCTACAATTAAAAAATGTAGCAACGGAACACCAAGTCCGTCACTAAATCCCCTGAATATTAGCGACGGCACAACAACGTCATCGCTAAGCCCCTGAATATTAGCGACGGAGTCACCCCACCGTCACTACCTTCCCTTCTTAAAAGTAAAATTATGGAGGAAAGACCGAAAATAATAGTGACGACCAACCACACGTCACTAGTACAAAACCTAGCGACGCGGTCTCAACGTCGCTAATGTTTGGAGGGAAATTTAGCAACGGTCATTATCGTCGCTACGGCTTGGCGCCAACAAAAAACCTTGGAGGGAAACAAAAAAAAAAGAGGAAGGTGAAATCTAGCAACCGCACCAGCGACGAGGGTAGAGTTAGCGACGACCATAGTGACGGAATATTGCAATTTTTAGCGACCACTTTTTGTATGGTCACTAAAGGAGTCGCTAACCTTTTTTTGGATGCCTTTTTTCCTAGCGATCGCTAACGCGGTCGCTATTTAGCGACGGGTTTCGGGTGGTCGCTAAATCGAGGTAGTTGTTTAGGGTTTTTTAGTGGTGATATATATATATATATGCGTATATGTGTGTGAGTATGGGTGTATACATATGATATTTATGTTTGATGAATTAATAATAATGATTAATGATTAAGTGGATATAAAATAATGAAATGGAATGGTGAATGTTAATTATTGAAGAGTTGAGAAATGTTGTGAATGAAATTGATGTGCCTGAGTGGCTAGTTAAGATCCTAAATTGATGGTCGTAGTACCAGGTTGAGATTATTGAGATTTTATTTAAGATGATATATGAGAAAAATGATATATGCAATTTTTAAATGGTGTGGATGGTCGATCGATATAGCTACCCCTCGTTTTGGCTCTCGTGGTCGAGCATGGCCTAGTTGAGCTACCGAGTGGTCTGGTAGGACCTGGTGGCGAGGTGAGGAGCCAAGTAGGGCGTAGTGAACCAGGAAGGGCTTATGGGTGGTCGAGTAGGACCCCCAGTTGATAGCCGATCCAATTTAGTATCTAGATACTAGATAGTCTTATATGACTGACTAAGAGTTAGTAGTGAAATTGTATGAATTAATCAAGATGTTGTTGACTTGAATGAGACATTAAAAACTTGGTTGCTAGTTATGCAATTAATGAATTGATGATGTTTAATTATATTGAACCAGAACTAAGATGAATTCAATGAATCGTGGATTGAAGGAAACCTTAGCTTTGCTATGCTTTTCCCTTTTTAGAGTTTGAATTATTTGCATTGATTTGTATGGTTAATCACACACCCTTACTGTGGTTTCTAGTGACTAAAGACTGGGATATTGCAAACACCATGGAGACCAGTACCAAATAAGCTGGGATCAATGCCAAGGAGTTTGGAATTTTGATGTACAATTTATGTTTAAATTGCAATGATGATTGAATGAATTATTGGCTATTTTTATTCTAAGTCTATTGTTGTTTGCAGTATAAATATTGTTAAATCTATTGTTATTTTCAATATAAAAATTGCTAAGTCTATTGTGACTATTCTGTTTGAGTCTACTGCGGCTTTGTAAGTGAGTGTGTTGTTTCTGTACTGTAAGTTTGTTGCAGTCGTTTATGTACTAAGTCTGGTGTGATTATTCTGTTTGAGTCTTCTACGGCTCTGCATGTGAGTTTGTTGTTTCTATACTATTAGTCTGTTATAGTTGTTTATGTACTAAGTTTGCTGCTACGGTTTCTTGTTTGAGTTTGTCATTTCTGACCCTATGATTTTGTTACTGTTGTTTCTATTTTCTTAAGTTTGTCTTTGTTTTATTTCAATTTTGTTGCTTCTATTTTAAGTTTGTTTGGTTGAACTTAATTATTAAAAGCAAAAAAAATTCTGTAAATTGAGTAATATCATGTTTAAAAATAAATAAAATAAGGCAGAATGTCGCAAGGTGGTATTAGAGTGGTTCCATTTCGGACCAAAAATTTGAAATTGTGTAGTGAATGTTATATGCTATACTCGCATAAGATGTTGTAGGAACCTTGGCATTGTGGTTACCAGTACTCTAGCGGCTATGGCAACCCTGTATTGAGGTAATTCTTGAACTATATTAAGTTAATTTGGGTAGTAATGATGTGTTATTCTATTGTAGTATGGCAGGTGACTCCAGTTCTCACCCAGACGATGATTTCTTCACCAAATTCTCCTAGTTTATGGGGAGGGCTGAGTCAGGCCCTACTTTAGATAAATTCTTGAAGTCCTCACCACTTGTGTATAAAGGTAGACATGACCATGATAATGCATATATATGGATACGTGATATGGAGTAGGTCTTTAAATATTTTGAGTGCTCTGAGGAGCGAAAAACACTATTTGCTGCTTATTAGTTAAAAGAGGAGGTGTCTGGTAGACTCTCACCAAAACTCAAATGGTGGCTGTAAATGAAGCCCTAAATTGGGAAACTTCAAGAAGAGGTTTTTGGCAAAATATTTCCCCGATAACTATAAAATCAGAAAAAAGATAAAGTTTTTGAAGCTGGAGCAGGGGAATTTGTGCCTTAGTATACAGCCAAATTACTACCCCTTCTCTTTGGAAGGTACTGAGGGAAATAAATGTGCCAAATATGAGTCTAGTTTGCATGTGGAGCTTCGTAGTGTTATTGTTTCTTTGGAAATCAGAGATTATGCATTGTTGGTCAACAAAGTGTGGTAACCCCGAATGACTCAAAATGATCTTGAACGATCGAACCTTATTGAATTTGACCCTATGGTGGTCTAGGCTCTATGATGTTTCTATGAGCTATGTTAAATGAATTTATTTGTGGTGGAAGTATTCCACACGTGACCCTTGAATTTTTGAGCCTCATGAGAGATCGAATCTTGTGAACGATTAGACCATAGTGAAATAAACTGTGGAATGAGTTGTTGAGGCTAGAGCTGATGTGTGATTGGATTTGAAAAGAAAACATAAACCCCTATGTACTTGGTGAATAATGATGATGAATTTGGGGTATAACTTAGCATTGGCTATGATAAATAAGGGAGACCCACCAGTGTGGGAGATTTTTATGTGAATTTGGTGATTTGTTTAGGCTTAAATCGAATTATAACCGACAATGTTCGAATTAGACAAATGAATTCTAAGTTATTTTACTATGACTTCGAGATGGGTGAAGTCCAATGGTGGGGTGATTACCCTATGATGATTAGAAATCTATGGTTGATGTATCCATATATGGTTATGATGGATGACAATTGGTGAATTGCATGGCATGATTTACGCCGGATTATGGTTAAATGATAATATTATGCGAGTATATTACTCGTGGGCTTGTGTGACTTCTTAGGAAGTCTCGTGTGTGAAGGAATATTATTTGAATTGACATGAATAATATGAGCGACATGACGTGAAGGTACTTATCCTGATATGTCTCTACATGCCATAGGCATTGTGGCAACGTGTATTTCTGCACCGATCTCATGTGTTTGTGGTAACCACTACGGGATTGGGATACCTTCCTATATGTCAGATGCAGCAACACATAAACCGGGCAAGTGTAGTGTTGTAACTGCTTATGGTAAATGTATTGAGTCTATCTGGTGGTACTGGATATGAATATATGAGTTGGGTCGAACAAAACTTGAAAACCGATGAGTGGTGACTGGTTTTGGTATAAATGAAGTTTTATACTTGGATAAAGGAGTAATGATGATCATATCCTGTGGACTTTGGGAAGTCCAATATTATTTCTTGGTGTCATTAGACTCTACTGGTGTGTGGCCGAAGTGTGGCCTTATGATATATGCCGAGGTTAAACTTCGAGGACGAAGTTTCTTGTTGGTGGGGTGGATTGTAACATCCCAGATTTTTAAATAAAATAAATTTATTGGATGATGATAATTGATTGTTTATGGTCAAATAATTATGGGAGATGTTGTTAGACATTAGAGGTGAATTATCGGTAAATTAAGACTGACCGGAACCGGAGGAATTAACTGGTGATGTGGGACCCACATGATTTAATTAGATGTTTGACGGGTCTAGAATATTCGGAAAATTATCGTGGTTAAGATGGTATATTTAAAATGATTTTTGGTGTCAAGGAAATAATTAATTGGACTCGATGTATGATAATAACTGGGGGAAATATGAACCAATTGGAATTAAAAGAAAACCAAAAATCCCTTTTCTCCTCCCATTATCACCATGGCCTCTTTCTCTTTATCACTTGGTTCTTTTACCCGTTGGATAATGAGGAATTATTACCCATTGGTAAAAGCAAAATGGGACATCCTTTTAACCATTGGACAATATCCAATTTTGGTCTAATTTTTCCCTTTCTCTTCCTCATTCTCGGTACACTTTTCTCCTCCACTCCATCTTTATCATTTTCTTCTTCTCCTCCATTCTTCTTTTGCACAAACCGTGACCAACCCTCTTCTCAAAACTAATACAAAAGCTTGGATTTGTGAGGCTTGAATGGCATCTATGGAGCTTGGGAGCTTATGGGATCATCTCCTCCCTCTTCCTTACTTCATTTTCGTTTTGGTGGAGCTTAAGCTTGAGGATTGTATTCCGGACGATGATGCATAATGATCAAAGCAATCGGAGCGTTGGAATTTCGATTTCTTCTCTCGAGGTAGGAGAGGAGTTTGCATTTCAAATCGCATGAGTGAATTAATTGTTAATTATGTCTATGTGGAACTCATGCAATGCCTTGCCATGAATTTCTTATATGATTAATTTGATGAAGTGATAAATGATGGCTTGGCTTATGTTGATTGTTATGAAAATGTATGTATTTATATAACATTGACAATAAGTGCCTGATGGTCCCTTGGTTGGACATGAACTAAATGAGGGTGATAAACTATGAATGAATGAACCACACGAATTGTAAAGAATTGTTTTGAAGTGGTTATGTGGAAAGATGAATGGGGGAGTAACGTGGAGTGTAGTTAAAATCTTTCTCTCGAAAGATTAAATAAGTAAGAATAATTGATAAGTTGGAATGAGGAATTTCCGAGTGTGAATGGGCAGAGAGAGTTATATGCCTTATGTGTTGTGTATGATGTAATGGTGGTGAATCAGTTGGCCTAGAGTGAGAATTCATGAGTTAAGTTGTAAGAATTATTGATTCTGCATATGTCCTGGTAGTCTCGCTCAAGCGAGATAGGATCTCGCCCAAGCGAGAGTCCCCTGCTTCAGAGAATTAGCTTCTGGACCAATCTCGCCCAAGCGAGCTAGCCTTCCGCTCAAGCGAGACGAGTGAGTGGTGAATGGGTAAGGTGCTAGACGAATTTTGTCCGAGCTGGAGTCTTAATAACTTCATGAGGTGGTGAATTTCCGAGTGAGATCCCGAGCGACTTATGTCTGAGACGGGACCTCCCGAGTGGAATATTGTTGTGAGCCGTTCCGAGTGAGGCTATAGCCATTGGGCCTGTTTCTGAGTGGTGAATGCTTAAATGGACTCCGAGAGAAATGTATTCTGAGAGAAATCCATTTTAATAAACCTATTCCGAGTGGGATCTTAGCGAGAGAATTCCCCAAGTAATGATAGGTCTAATTATTTCCGAGTGGAAAATCCCGAATGAACCTCTCCCGAGGGGAGTGTGATTGTGATGGTTCTGATTGAGGTATTCTAGGAGTCCTTTTCCGAGTGAATAAAGTTATATATTCTGAGTGGACAAGATTTAAATAGGTCCGAGTGAGACAGCTTAGTGAATTCCTCCGAGTGATGTGAGGTCAGAGTAATTCGAATGGAACTTGATGGTGGAGTCCGAGTGTGAAATTCCGAGTGGGATGGCACCTATGGGGGTATACAGTGTGAGTTTGTCCAAAAGTACTCTGGAATAATTTCACCCGTGTGCAATAGAAGGGGAGTCGGTTCGGGATAAACTGCCGAGTGAAAGAATGATTGATGACTCAGATTTGGAATGAATTTACCAAGTGGAAGACTGAGTGAGAGAGGACTCGGTCTGGACTGATCTTGTCGAGTGGAGGGCTGAGTGAATGATGGGTTAGTCAGGATTATCTTGCTGAGTGGAAAACCTGAGTGCTTTGAGCCGGTTTCAGGGAATTCCGCCGAGTGGAAACCTGAGTATTGGGAGTCGGTTTGGATTGATTTTACCGAGAGAAAAACCCGAGTGCTGGGAAGTCTTGCTGAGTGGGTGAGTGCAGAATCGAGGGACGACCTCTGGTCGGATTTCGCCTAAGCGAGTAGGTGTCTCGCTCAAGCGAATGCCAGTGGATATGTTACTGGACAATTCTCGCTCTAGCGAGAGTGTGGTCCGCTTAAGCGAGAATCGGGTCTGATGCTTAATGTTGTCTCGCTTAAGGAATTTGTGGGCTCGCTCCAGCACTCCATGCTGTTGTTGCCCTGGCAGGTCTGGCCTATCTCGCTCAAGCGGAGGTGAATCTCGCTTAAGCGAGTTTCCACCAGAATGGATTTTACTCAATATTAATGGTGGCAGGCTTATGTTTGACCTCCTTCTTGGCATTATGAGGTAAATCTGAGACGAATATGGGGATGTATGAGAGATAACATGATGAAGGTAAAACATGGTGGTGATTAAGGTTGATTAGTACATGGGAATTAATTAATTAGGTATTTACCACCTGAACTAAAATAATGAATTATGATGAATTTGCCACCTGAGATTGAATGATAAGAGGATGATAATGAGATTGTGATGGCAGGATTATGAGATATACCATCGAATGAATTTGAAATGTATGAAGGGATAAATAAATGACATAGTATGAATTATAAGTAGATAAATTAGAGAAAATGTAATATTAAATAATGTTAAATGATGAGGTTGAGCACTCTCTTGCACAAAGAGGGCATATTGATAGTGATAAATTGTTGTGTGCCATTGTGTGTGATACAAGCATAGTCTTGTATGTGTGGTATGAATTACGAAATTGAAAATGTTGTGAATGCCACACAATTATATATATACATATATAGTATACTTGAGCAATGGTAATGAATAATGAGATGAAAACCCACTAAATGAAAGTGAGGTATTATTGATGAATATTATATAATGTTGTAATGTCGTTATGGTTGATTACAAGTGTTGACTTGCGTATATGATGTGGAATGTATGTGAAATATGTTGAGATGATAATGCCACATTAAAACTTGAAAATAATGACTAAGAAACCAACAATGATGAAATCCACTAAGGTGTAAGGTGGTGTTGGTGATTATGATGATGATGTTTGATGAGTGGCATTTAGGATGCATAGAGTGAGAATGCATTTGATTTGCATTGCATTGCATCCATGGCATATCATAGCCGCCGATGTTGGAACATTAGGGGAGTTCCCTCGGCCGACCCAGTGGGAGGGTGGCTCAATGCACGAGCAATTTGTTGTATCCCCTGTGACTCGATGTGTAAGTCAGGAAGCGGCCCATGTATTGCTATGGGGAGCTACATGTGGCCGACCCTTGTGGGGGGTGGCTCTTGATGAGCAGGTGATCCCGGTGGTCCTTGGGATCACATCCGCCATGATTTGATATCTGGCCGGCCCGCAACACCATATGTTGAATATGTCGTATACCGCGGTCATGGTGAAAATGACCAGGTGTTGCATGATGGGCGATGCGGTTTGGTACCAGTAAAAATATGGTGAATATGCATGCATTATGATATATGTGTACACATTTTACTACTGCAGTAGGGGCATGGTATGTGATCATGCTTGAACCCACAACTTGGTGTTATTTCCCACAGTCGGATCCGCATTTGTTGTTGATCATTCCATTATGCATATGCATTAGCCATAAGAGCATTTGCATATAGCATGGAGATATGCCAGAATATGATGATGATTGATGATGATTGAGACGATGGTATGGTGTTGATGAGATGGGTAATTAATATACCGACAGACCACATAAAAGTAATAAATGTTATGAATATACGAAATGATGTTGAATATGACAATATGTATGTGATGGCCAAGGTAATGAAGGGCGTATTTGTTTATGATTGTTAATGATTATGTTAGCCTGTGGTGGCTTTGATGAAAGACCAGAATGGTCTATATATATGTGTTGGCCCATTGTGGCGGTGTGACAAATGTGTATATGCTTGCTTTGCTATGATTTGATGAATAAGCATTAAATGAATATATATTGTTGAATTAATAATCTATGATTATTGTTGATGGGTTTAGCAAAGCATACATGATGTTGATATGCATATGCACATAATTTCAATTGTATTCATATCGTCATTTGAAATGTATAACTCACTCTCCTATGTGGTCTACTTTTTAGTATTGATGCAGGAATGCCATGGGAAGAGGATGTTTTTAAAAGTAAAGCTTTTGGAAAGGTAAATAGTAGTAACGGAATGCCTTGGCAGGCAGCATTGTAATGTAATGTGTTATGTATATAATGGATAGCATGATGTTGTAATTATTGATATTGATGGACGAATTATGAATATAATTATACATTTGGGTGATGTACTAATAGTGGAGACATATGAATTTAAAGTTGGGTTGGTTATGGTCTATTATAAATATGAATATTGGAGATGTATGACGCATGACTATATAGATAAGTATACACTTATATCTTAGGCATTGTATGCTTATGTGATTATGTAAAATGATGATGGTTGTATATTAGGCTTATGATATGCCATTGCATTCTTGCCCGAGCCTTTTCTCATATCTTCATATATGGGACTAGGTGTGTGCCCGGTATACACATTCTTCTTCCGCTGTAAACTCTGTTATTTTTGTATACTGAATGGGCAAACTATTTATCGATCCAGTTATAGGTTACTTAATCTCACTCTTTGGTTTTCTGTGATTCGGGTCTTGATGTGATCATGGTGGAGTCTTGGAAATATTCTCAAACGTGAAAAATTTATTCGTATTTTTATTAATTATGACGATTACATCGGGATTCGAGTACAGAAAATCAGGGGTGTTCTAGAGTGCACAAGGCAACAAGGCTAACACTTTAGTGGCCCATGGTGGTGGATCACAAAGAGGTGGTTGAGGTAGTGGTGGCCGTAGAGGCCAAACTCAAAGGATAGATGACACTTAGGCTAAAAGTGCACATAATGTCACTACAGAACATGTTTTTTCCTTTGGTGTTACAAAAGCGGTAAAGAATGATGACATGGTGTGTAGTAGGTGTGCTAATCTTGTTAATATCCTTAATGTGATTTATGACTTTGGGGTAACACATTCTTTCATTTCTCAAGATTATGTTAGCGCCTCAATTTACCTGTTGTGTTGATGGAAAGTGCATTGGTAGTGAGTACATTGATTGGTTCTTTGGTCTGAGCAATGACCACGTTTGAGAAATTGGTGATGGTTATTGAAAATAGGGCGTTTATTGTTAATCTTATTTGTATTCCATTGAAGAACTTGAATATTATCCTGGGTCTAGATTGGTTATTAGCCAATCATATCATGGTAGATTGTTTCTACAAGACCATCAGCTTCCCGGAGATCTAGAGTGATGGTTAGTGACATTTTTGAAATGTTTATTCTCTTATCTATGGCTGAAAGGAATCATGATGTATATCCGAAGGACATTCCTGAATTACCTTCGAGTAGGGAGACTGATTTCTTTATTGATCTTATTTATGTTGTGAAGCCCATTTCTAGGACACTGTACCGAATGTCACCTGTAGAGTTAGCAGAGGTGAAGAAACAAGTGGACGAGTTGCAAGATAAAGGTTTTATTAGGACGAGTGCATCTCCGTGTCCAGTTTTACTGGTGAAAAAGAAAGATGGTACGGTGAGGATGTGCATTAATTATCGTTAGCTAAATAAATTAACAATCAAGAACAAATATCCATTGTCGCAAATAGATGATTTGTTTAATCATTTGAGAGGTGCATCAGTGTTTTCAAAGATTGATCTGAGGTCAAGTTATCACTAGATCAAGGTGAAACCTGAAGATGTTTCGAAGATAGCTCTTAGGACCATGTATGGCCATTTCGAGTACGTGGTGATGCCTTTTGGGGTTACTAATGCCCCGGTGGTGTTCATGGATTACATGAACAAAATCTTCCATCCCTATTCGCATTAAGGCTTTTCAGACCAAGCATTTGAGGAGCGAGGTACCCTTGGTGAAAGTGTTGTTTCAAAGCTTTAATAGGACCTCTTACACCTAGGAGCTGGAGTTAGGGATGAGGCAACAGTACCTCGATCTATTCCATGAGGTATGTTGATTTTGGGGACGAAATCTCTTTTAAGGGGGTATATGTAATATCCTAGTTATAAAAATTAATTATCGACGTTATAGAGAAATAATAAATTAATTAATTGAACATTATGGTGAATTAAATTAAATTAATTGGATATTTTAAATAGATGATGGAATTAAATTAGTTAATTAAGGGTGATTAATTATGAAATTAGATTTAAATCAAATTATAATGGTAAAATATTAATTCCCATGTGGTGAAAGTAAATATTATTTAATGTAAATTTTAGTTAAAAGAAAAGAGAAATAAAATTAAAAAAGAAAATGAAAAAAAGGGAAAACGAGAACACCTTTGTGGCTAAAACAAACTTCCATTTCCTGTCTCCTCTGCCATTTCCATGCATAAAAATAGGAACTTATTCCACCTTCCATGGGCGTCCACATGGTGGCATGATTAAGGTCCAATTTTCGTAGAAACTTCAAATTGATTGAATTTTTGGAGTCATGGTGGATTGATGATGAATTCAATGAATGGTGGATTGAAGGAAACCTTAGCTTTGTTATGCTTTTCCCTTTTTAGAGTTTAAATTATTTGCATTGATTTGTATGGTCAATCACTCCCCTTTACTATGGTTTCTAGTGACTGAAGACAGGGATGTTGCAGACGCCACAGAGACCAGTACCAGATGAAATGGGAGCAATGCCAAGGAGTTTGGAATTTTGATGTATAATTTATGTTTAAATTGCAATGGTGATTGAATGAATTATTGGTTGTTTTTATTCTAAGTCTGTTGTTGTTTGCTGTATAAATATTGTTAAGTCTGTTACTATTGACAGTAGAAATGTTGTTAAGTCTATTGCTACATGCAGTATAAATAGTGATAAGTCTGTTGCTCTTTGTTGTATAAATACTGTTAAGTCTATTGTTGTTGACAATATAAATACTACTAAGTCTGTTGTTGTTTGTAATATAAATACTATTAAGTTTGTTGTTGTTTACAATATAAATACTACTAAGTCTGTTGTTGTTGACAGTATAAATACTGCTAAGTCTGTTGTTGTTTGCAGTATCAATATTGCTAAGTCTGTTGTTGTTTGCAATATAAACACTAATAAGTCTGTTGCAGCCGTTTATGTATTAAGTCTGCTATAATTGTTTTGTTTGAGCCTGTTGTGGCTTTGCATGCGAGTCTGTTATTTTTGTACTATTAGTTTGTTACAGCTGTTTATGTACTAAGTCTGTTGTAACTGTTCTATTTGAGTCTGTGTCGGCTCTACATGTGAGTCTGTTATTTCTATACTATAAGTCTGTTGTAGTTATTTATGTACTAAGTTTGCGGCTACCATTTCTGTGCTTGAGTTTGTCATTTCTGACCTTATGAGTTTGTTACTATTATTTTTATTTTTTTTAAGTCAACCTCTATTTTATTTCAAGTCTGTTGATGCTTTCACTTTAAGTCTGTTTGGCTAAACTTGATTATTAAAAACAAAAAGAACAAAATTTATGTAAATTGAGTAATGTCATGTTTAAAAATAAATAAAATAAGACGGAACGTCACACAAAGCAGAGCGGATTTGGTGAGGGTGGTAGGGAAGGTTCTGCATAAGAGGGCATTAGACACCTTGGAGGTGAGAGGGTTAGTTGTGAACATGGTGAGGTGTTCTTCTGGGTCGCCTCTTCCATCATACTTTTCCATCATAGGCGGTTTGTAATGTAGTTGTGCGAGAGCTATCATTACGACTTCTGTGAATGGATATGTCGAATAGAGGGCTAAAGGTTTTGGCATGTCTTCCTTTGGTTTTGTAGCTTGTGTATTCTGATAACTGGAGACCTCTCTGTCCTCTGATCGGTGATTCCTTAGGTCTTTGTTTTCTTTTTTCAACTCCTTTAGGTACGTTGTAGTGCTTTGACGAGGGCTAAAGTCTCTTCCAATTGATTGTCACCACCTTGGTGTCCTTCCTGATTTCCTCGGGTGTCTCCTTCTTCTCTACGGCTAGGGTGGCTAATGTGGTCACCATCTTCTTCTTCCTTGGAGCCAGTCATTCTCTATGTGATGTAGGAACCGTTTTACCGGGCCCACAGTAGGCACCAAAATGTTCACTTTGAGCGTGAAAGTACTAAACCATAGAGAATTACTCTAAGAAAATAGGGTTTATTACTTAAAATGTCCCGTGAATTATATAGCAGGCTCTGATACTATATTTATACATCTCGGCCTGATATCTAATAGATATGAATAATTTTTTAAGATAGAGAGTAGAGACAACTTTCTAGAATTGAAGAGATACAGATAATCTCTTAAAATAAGAGAATAAAAGGGATCTTAGCTAATCTAGAGAATAAGAAGACATTTGCATAATTTAAAATGTTGAAGTACTTAATTTACTAAATATAAATTTGATGAATTAAAAATACAAAATATAATTAAACTTCTTTTAAAACAACCTAAAATAAACATCAATTTAATTCCCTAGCCCCATTCAGTTCCCGTAAATCACGCAGCTGATTAGCGGATCACATAAAGATAATCAACTAAATTAATTTATTATTATTATACACTGTTAATGTTACGATGAATTCATAAAGTTGGTGGCACAATTATTTCGTTTAAAAAGAATGTCTAATTGTTTAGCAAAAGGAAAAGAGGGGAGTACTACAATCAAATAACTAAAAGGATTTCATGAATTAGATTGGAACAAAATAGATTCAAGTTAGACATATGTTCTTGATGAGTTTAAAATTCTCTTATTGTCTAATATTAGATAAAATCTCTAATATATTCTTTATTTATTATATTAAGAAAAATAAAAAGGTATTCTTCCCAAAAAAAAAATTATTCAAAGTGAAATGTCAAGAGGTCAAGTTGAGTTGATTGTTTGTTGCATGGGCTATTATAAACTTTTTGACATTATTTCTGCCAATAAAAATAATATTTTTCTTGTGACTACATGATAGAGTCAGATCATGGTAAGATTAGTAGATTCTTTTCATTTATAAAGAAAAAATAAGGATGTAGGATAAACAAAACAGATATTAATATTATCATATTTTTAAACATACAGATAGGAATGAAGATGACAGAGGGACAAGAAAGCAAAGATGAGAGATGAATTTGGATAGCAGGAGTGAGTGAGTGAGTGAGTGGAGAGTTGAGTTGTTATCTGCAGTTCTGCAACTGCAGCACCTTTTGGTTTGCCACTCCTTCATCAACAAAACACCCTACACACCACCTGTCCACTTCCAACACCTTGTCTCTTTTCTAAGTTTTCCACATCTTTTTTTCTTTTTCTCCCTTTCCATATTTACTGCTTGGGCTATTTTCTAAATGTTTATATTCTCTCTGGTTTCTACTGAGATTTCACATATTTGTATTGACTGTAATTTAAACACATATCAAAATAGAATAATCATTTGTCAACTAATCTACTCATTTAATGCTAATTCTACACACTTAATTACAAAATTTGTGCCATTATGATTTTATCAGGTTCTTTGGGTTTAAGAGATTTTTTTTTTCATTTTCTAAAACATAATGTTTATTTTGATATTTTTTATCTCCTCTTTTTAGAAAATATGAACAGTGAAAACAAATTGGATTATTCATTTCCAATATCAATTTATAAATTATGTTTCACGTGCATAGTATATATCTTAACGTGAATAACATTTATAGTAGATATAACTTACGATGAATATAATTTTTAATATATATAATTTAAATATATTATATTAATTTTTATATGAGCTTTAAATATTTAATGTAAATTCATTAAATATAACTTTTATTATATTTTTTTAACATATAAAATTTTTAGTACAGATTTATTAAACGCATTACAATGATCAATTTTTTTTACCTACTAGTGCAAAATATACATACGAGGACAGGATTTAAGGACGGTCTTAGGGGAAACGTGGTTAAAACACAAGCGGTGGCATTTTTGTGATTTTAACGAAGCTTTTTAACACGGTTGTATAGTAACCGTGTTCGTAGGCAAGATACCAACACGGTTACTTGAAACCGTGCTAATATGCCAATTAAATTTATTTTTTAAAAATTTTTCGTGTTACATACGAGCACGGTTAGACTATAACCGTGCTTATAGGCCTTGTATACGAACACGGTTGGTCGTCAACCGTGCTTAAAAGTGTTTCAAATTAATTTTTAAAAATTTTTATTGGCACATACGAAGACGGTTCCCTCTAAACCGTGCTTATAGGCCAACTTACAAAGACGGTTCCCCCATAACCGTGCTGATAGGCCCACCTACAAAGACGGTTTCCCATAACCGTGCTTATAGGTTCCCCTTTTTCTCTTTTCGAGGTCCGTTCTTCTTCCCTCTCTCTGCAGTTTCGTGTTTCCCTCCCTCTTTTTATTTCGTTTCACGAGGCCTCCTTCATCTTTCTTTTTATTTCTTTACATTTCCCCCTCCTTCATCCTTCGTTTTCCTCTATTGGATCATTGTCTTCCTTCTTCATCCTTCGTCGTTCCCCCTCAAAGCTACCAAGGTACCAAGCTTCATCTTTCCTCCTTCATCCTTCATCCTTCCCCCTCAAAGGTACCAAGCTTAGTGTTTTTTGAATCTGCATTTTATTTCTCATGGCCAAGAAAATGAAGCTCTCTTCTCTCCTCAACAAACCTTCTTCCTCTTCCTCTTCCTCTTGGCCTTGGCTTTCTTGTCACCAACCAAGAACCCTCTCTTTTAGAACCAACAACAACGACACCACTTTCAAAACCATCAACGTTGCTTTCTTAGATGCCACCTTCCAGATCTCTGAATCCTTCTTCACCGACGACGTCTCCGCCAGCTTCTCAACCGCCTCCAAAGAACATTCCAGAACACTTGACTCTGAATTTGAAAACGTTGGATCTAAAAACGTTGGATCTGAACCCAGCAAATAGTGCCACTTTGTTGCATATTCAAATAAAAAAAAGGGTAGATACGAGCACGGTTCAAAGGAACTGTGCTTAAAAGTAAGCTACGAAGACGGTTCAAAACCGTCCTTAAAAGTCCCCATCTACAAGCACGGTGGGAACAAGCACGGTTCTGGAACCTGGCTTAAAGGTCCAACAGAACCGTGCTTAAAACACTTTTCTCCAGATTTTAATAGATAAAACAATTAATTTTAAAGTTGATCTAAAATAGAAATAAAATTCTAAATTATGGATATTTGATTAAGGAACGATAAAGAGAAGATTGAGTTAATAAAAAAAGCTGGTTGAAAGTAAAAGTTTAGGAATTAAGCAGTGTTTGTTAGCAGCATGCAGAAGCAGAAGTGCAGTGGCACTGTGTTGGTGGAGCAGGGGAAGAAGGGACGCCTGTTTCCGCTGTACGAGTTTCACCACCTTACCTTTCTTGTGGTCCCCACCCTACCTCTATCCCTTTTGTTTTTTTATGTCCTTTTCTTCTTACAATTAATAAATAGAAATCATAAAAAAAAATAAGACTCGTAACTCATAAGAGATAACTAATTTATGTCAGTTTTTAGTTGTTCAAATAACGGAATTTTACCTCGAAAATAAAAAAAAATTATGTTTTTTTAATAAAACAAGTAGTTATGTTTTAAAAAATTAGGTTTTTTTACTCATACAAATATTAGACTTAATTTTGGTTAATATTTTAAAAATTTGGGTTGGTTTTAAAACATTTTTACAACATAATTCATGTTATAATTATGATACATTACATGCATTCAAATATATTACTAGTAGTTATATTAAGGTAACATATTCTATAATTAATTTTTATATTGAGGAGTAATTGACTATATTTGGGTACTTTTGAAAAAAAAATTAGCAAGGGTTACCCTAAAAATATGTTTCTGTAGAAGGTAAAAGTAGCCTCATTTATTATTACATTTTGCATTGCTATCATACAAAACATGCATTTCGTACTCCTATGATGCGAATTCAACGAAGGTGATGATAAGTGGCAAACATGCACGGATTCACGGCATTGAATTGCAAAATGTCAAGGTCTATTTCACATCCTTAAATTACGAAAGCAGGTCTTGATAGCATGACAAGTGTTTCATCTCTGTGTGGTGCGAAATGTCAGTCACTCAATCTTGGCAATACACAAAGTTTGACACTGACTCTAACTGGGATTTTGCCCCTTGGAAGTGCAAAATGCATACCAAAATTCAAATTTTGAACATGCACTTTACATTGTCTTGGTCCGAAAATAAGGGGCATGCTCCCTAAACTCCCTCAAGCCTCTATACTCCCCCAAGTGGCTTTGTGCTTAGTTTCTCCTTTCTCAAGTGGCATTGTGTGTGAAGTGCTTCATCTTTCCTATATGGGGATTTAAGGTAACGGTGAAAGTAGGATTATTTATAATCATTGTGTCATATGATAGTTCTTACCAGTGCGAAAAATTTGTTTAAATGTGTGTACTTTTTAACCTTATTTTTGTCATATGTTAGTTGATGTTTGTATGTTATTTGATGGTTATAATAGGTACACTTTAATGATCATATGGTGTGTATAATAGCCACATAAGTATTTATCACCAATAATATAATAGGAACACAAATATTTTGGTTAGTAAATACATGCATTATAAAATAAATTAAAATTGACATTTTTGTATTATTTTGCTACCAATAAAATAATGAACATTAATGCACCTCACATATCTTGTAAAATATTCATTTATATGTATTTGTTTTTTATTATTTAATATGAAGGGTTATTTTTCATTCATATAACTTATTGGTTAACATAATATTAAATGTTCCAATTAAAATTTATTCTACTTACTCTTTTACTTAACATTTAGAATAGTATATATATTGTAGGATGGATTCGTCATCTTCATCCTAGCCATGTAAAGTACACCCCGGTCTAGAAACCTCTCACTTTTGAGATATCAAAGTGTGCATGTATCAAAATCAGTATGGAACGGAAAACCTTATCAAATTTTGAAATGCAGGCAGGTGTTCATATTTTGGAGTGGTGGAGGGGGTGTTCTAGAACAGATTGCATCACTTGTAGAAAGAGCGAAATTTCTTAAGATTGCATAACTCTATTTTTTTAGATAGAGCCTGCACTTATTTCTACTCTTGTGGAGAGACAAAGACCCGAGACACATACATTTCATATGTCACTTGATGAGTGCACCATTACGCTTTAAGATATGACAATTTAGGTTAGTTTATGTGTGGATGGTCGACCCTAATAACAGACACTCACCCTGTGATTGGCATGTAATTGTTTATAATCACTTTGGGATATATCCTGCCAATGATGCTTTTCACGTTGGTTGCCTAAAGATGAAATGGCTTTCTGATAATTTTGGCAACATTGAAGACCACCTAGATAGTGAGGAGAAATTATTGAGGTTCGCTAGAGCATATATACTACAATTGACTAGCAGTGTCGTACTTCTTGATCAATCCAGTCGCAAAGTTCTCAAAAATATCTACCGCTAGTCGAAGACATGGATAGATATGATGATGAGGATCCACTAAGTATAGACCATTTGAATTTTTGTTTAGTATTAAGCTTAAGCTTTTGAATATTTTTCATTGTTAGATGTCCATTAATGTAACACTCTCGGTTACATCTTAATTACTTTCAATCTTAAAGTGTTTGTAAAATTTCAAAGTTTTTTTAAATAAAAATAGTTTTCTAGACTAGAAATATGGTTATTGAAAATTTTATATTAAATAAAGAGAAAACTATCGGAATAAATTACATATTACAACTCAAAAATTTCTAAAATACCTCATGAATATTATTGATCTGGTCCTGATACTAGCCCATGAGCAATATGGTAATTTGACCACAATCCTTCATTCAGGACCAGTATCCCACATAGCTTGGTGTCACAACATCGACATTCCAGTATCACGTGCAAGGTTCCTGAACTGACTCCGGTGTGGGTTATTCTTTACACACTATAAAGTAAGAGTTGACCTATCCATCAGCGTGTTAAACAAGTAACGTGCAAAGTGACTGATTGGTAAGTATAGCCGTTTAGAAATGTCCCTTTCATGTGTCAGCCTTTCTGCGTAGGATCAGAATAGTACTGACACAATGTATGAGAAACTTCTGGAGCAAGAAGGCTCTTCTTCTACCTCCAGGTATAAAATACCTATGCATCAACGTAACAAAGGTAAGACATTCTCTCTAGAACTTACGCTTGAGCTTCGATATTCCCTTTGAATATTCACTTACTTAAGTATCGGAGTGTCCTTGCAGATGACACCTTTTTTCGCCCTACAACGCCTAAGGCTGATGGTTTTGTACAAGGAATCACTCCAAGACCTTTATGTCCTACTGAAATAGAGGATATAATATCGCATCCCCACTGGACCAGTGTAAAACACAAGCTTACAAACATTATTAAGAACTGTCTAGAGGCCGGCCCTTACACCCCGTCCTAGACCAGTTCAATTATTATGCTATTAAACAAATTTATAAAGTAATATATTATTATATTCATCCATAATAAAAGAGATAAATGTTAAACATTATTAGAAAGAGAGGAAACTCTATTGATCAAGAGTAGTTATTTAATAGTTTTGTTTATTCATTGGACCACGGTATTCATACTGAGCTCCATTCCTAGAAAATACTATATTTATTGTCCAGACTCTTCAATCTTTCACTATGTACGAACCATCAAATTGAAAACATATGAAACAAATGTAAAGAAATGAGTGAGAAACTGAATATAATATATATGAAAGAAATAAGCATAAGTAATAAAGGGTTTTCACAAATATAATAATTATATTATCAATCACAATCACACGCACAAACAATTATAAATATATATGAATGTGGTTTAATGTTCTCAACCCATGATTCATTTTATTTATATGGGCCCTTAAAATTTTATTTTGCACTAGCCCAATCAAGAGTTAACATTATTCTTCAAAATCTGGATAATATAATTACCTATAAGGCAAAAGAACATCTCTACTAACATGGAAACACTTAGATACTAGTCAAAGTGAAAGAGTTTATTGTCAAAGTACCTGACATTAGGGAGCGACCCTAGGTCTCCTGAAGCATTCTTTCACACTCTTTCATCCCAAGGTTCGTAATTGAACATCCTTTAATGTATCATCAATTTCTATAATCCGTCCCTAGATAATATGACATCTTTTCACTTTAGGGTTATCATAATGCATGAAACTACTTGCGTGTTAAGTTGGTTAAGACTTGTAGAAACGCAATTGAAAATCATATTTTTAGGGCCTATGAATCACGATAAAGCCACCCTTGAAGATTGTACATTTTTAAATTCTCAAATAAGTTCTGCCACACACAAAATTTTCAATACAGTCTCTTTATCAAATCTCATCATAATTTGAGTTTCAAAGCCTTAAATATATTTCAAATCTCCTTTAGAGAATTTAAGTAAATTCAAAACTAATTCACTTTAAACTCGAATTTGAGTAATAAATCTTTTTATATCTTAAACCATAATACTTGAAAATTTGTATAATATTTCTATACACTTTTAAAATTAAAACTCTTATTTTCAAGAGTTTTAAAATAAAATCTTAATGAAAGATCTTATTTTCATTTGAGAATCAAATGTCTGTATATGTATGTATAAAAATATTATTTTTATAAAATAATTTTTTTTCTTTTCTTTAACTAGAAATCACTATTTTAATAAATAAATTTTTTTTAAAGATAAGAGAGAGTTATAGAAATTATATAGTTTCATTGAAAACTATGAAAATTTTCTTAAAAGTAATCTAGATAAACATTAAGAAAAATAGAAAAAAAGAAAAAAATAATTAAAGAGTAAGAGATAATAAGTAAGTTCTTAGTGAGTTTTAGCTTTTCATCATGCTTGCTACATGCTCACTAACAACCCAAAATGATCGTTCACAAATCAATCAAATAAAAATAACACAACCATTATACATAACTATCACAATTTCTTTTTGAAGAGTTTTAATTATTAAAGTCCATATTAAGTCTTACTGGTCTAGTCATGATGTTATTTGGTCCATAATAAGTCCAAAATAGTCTAATAGTCACATGGGTCCATCATAGTCCAATCATCACATAGGTTTACCTCAATTCATATGAGGTTATAATAGTCTAATTCCTAAATGATACGGTATTTATTAAGTCAATCAATGTAAATCATCCAGATATTTTAAACTTTGAATAAATTTTATTTATTTATTTACTTAAGATGATAATAATAAATATTACTTTAAATTATATTAGTAGTTCATAAGTTTAAAAGGAGTAGGGGATATTGTTATACTTTCTCATATTAAGTTCTTATCTCACTCTCCTTTATAATTTGTATATAAGAATTCATTTGTTGAAATGTTAGTGAGATAGAGTGAATTTCCTCTCTCTAGAAACTTAAGAGTACTTAATAAACCCTATTTCCTCTCTGTAGAAACTTAAGAGTACTTAGCCTCTCTAGAATCCTAAAGAGTGGCATTTCCATCTTCTTAACATTTCCTTTTCCAATTTTTAGAGTTTAGGAACCATAAACCATGCCTATACATGATTTGTTTAGCACCTTGAGTGAAGGATTACTTTTTAAATTGTAAATGAGCTTGGAATTGCTTGTAGATCCACGGAAGAGCAAGATCTAGATACATCCTATATAATTTCTACATCATGTGGTGAGTATAGCTTAGGATTTGTAGCATCAGGTTATTTGTATCGTGAGTTATGCAACTTAACGAAATATGAACGAGCATCGATATGTGGCCTTCACCTATTGGTACAAGTCTAGGATGGGATAGGTTTCCTAGTATTGCTTCAAGTACACAACAAGGTAGATCCCCTAGGGCCCTGTATGTTGCAAGGTACACTAATTGTCTATACAAAACATATATGTTTTTAGTTTATTATTGATGATTGAATGTACGTGGTTCTTATCATTTTCATATATGTTTTATATTGTATGTGGTTAGGAAGTGACACTTTCAAGGTAGTAAGACGGGTTATAGCCTTCTACAGATGTGTTATTGATTAGACGAAACAGACCGATATATTTTGCCTACCTCACCATAATATTTGTTAACAATTTGATGTTTGTTATTTTACTCAAGATTTGGCATTACATAGTACCAGTTGAATAAATTATTTAGACCTCATACGAAGATGAGTTGATCTAAACCTTGCCTCTCATATGTTTGCAAGGATCAAATGGGTGGAGAGTTGTGGTTCCATTATTGAGCACAAATATGATGGAGTGGTATCAACCAAATACTTTTTATGTGTGACTTTCAAGTTAATGCATTGGATAACATCCATTGGCAATTGAGGATGCATAAACCCTATCACAATCACCCGCCTTGGTATTTGAACAAATAAGACAACAATCTTTAAATGCCATGCAGATGTGAGGAGAAGAGGTGGGAGTTTTAGAAGCTAGGCATCCAACGCTTATACATGATACACCGAACATTGAATACCATATTAACATGCTCGACACACAAAATAAGTGCCAAGGGGTCGTGATGGGGAGGACGTATGAGGGATGAAAAGTATACACGATGCCTCCATTGCCAACTTGAGAGCATGAAACCTACTTGTACCATCCCAATCTGTCCCAGTTGAACCGTGGGCAATATATGAGTATCCATCTCAGTGTTATAAGCACACTCAACAATTTTATTATACCCTAAGTGTTGACCCCTTTTTTGGAGAACCGGATGATAACATGGGTGGGCAAAGCAGTGGCTATGTTCCATCATCAGCGTAGTCACCATTAATAATGATACAAGAGACACTGACACCAAACACACCCCGTATTATGCATAATGGGAAGGATCATCACATAATTTTACACAGGGTCAAGGATTAGACTTAAACATGGATTTATTTACAGTGGCAGGTGAGGACATAAATGACTTGTAACCAAGAAGGAACCCATACTAAAATGCTCAGGATTTTGTTAGGCCTTGTATATTTTCCCTAGACCCGTACCCCTTAATTAGGATAGAAGGTAGTTTATATGTGTTTGTTATTTTCATCCCATGTGTATGGTTGCTTCATGTTAATGCACCTTTTGACATTTGAATTCATGCCATTTAAAATAAAACATGAGTCCACTAAAACCACTTACATTCAATCCGAATTATTTACATTTATGTGAAACACAATGAAGCATCTAACTAGGAAAACTAACCAAAGCAAGGTAAATAATTTAACTAAGAGGATGGGTTTTGGGAGCTTGATTCCCTAGTCTTTTATGGGCATTGATGACGATTGTGTCCACTTTGTTTAGAAGTTTGGCACGTCACTTGTCTAGGTTAAGAATTAACCTAATCCATTTTATTTCAATTTGGAAGGATTTGGGACGGCCCTTTAGATGCAACTATAAAGGATAAAGTGTTAGCTTTCATCCATAATTGGTTATAGGGACATCATCATCATCATCATCATCATCATTACTAATTGGATACCACTAACCAGAATATGCACTAATGATATACTCCTGTGTGTATGCAGGATGAACGAATTGAAAATAATCCACACTAGCCATCTGACACGCTAAGATAACATGTGAATAAGGATACCGTAATGCCTGAAACCTCCCATAATCACAACATGGATCAATAGACAAGGTCACCAAAAGTTTCCTTCCACCCTTTTGTTGAACTAGGTCAAACCTTTCTTCCACCTCAAAGCGATTACTGACACATCATACCTACGGACTTGGTGAGTACAAACACTTGCATGGTTTTTGCCAAGCATTTCCATTAACTTTTTACTGTACCTTATCCCCTCATCAAACTTCGCTCTTTCCCTTACGCTACGTTGCATAAAGTACTCAATCATTCATGAATAAGTACACTTAACTAAAGTTATAATTGGCATATTACGTGCACCTTTTAGTATTTTGTTGACACACTCGAATAGTTTTGTCATCAAATGGCCAAATCTACGCCTGCCATCATCATAAACCATACTTCATTGTTCCTTTAGGATTGCGTTAATCCATGTTGCTATTTTTGGTTTAACTACTCAGAATTTCTCTAAATTCCTATAACAATAAACATTAACAAAAACCATTTCTAGACACTGATAAAAATACTAAGATAATAATAAACAAAATATTACATCACCTACCTAGCTTCATCAGATCTTGCTTCAATTAGGCATTCTTAAACTTGCTATTGAAATTACTTACAACATGTCTAATACAAAACACATGGTATAACAGACTGACTTGATGCTTTAATGTCAATCGGATATAAGGCATGTCTGTTTTTTGTGTCACATGGAGTCTAATTAACATCAAAAACTAACTCCATGCCTATAAAGTCTCTCCTCAAACCTGTAAACGCAACCAGAGAAATCGAGTTATTATCATCCTATGTTGTTGCAATAAACAATGTATGCCTATACTTTCCATTAAAGGAAAATGCCATTAATCTATATGATTGGTTTGCAAAATGGAAACACATCAACATATACTTTAAAAGTGCAGAACATATGTTTCAAGGTATAGAATCTATTGTCAAGTTGATTACTGATAGCTAACCGCAAGCGCACGGGGTATCGAAGTAATAAAAAGATATCGTTCCAACAAGGATTGTGCCCAAGTACTAGTTATAATGGTGATTCAACTATCTAGTGGAATTGATTAAAATGAATTACCAAAACGATTGTGAACAGTAAATCAGAGAATAGAAAATTCAATGTCTTTTGTAAAAGTAAATCATAGCAAGTTTAGGAAATTGAATCAAAGGTAAATCTTGGGGTATTAAGGGTTCATATGCCAGTATCAAAATTAAAGGTTACTCGCCTATCCAATTATATGATTTCGTTCCTAAGGCAGATTCCCCTAAGTTAATTAATACCCTTCTCTCGAAAGCCTATTAACGTGACTAATTCCCAAAGTATCACGTTTAATTTGTTAACTAGGCCCTTTACGTTCTATAGAAATCCGATTAATCCCTCAAACAATTTCGCTTACCATCGTAAATAAAAATTATAGGTTCAATTTAGGTATTTTTGAATTACATGTCAATCTCTCGATTACCCATATAATTTGTGATCATATATGTAACATCCCGGATATTTTAACAAAAATCACGATGAGTGGAAAATATTAATAAATGATTTGGGATTTATTGGACATTTAATCCGTTCTGAGCCGGGGTCAAGAGATCCGATGTCGGGCCGGTCTTTGATGTTAAAGAGCGAACGAGGTTGAAGACCGGGTGTACGTTGGGAAGCAGTCGAAGACGTACTGTTCTGCAACTAATGCTTATTCGGTGTAGGAAGAATTCCTGACTCGGAATTACAGTCCGGATATATGTAACGAGGATGCGAGAACGGATGTAGTGTCCGATCTCTCAGGAGTTAGCTCGGATTACCGATGTGTGGGTATTACGCCAGAATACCGGTTGGTCGGTATTCAGATCGGATCGATACCTTTATGAGGTATTAAACAATTTTGAATGATTAAAATGTTAGGAAAGTAAATAAACTTAGTTGATTAATTGTAAAAGGGGATAAATGAGGTGTGATTAGAAAAGGGGAAAAGGCTGTTTTGCCCTGAGCCTTATATAAAAGAGGATTCTTCTCTCTCCCTCCTCATTATTCGTGCGAGTCACTTATTCTTTCTCCTCCTTGATCTGTTTTCTTCTTCTACGTTTTCTCCTTCTCGCTGATGTGTTGCATGTCCCAGGGGAGGACTCCATTTGTGTCAAAACTTCGATCGAACCCCATTTTTGTGATCGTGGCTTCAAGGTGAGTCCATTGGACCGTTTGAATTGAGTTATCTCGTTTCTTTTCATTTGTACTCAATGACCGAATGGCCATGCATGGCGGGGTAAGGCTCTGTTTTCTACTCCTTGGTAGCAGAACGCACGTCGGAAAGCTGAGTGACGAAGCTGGTGTTGGAATCAGAGATGAAACCTGGAACCCAGCGCTTAGAGGGCGTAATCGGCACCAGGAGCAGTGACGAAGCTTGGAATAGAGGTAAGGGGGTGTTCGGGTTATGATTAATGAGAATAGGACACTGTTTAAGTTGTTAGAATGACTAAATTGGGTAAGAGATGATGCTGAGTGAAAGTTTTATGGATATGTGTATGAATGTGTGGAGGTGCACACTGATCGGTCTAGGATCGTGTGTGTGTGTGTGAGTCACTTAAGAAATATTGATGTTGATGATGTAATATAGTTGTGAATGTATGAGCATACATGTATATATATATATATATGTGTGAAACCTGATCAGTTTCTGATCATGTGTATATGATTTGAGAAATAATTAATGCTGTGATATTTGAGATGAAGCCGAATGAGTGTATATGAATGTGTAAGGATGTGTGTATGTGAACACCGATCGGTTTCTGATCGTGTGTGTGGCTTGAGCCGATTGAAATTAAAATATCTAATGCTGTGATAATCGATATTTGCTGGCAATGTGATGAATGGGCTTGACAAGTCGGTCACCCTGTGTTGTGAGCACATGCCAGTTTCTGGGAGTTGCACTTGTTGATTATGATAATATGAAATGGAATGTGTGATCATGTGGTGGAGGACGACCAACGGTATGAATCACCATGTTTTTGGCTTTAGTGGTCAAGTCGGACCCAGTTAAGCTACCCAGAGGTCTTTGATCCAGTGGTTGAGGGGGAGCCAAGTCGGGCTCGGTGAACCAAGTCGGGTTCACGGGATGTCAAGTTGGACTCCCAGCTGAAGGTCGATCCTTTTAGTATCCGGATACTAGGCGTCAATTGTTTTATATGAGAGTCAGTTGTGACAATTGATGAATTTAGTATTGTGATGAGCATGCGTTTAGTTATATTTTCCGAGTACAGTTTGTCATAATTACCGAATAAGAATTGTTATATTTGCTGAGTATACTTTGAGGTATTTGCCGAGTGAAATCTGTGTTAATTGCTGATTGATTATTATAATTGCCGATTGATTATTATAGTTGCTGATAGATTGTTATAATTGCCAAGTGATTGTTATAGTTGCCGGGTGTGACTTGCGTTCTGATGGTATACTTGCCAAGTAAGATGTCGTATTATCCGAGTGAAAATTTATGAGTAAGATGTTGTATCCGCCGAGGGCCAATTTGTTGTATTTGACGAGTATAAATTTGTTATATTTACTTAATGATTTGATGTAATTACCGAATGTAATCTCATATATTTACCGAGTGGAAGTCATTTGTTAAGGTTGTTGAAGAACTGTTATGATGCTGAGTGTGTATTACAAGAATGCCGGGTGTTAATGGATATAGTACCGAATGGGAGTAAAGTGCTGAGTGTGATTATGATGTCGAGCGTGAGATAAATGGCCGAGTGTAGTGTACAATCTGAAGCTAAAGAATCAGATAGGGTTATACTCGTATTTTAATTCCATTCTAGATTAATTATAATGCTAAACACTCACCCTTGCTATTGTTTTTAATTTTTAGTAATCAATGACAGGGAAGAGGTCGGGCCCATGGAGGTGCGCCAAGTGGAGGATTGATGCCAAGGAATCGAGTGCTTGAAATGAATTCTGAGTATAATACATATATATATATATATATATATATTGATTTTCTGAGTGTTTGATGCTATCTGTATGATGAATTGGTATACTGTGAAGTGAGTATCAATTCTTGATGACTATATGAATGAGGTTTATTTTGAATGAACTCGTATTGCTGTAGTATAGTCAATTACCGAGTGGATTATTCTTGTCCGAGTAAGGGTCCCTTGATTTGGCATCTGAGCATCCTTCATATCTTTCTGGGAGAAAAATAACCGTGGAACCCATTTCCGAGTGGACGATTAGGATGTTCCGAGTGAGATTTCCCGGGAGAATGTTCCGAGCGGTGAAGAGTAGTATACTTCCGAGTGAAATTAGAGTGGAGCAATTTCCGAGTGAGGAAAGAGTAGAAAGCTCCGGAGTGAAGAAAGAATAAAAGGTTTCCGAGCGGATAAGACCCGAGAGATCCACTTCCGAGTGAAGTAAAATCAGAATGTCTCTGAGTGAGAAGTAGATTTTCTGAGTGAAGGTGAGTAAAATCCTGAGTAAGGGTAAAAAAAACAGAATAATTCTGAGTGAAGGGAAGTTAAGCTTTTCTGAGTGATGAAAAGGCCAGTGGTTCCGAGTAGACTTACCTTCCGAGTGATGCCAGAACGAGGAAGCCTTGTTGAGCGAAGATTAAGCTGTTTCCGAGCGAGAGATACTCTAGTGCACCTATTTCCGGGTGAGATCTGACTTATTGGCTTTACTCGGATGCCTTGTGTGCTCAAGTAAAGAGTAGCACTTGCTCAAGCGAGTCGGCACTCGCTTATAGGGATGGCAAAACGGGCTGGCCCGCCCCGCCAAAGTTCGCCAAAAAGCGGGCCGGGCTGGCCCACCCCGCCAAGTTAAACGGGCCAAAATTCAGGGCCCGCCCCGCCTAAGGCGGGCCCAATGGGCTGGCGGGCCAGCCCGCCAAAGTTAAAATTGTAATTTTTTTAAAAAAAATGTGTCAAATTAAGATTAAAAAATTAGAAAAATAATTTTTTTAAAAAATTAAAGAAAATATTATTAAAAGAAATGTATAAATAGTAAGAGATGTTACTTTTTTTTTAATTTTAGAAAATTAAAGTATATATTTTAATAAAATAAAGTATAAATTAGTAATATTTATATATCTTTTCTTTTGGCGGGGGCCAGTCGGGCCGGCCCGCCCCGCCAAGGTTTTGGCCCGCCAAATTGGCGGGCCAGGCGGGGTGGGCCTTGGCGGGAGGCGGGCTAAAAATTTGTGTCCGCCCTGCCAAATTTGGCGGGCTTGGCGGGCCATCCCTACTCGCTTAAGCGAATCAGGGGCTCGCTCAGGCGATTGACCCCTGACTCCGTTCCCTTCTTTCGTTGTTCCTAAATAACTAATTTAATAATGGAGGTAATTCCAATTGGTTTAAGTATTATTTTACTATTTGAAAGGTATTTAAGAAAAATAAAAATTATTTTATTGAGACCGGTGGATTTTTATTTAAACGCGAAAAATTTATTTTGGAAAAATGAGAAAATGACGAGGGATGTCACATTTGGTATCAGAGCGGTTCTTTCTAGAGCCGAATGGATGGGCGAACCGAGTGATTGCGTGAATGTTATGCTGGACTGTGTTTTGCATTTATTTGCATTGTACTTGTGGTTGTTTGTGCAGCTTGGCATCATTCCCTTGGCACTCTAATGGGGTTGTGTTTTGTGAGGTAAATATCTGACTCCCTGGTAGAGTATTGGTTGGTGGTGAAGTGTTTATTCATTATATAGTTATTCTATGGTCGGGAAACTAGTTCTGATACAGGAGATGGTTTCCTCTCGGAATTTTCTAAATTGATGAGTTTTATATCCTTTGGCACGAGAACCCTATGTGATATATGGTATGAATGATTTGTTATAGTTCCCTAGGTTGGGAATTTGAGTATGTGATAAGTGAATAAATGTGAAGTCAGATACATGTTAATTGGGGCAGTGTCTCGGTCTTGGGTGTGTGAAAACCGAGTGAATGATTGAATTGATGATAGGCCACTAGGTGTGGTAACCACGTTGATTGGGCATGATCTTGTATGATTGGATGTTGTGGGAGTGCCCCACGATGGGCATTAGGTGACCCCTGAGATTTTTGAGTTGGAGGATCTGTTGAACCTTGTTAATGGTTGAGCCTTAGTAAGATAATTGTGTAATAGATCATTGAGACTTGAACCGTCATAAGATGAAATGCAAATATTGAATGTGGTATCGGGTGGATAGTGAATGGTAATGTCGAATTCCGGGTACGTTTTGGTATTGAGTATGGCGATGGTAGGAACAATATGATGATGACGATTGTACGCCCCTGGTGGATTGTGCTTATGATTGGTGAAAAGGCTCACCGATGCTGAAACGTGTTATGTGATTGGAAATCATATTGTAACCTTGAGTTGTATACCTAAGTGAGTTTAGTGAATCATCTAGACTTTAGTTGATTGACGGCCGGTGATGAGTGATGACATGAAGGATTAATAGACTATCAGATTATGGTTTTATGATGAATGAGATCCAACGACGAGGTATTCACTCGGTGAGGACTGGAAGCCGATTGATGATATACCGTTCTATGGTGATGGTGACTGATATTCGATGATTATCATCATGTGATTTACACTAGCTTAGGTGTAAGGACGAGTTATGTACCCTGTGAGGGTCAGAAGTCTATTGCTATTATACCATTTTACAGTAGTGGTAACTGGTATTTAATGATTGATATTACGAGATGTACCCTAGATGATGCATATTGACGGTGTTGTTGTAAATATGTTGATTATAGACTTGAGAGGATTGCTACTAATCCTCATATGGATTAGTGTTAGTTGAGTGAGTGTGGTCGATGTGAGCGAAAAGAGTGTAAGGTATTCTGTTCTAGAATGACTCTACATACCATAGGTATTGTGGCAGCGTACACTTTTGCAGCGATTCTATGTAATTGTTGTAACCCTATAGGGATGAGACGTCACCTTATATGTCGGATGCAGTAATTCATAGGTCAGGCAGGTGAGGCTGTAGCTACTCATGGTGATTTTCTGAGTTTATCTGGGCATTCTGGAAGGAAAAGATGAGAGTTGTATTGAGTGGATAGTAGGTGATAGCGTATCAGATGAGAGCAAAAGATTTATTTTAAACCCCTGTGTGTTTACCTCCGTCCGGATTAGAGGGTATTTCGGTGTGAATTGGCTATTAAGTGATGGTTGATTGTCGGAATAGAAGGGTGATCCTTCAGACAAGGGTGCTCGATGTTATTGGTCAAGAAGAGAGATGGTGGTAAGCGGTTATGCCTTGATTGCCACCGATTAGGTAAGTTAACTATAGGGAATAATACCCACTACCGAGTGCTGATGATCTGGTTGATCAACTAAGGTGTAACTCAGTCTTCCAGGATCAATTTACAGTCAGGATGCTATTAAATTGGATCAAGGTTCTGATATCTCTGAAACGGCGTTCAGGACTTATGGCCACTTTAGATAGGTGGTAATACCGTTCGGTGTGGTAAATGTTCAGGCGGTGTTCATGCATTATATGAACAATATCTCCAGCCTTACCTGGATCGATTCATAAAAGTACTTATTGGTGATGATCAGATTTATTCCGATGTCATACCTGGAGCGTGAAGAACATCTCTACGTAGTGTTGTGGTACTGAAGAAGGAACAATTATTTGCCAAGTCATTAATGTATGATTTTTGGTTGGATGAGACCCAATGTCTGGAAATCATGATCTCCAAAGATAGTGTTGCTGTCGGTCATCTAAGGTGTAGAGCAGTGATGGCATATGTGAGACCCAAACCTATCACTGGGATCGGAAGTCTTATGGGTCTAACCGGGTGATATTGAGGATTTAGTAAGGAGGTCATGACCTTAAGCTGAGATAATGGATGAGGCGAGAATTCGCTCAGGAAAGATTAGTATATTCCGAGTGTGAGAAAGAGAAGATAATCCCGAGTGAAGAAAAGGAATATAATTCCGAGTAAAATCTTTCTGGGAGAAAGAATCACTGAGTGAAGTGAAGTTATGATGGTCCGAGTGAAACGTCTCCGGTTGAAACGTTTCCGAATGAGTTGCTCCGAAGAAGGTATTGCCGAATAAAGGAAAGCTTGAGTTTGAATAAGTGCTTCTCAGGTTGAAGAGTTCTGAATAAAAACTGAGTGGAGTATCTCCAAGTCATGCGACTTTTCGGGTGAAGTGTCTCTGAGTGTGGTACTTTCGAGTGGGAAGACACCGAGTGAGACATTTCCAGGGGGATAGCATCGGGAGCCACTACTGATTTTCGAGTGGTCTGGCACCGATTGGTGCATACCGAGTGGGTCTTTTTCCAGAGAGAGTACTTCTGGATGGAAAATGGAACTTCGAATGAGTAAGTTTCCGAGTGAATAGTTCCCAAGGGGGTATGTATCCGAGTGGGGAATTCATTTAATTCGTACTCGGATCCATAATCTGAGTTGCTGAGTCTTTGTTCGGTCCGAGTGTTATTCTCAAGAGGTAAAGATGTGGGACTAATCATAGGCAATGATGGAATTTGGAGATTCCGAGACTGAGCGGTGGAGCCTGCAAAAGGTGAATTCAGGCAAGCCGTGCTAACTGAAGCACAGAAGTTCTTTTGGATATTTATGGAAGTTTCATTGACTAAAGGTATAGGTCGGATACCGACTGGATCTTCCCCAGACATTAACTAACATTCACGAGTTTAATGTCACAACTCTGACAGTATATTCTGAGTGATTTAAGGATTGTGCCGAGTGGCTTTATCGAATTGAAGGAGGACCTGATGATGGAAATACACCAATCGGTATTGGGGTAACTTGTACGTGGAAATTGTAATTGGATAGGAGACGGGTGTATTCCAAATTTTCAATCGGTACATTGATTTCGGGGACGAAATCCCTTTTTAGGGGGGGTGGATGTAACATCCCGGATATTTTAACAAAAATCACGATGAGTGGAAAATATTAATAAATAATTTGGGATTTATTGGACATTTAATCCGTTCTGAGCCGGGGTCAAGAGATCCGATGTCGGGCTGGTCTTTGATGTTGAAGAGCGAACGAGGTTGAAGACCAGGTGCACATTGGGAAGCAATCGAAGACGTACTATTCTGCAACTAATGCTTATCTGGTGTAGGAAGAATTCCTGACTTGAAATTACAGCCCGGATATATGTAACGAGGATGCGAGAACGGATGTAGTGTTCGATCTCTCAGGAGTTAGCTCAGATTACCGATGTGTGGGTATTACGCCAGAATACCGGTTGGTCGGTGTTCAGATCGGATCGATACCTTTATGAGGTATTAAACAATTTCGAATGATTAAAATGTTGGGAAAGTAAATAAACTTAGTTGATTAATTATAAAAGGGGATAAATGAGGTGTGATTAGAAAAGGGGAAAAGGTTGTTTTGCCCTGAGCCTTATATAAAAGAGGTTTCTTCTCTCTCCCTCCTCATTATTCGCGTTAGTCACTTATTCTTTCTCCTCCTTGATCTGTTTTCTTCTTCTTCGTTTTCTCCTTCTCGCTGATGTGTTGCATGTCCCAGGGGAGGACTCCATTTGTGTCAAAACTTCGATCGAACCCCATTTTTGTGATCGTGGCTTCAAGGTGAGTCCATTGGACCGTTTGAATTGAGTTATCTCATTTCTTTTCATTTGTACTCAATGACCGAATGGCCATGCATGGCGGGGTAAGGCTTTGTTTTCTACTCCTTGGTAGCAGAACGCACGTCGGAAAGCTGAGTGACGAAGCTGGTGTTGGAATCGGAGATAAAACCTGGAACCCAACGCTTAGAGGGCATAATCGGCACCAGGAGTAGTGAAGAAGCTTGGAATAGAGGTAAGGCGGAGTTCGGGTTATGATTAATGAGAATAGGACACTGTTTAAGTTGTTAGAATGACTAAATCGGGTAAGAGATGATGCTGAGTGAAAGTTTTATGGATATGTGTATGAATGTGTGGAGGTGAACACCGATCGGTCTAGGATCGTGTGTGTGTGTGTGAGTCACTTAAGAAATATTTGATGTTGATGCTGTAATATAGTTATGAATGTATGAGCATACATGTATATATATATGTGTGTGTGTGTGAAACCCGATCAGTTTCTGATCATGTGTATATGATTTGAGAAATAATTGATGCTGTGATATTTGAGATGAAGCCGAATGAGTGTATATGAATGTGTAAGGATGTGTGTATGTGAACACTGATCGGTTTCTGATCGTGTGTGTGGCTTGAGCCGATTGAAATTAAAATATCTAATGCTGTGACAATCGGTATTTGCTGGCAATGTGATGAATGGGCTTGACAAGTCGGTCACCCTGTGTTGTGAGCACATGCCAGTTTCTGGTAGTTGCACTTGTTGATTGTGATAATATGAAATGGAATGTGTGATCATGTAGTGGAGGACGACCAACGGTATGAATCACCCTGTTTTTGTCTTCAGTGGTCAAGTCGGACCCAGTTAAGCTACCCAGAGGTCTTTGATCCAGTGGTTGAGGGGGAGCCAAGTCGGGCTCGGTGAACCATGTAACACCCTCTGATACACCTTAATAAATTCTAGAAAAATTCGTAATTTTTTTTTACTAAAGATATGATTGTTAAAAAGAAACTATCGGAATAAATTATATACATTATTTCTGAAATACCTCATAAATATTATTAAAACTTTATAAAGTAATTTTACATTCATCCAACGGAAATAAATATTAAACATTATAAGAAAGAGAGGAAACTCCATGGCCCAGAAGCAGTTACTAATTAACATTATTTATTCATTGGACCACGGTATTCATACCGAGCTCCCTTTCTAGAACGTGCTATATTTACTGCTGATATTCTTCGATCCTTCCCTCTGAACCATCAATTTAGAATATATGAAACAAAAACACGGAGAAAGGAGTGAGAAATAGAATATAATATTTCCGAATAAGACATAAGCAACAAAGGGTTTTCACAACCAATACATAATAATATCAATCACAATCACATACACAATCAATTATGAATGCATGAATGTTATGCAATATCTTCATCATAACTTACTTATATATGTGGGCCCTTAAATTTTAATTTGCACTGGGCCAACCAGGAGTTTACACTGTTCCATAAGTCCGGATAATAATAATATGAACAGCTCAACTGGCATGGAAACACTTAGAGACTAGTCAGATTGAGAAAGTTTTTATTGTGAAAGTACCCGACACTAGGGAGCTACCCCAGGTCCCCTGAAGCACCCTTTCACACCCTCTCATCCCAAGGCTCGTAATTAAGCCTCCTCTAATGTATCCTCGGTTTCTATAATCCGTCCCCAGACAATATTATTTCATTTCACTTTAATGATTCATGATGCATGAATTACTCGCGTATTGAGTTGGTTAAGGCTTTTAGAAACTCAATTATTAAATCCCTTAAAGGTTTACAACATTATTTCAATAAACTGTACATTTTCTCTGAATTTCTGTCCCACAGAAATAAATTTGGTACAGTTTTCAAATCTCACTGAAATTTGAGTTTCTAAGCCTTAAATATCTAAAAACTTTCTCATATAAAACTTTACATAATCTTTCTCAAATTAAATCTTAACAAAGTCAAATTTAGAAATCTCAATTATTTCCAAATATATTTAGTTATTAAGTTAGAAAAATAAAATAATTTTCTTTAAAAAAATTTTGTTTTATTAAATATTAACCAAAAATACTTAAAATTACAAAATTTTTTCTTTAACTCAAGATTTAATTAAATAAATTCTCATAAAATATTTTCTTTCTAAAATAAATACTAATTTTTTTTATTTTTTTTTTTAAAATATTGAAAATAAAGTTAAAAATAATTTCTAAGAAGAGATAAAAGATAATAAAATTTAAAGAGTAAGGTAAGAAATTCTTACTGAATTTTAGCTTTCCGTCATGCTCGCTATATGCTCAAACTCCACATTACAATATCATCAATCAAAATCAAACAATATCAATCATAACTAAATATCATCAATCAATCAATCATAATCAAATCATAATCAAATCAATTAAATATCATTAATACATATCATAATACAAAATTTAATGATTATTAATATAGTCAATTTTAGTCCTTTTGGTCAATTCCTCGCATAGGTATATATAAGTCCATATAATCCAGTCCTTGTATAGGTATAGTTCAGTCCATATGGGTCATAATGGTCCAAGTCCTTGCATAGGTATAGTCCAGTCCATATAGGTCATAATGGTCCAAGTCTTTGCATAGGTATGTTAGAGTTAGTTAAACTAGATATTTAATTTAAAATTTATTAAAAATTTTAAGTTAAAAAGTTAATATTTTAAAATAATAATATTATTAAATTTAAAAGGAGTAGGGGACTCCTCCCATTATTCTTATGTCTTTTCATATTATACTTCTTATCTCACTCCCCTTTACCTTGAATTGTTACCCAAAATGGATTTGCTTTGCGCCTCCGATTTCTAAAAATATTAATACCAATCTTATTTCAGTATAAGCATAAGACGAAGATTAAGATTACTACTTAAAACAGAAATGGTAAATTCTGAATAGTAAATAGTGAATAGTGAATAGTGAATAGTGAATAGTGAATAGTAAAACGTGAATAGTAACGGTAAATAGTGAATCGTGAATAGTAACGGTAAATAGTAACAGTAAATAGTAATTTACTATTTGAATAGTAATTTACTATTGAAATAGTAATTTACTGTTGAAATAGTATTTTACTATACAGAATAGTAACTTAAAATAATATTATTTCTAGTATAATAACAGATTTCTAAAAACGATATAAAAATAACCCTAAAAAATATAAAAGAGAAGTATTCTTACCTTAGGATTTTGGCAGAACCTTTTCTCCAAAAACTTTTCTTCTCTCTCTCACTTCCACCACTATCTCACTAGCACTACTGTATTAAGAAAACTTAATCTGAAATTGTGAATTCTAAAGAAGAAATCCTTCGGTATTTATAGGAAAAAAATTTACTATGCATTCCATTATTTTAATATAAAAGTACTATGCATTTTTGAATTTTTTATTCCAGGTTACTATGCATTCTTTGAAAATTTCGTACATGCACAGTGTTCTGCATAGTAACTGTCGGCAGAATTATTAAGCCAAATAGTAACCTTTCACTCGGTATATTTTAAATATTCAAAATGAGTCCTTTTTGAAATTTAGCGATATTATATCAGTCCACACTAATTTTATAATAAGTAATATAAAGTTGAAATTTTAAAAATCTAAAATTTTCTGTTAATAAAAATTTATTGATACGTTTCTAATTTTTTAACGATTGGAAAAAATCAAGATTTTTCTCAAACCGATAATTTTTAGATAAGTCTACTTGAAACAGATTTTAGAAAATTTTCTTACAATTTAAATTCACTTTCTTATAAATATTTTTAATTTAAGTCACTTATATGAATTTAAAATTATTTAAAAAATATTATTTTTATTAAAAAACTCCAAAATTCCAAAAAATCATAAATAATACGTAGATTAAAAAGTTCTAAAGAACCATAATTTAATTCCTTCAAAATTTTAATATAAAAATAAAAATAGGGGTGTTACAACTCTACTCCCCTTAGAAAATTTCGTCCTCGAAATTTACATTAATCAGTAAAACAAATGAGGATGAGACTCTTTCATCTCAGTTTCTAGTTCCCATGTAGCATCTTCTCCTCTCGTTTCACTCCAAATAACCTTTACAAGCGGAATTGTCTTGTCTCTTAATTGTTTTATTCTTCTGTCACTTATTCTAACAGGTGGTGCATCATATGTAAGATTATCTTTAACTTGTATGACATCAGGTTCAATAACATGTGTAGGATCAGATATATACTTTCGCAAGTTTGACACATGAAAAACATTATGGATATTAGAAAGAAAAGGTGGTAATGCTATTTGGTAGGCAAGGGGACTAACTTTATGAATTATTTGGTATGGACCGATAAATCTAGGAGTTAGTTTTCGAGATTTCATTGCCCGACCGACCCCAGTCATAGGTGTGACTTTCAAGAATACATGATCGCCTTCTTGAAATTCGAGCGGCTTTCTTCTTTTGTCATAGTAACTTTTCTGCCTGCTCTGTGTTGCCTTCATCTTTTCCTGAACTATTTTGATTTTATCCGTGGTTTGTTGTACCAACTCTGGTCCTAGCATCAAGTTTTCACCAGTCTCAAACCAACATAGCGGGGTCCTACATTTTCTTCCATATAATGCTTCAAAAGGTGCCATGCCGATGCTAGCATGGAAACTGTTGTTGTAGGTAAACTCCACATATGGTAAGAATGATTCCAACTTCCTTTATGCTCTAACACACAAGCTCGTAACAAGTCCTCTAGAGATTGGATTGTTCTTTCTGATTGTCCATCCGTCTGAGGATGATATGCTGAACTCAGACGCAGTCTTGTTCCCAAAGCCTTGTGCAAGCTCTTCCAGAATTGTGATGTAAAACGAGGGTCCCGATCAGAAATGATACTTAAAGGAATTCCATGCAATCTCACAATCTCCTCGATGTATAATTTTGCCAGCTTCTCCATAGAGTAACGAATGTTGATGGGAATAAAGTGGGCATACTTTGTTAGTCTATCAACTATTACCCATATCGAATCATGTCCTAATGGAGTTTTGGGTAGAGAAGTCACAAAATCCATGGTAATGCTATCCCATTTCCATTCTGGTATTTCCATTGATTGTAGCATTCCAGGGGGTTTTTGGTGTTCTACTTTAACCTTCTGGCAAATTAGACATGCAGCCACATACTCTGCCACCGCTTTCTTCATTCCAGGCCACCAAAATAACTTCTTCAAATCTTGATACATTTTAGTAGCTCCGGGATGAATGCTCATATAACTTTTATGGCCTTCTTCCAGAATTGCTTTCCTCAACTCCTCTTGATCAGGGATACACACTCGATCCTTATACCTCAATAATTGGTCACTTCTTACATTGAACTCGACTTCTTTTCCTTGTTTCAAGAGTTCTTTCTTCTCTTGCAGGAATTCATCCTCTCTTTGAGCCTCTAAAACTTGTCTCAGGAATTCACTTGTCACTTGCAACGCTCCTAATCTGTAGCTGTTAGCATTAACCTTTACTGCTAGGTTAAGATCTCTGAAGTTCTCTATTAATTCCAACTCTTTAATCATCATTGTGGATGCATGTAGAGACTTTCGACTTAAAGCATCAGCTACTACGTTCGCTTTTCCAGGATGGTATTGCAACTCAAAGTCGTAGTCCTTTAAGAACTCCATCCATCTCCGTTGCCTCATGTTTAACTCCTTTTGGTCGAATAAATACTTGAGACTCTTATGATCGCTAAACACATCGAATGTTGCACCGTATAGATAATGCCTCCAAATCTTTAAGGCAAAAACTACAGCGGCTAACTCTAAGTCATGGGTAGGGTAGTTAATCTCGTGTTGCCTTAATTGACGCGACGCATAGGCTACAACCTTCTTGTCTTGCATGAGTACACTTCCTAGTCCTTGTTTAGACGCATCACAGTAAACTTCAAAACTTCGATGTGGATCAGGGAGTACTAACACCGGCGCAGAAGTAAGTCGATCTTTCAGCTTTTGGAAACTATTCTCGCATTGTGTCGTCCACACAAAAGGTTGTCCTTTCCGTGTTAACTTGGTCAATGGGTATCCTAGCTTTGAAAATCCTTCAATGAATCTCCTATAGTATCCAGCCAAGCCCAAGAAACTTCTAATCTCAGTGATCGTGGTTGGTCTCTCCCATTTTAAAACTGCTTCCACCTTGGAAGGGTCTACAGCTATTCCTCCTTGACTAATTACATGTCCTAAAAAGTTTACTTCTTCCAACCAGAATTCACACTTCGACAACTTTGCATACAGTTGTTTCTTTTTCAGGATTTCCAACACAACCTTCAAGTGTTCAACATGTTCTTCTCTGCTTTTAGAGTACACTAATATATCATCAATGAACACCACTACAAATTTATCTAGATATGGATGAAAAATCCTATTCATGTAATCCATGAATACGGCTGGTGCATTAGTTACACCAAAAGGCATTACTAGATATTCGTAATGGCCATAGCATGTTCTAAAAGCAGTTTTTGATACATCTTCTTTCTTCACCCTTATTTGATGGTATCCAGACCTCAAATCAATTTTGGAGAACACCGTGGCACCACGCAGCTGATCCATCAAGTCGTCAATCCTTGGTAGAGGATATCTGTTCTTGATTGTCACCTTGTTCAGTTGTCGATAATCTACACACAACCTCATGCTACCATCCTTCTTCTTAACCAACAACACTGGTGCACCCCAGGGGGATACACTGGGTCGTATAAACTGCTTCTCTATCATCTCTTCAAGTTGTTTCTTCAACTCTGCTAATTCTAGAGGTGACATTCGGTATGGTGCAATTGAAATGGGTCCAACTCCAGGTACTAGATCAATGGAAAATTCCACATCTCTTTCTGGGGGTAAACCAGGGATATCTTCAGGAAAAACGTCAGGAAATTCACACACAACCGGCAGATTTTTGATTTTTGATTCTTGCTCTCTTTTCGTTGAAAGCAATAGCATGAATCCTTGAGCCCCTCCTTTTAAAGAGGCACTCACTTGGTTGGCGGTTAGAAATCTCGAATCCTCAGGATTCAAATTCACTGGTTCTTTAAACATTATGGTTTTATTATGACAATCTATTAGAACATGATTGTCAGACAACCAATCTAGCCCAATAATAACTTCTAAGCCAGAAAGGGGTAAACAGAAAAGATTAGCCTTAAAGTCCCTACCATCTATGACAATAGGGCATTTCCAACAAGCTTTAGAAGTGACAATGGGATTGTTTCCAGGAGTATGTACAGATAAGTCAAATGGAAGTTCTATCACAGGTAATTTTAGTTTTTCTACACAGTCATTGGCAATAAAGGAATGTGATGCACCTGAGTCATACATAACAGTTAAAGAAATCTTATTAATGATACACTTACCTTCTACCATGGAATCAGCATGAGATGCTTCTTCTCCAGTGATTGCAAAAACCTTTCCTTTTGCTTTCGGCCTTCCGACTGCACTGTGCGCGCCTCCTTGAGTATTTATGCTTGTACTTGCACCTTCAGGGTTTTCTCTCTTCATCTCTGGGCAATCCTTGATGTGATGACCTGGTTTGTTACACTTAAAGCAAACATAAGTGTTTTTAGGACAATCCCTTTTCAAATGGGGTCCTCCACAGATAAAACATTTAAAATTTGGTGCAGATGTTGGGTAATAGCTTCCAGTTGAAGCTTGGGGTCTGTTAGGAACAGATACTGTTCCAAACCGGTGAAATGGTGCTTGGTAAGGCTTATTCCTTCTGAAATCTCTTCTTTGGTGATGGTGAGGTCCTCCACTTCTTATTTCTCCTGCCTTGTGAATGGGCTCACGACTTTTGGTCATTCTATCCTTATGGTCTTCTTCAAAGATCCTGCAGCGATTTACCAATACAGAAAATTCACGGATTTCCTGCATTCGTATAGCTTCCTTAATTTCTGGCCGCAGTCCATTTACAAACTTTGCACACCAATCTCTTTCATTAGTAGCATCATTATAATGAGAATGAAAACGAGATAGCTCTTCAAACCTGGATGCGTACTCTCCAACGGTCATATTTCCTTGGGTCAGCGACAGGAATTCGAATTGTCTTTTCTCTTTAACATCAGCTGGAAAGTATTTTTCCAGAAACATATCCTTGAAATAGTCCCAAGTGATCTCCACGTCGTTGACTTCGAATTGTTTACGCATGCTATCCCACCAATGTTCGGCATCCTCAGATAAGGCATAAGTAGCGAAGACTACCTTATCAGCTTCATTACATTGCAATGCTCGAAAGATCTTCTCTATCTCTCGAATCCAGATTTGTGCTCCATCAGGGTTATATCCTCCCTTGAAACGAGGTGGATTGCGCTTTTCGAATAGGTCCAGTCTTCTCAAGGCATCATTACCTTGACCTTCACGTGCTCCCATTGCATTGATTAAGCGTTCTACAACTCCAGCAAGATCGTTTCCAGCCATTAGTTTCCTGTTTCACAGTAACTGAGATTTGTCACATCAATCACAGTTACTACCAAGTCAGATATTCTATTCTCTATCACCTATACAGAGTTTACAGACAAAGCAAGATAGACCTTTTCCCCAGGCCTATTGGATTAACTGCTCTGATACCACTTTGTAACACCCTCTGATACACCTTAATAAATTCTAGAAAAATTCGTAATTTTTTTTTTTACTAAAGATATGATTGTTAAAAAGAAACTATCGGAATAAATTATATACATTATTTCTGAAATACCTCATAAATATTATTAAAACTTTATAAAGTAATTTTACATTCATCCAACGGAAATAAATATTAAACATTATAAGAAAGAGAGGAAACTCCATGGCCCAGAAGCAGTTACTAATTAACATTATTTATTCATTGGACCACGGTATTCATATCGAGCTCCCTTTCTAGAACGTGCTATATTTACTGCTGATATTCTTCGATCCTTCCCTCTGAACCATCAATTTAGAATATATGAAACAAAAACACGGAGAAAGGAGTGAGAAACAGAATATAATATTTCCGAATAAGACATAAGCAACAAAGGGTTTTCACAACCAATACATAATAATATCAATCACAATCACATACACAATCAATTATGAATGCATGAATGTTATGCAATATCTTCATCATAACTTACTTATATATGTGGGCCCTTAAATTTTAATTTGCACTGGGCCAACCAGGAGTTTACACTGTTCCATAAGTCCGGATAATAATAATATGAACAGCTCAACTGGCATGGAAACACTTAGAGACTAGTCAGATTGAGAAAGTTTTTATTGTGAAAGTACCCGACACTAGGGAGCTACCCCAGGTCCCCTGAAGCACCCTTTCACACCCTCTCATCCCAAGGCTCGTAATTAAGCCTCCTCTAATGTATCCTCGGTTTCTATAATCCGTCCCCAGACAATATTATTTCATTTCACTTTAATGATTCATGATGCATGAATTACTCGCGTATTGAGTTGGTTAAGGCTTTTAGAAACTCAATTATTAAATCCCTTAAAGGTTTACAACATTATTTCAATAAACTGTACATTTTCTCTGAATTTCTGTCCCACAGAAATAAATTTGGTACAGTTTTCAAATCTCACTGAAATTTGAGTTTCTAAGCCTTAAATATCTAAAAACTTTCTCATATAAAACTTTACATAATCTTTCTCAAATTAAATCTTAACAAAGTCAAATTTAGAAATCTCAATTATTTCCAAATATATTTAGTTATTAAGTTGGAAAAATAAAATAATTTTCTTTAAAAAAATTTTGTTTTATTAATTATTAACCAAAAATACTTAAAATTACAAAAATTTTTCTTTAACTCAAGATTTAATTAAATAAATTCTCATAAAATATTTTCTTTCTAAAATAAATACTAATTTTTTTTATTTTTATTTTTTTTAAAATATTGAAAATAAAGTTAAAAATAATTTCTAAGAAGAGATAAAAGATAATAAAATTTAAAGAGTAAGGTAAGAAATTCTTACTGAATTTTAGCTTTCCGTCATGCTCGCTATATGCTCAAACTCCACATTACAATATCATCAATCAAAATCAAACAATATCAATCATAACTAAATATCATCAATCAATCAATCATAATCAAATCATAATCAAATCAATTAAATATCATTAATACATATCATAATACAAAATTTAATGATTATTAATATAGTCAATTTTAGTCCTTTTGGTCAATTCCTCGCATAGGTATATATAAGTCCATATAATCCAGTCCTTGCATAGGTATAGTTCAGTCCATATGGGTCATAATGGTCCAAGTCCTTGCATAGGTATAGTCCAGTCCATATAGGTCATAATGGTCCAAGTCTTTGCATAGGTATGTTAGAGTTAGTTAAACTAGATATTTAATTTAAAATTTATTAAAAATTTTAAGTTAAAAAGTTAATATTTTAAAATAATAATATTATTAAATTTAAAAGGAGTAGGGGACTCCTCCCATTATTCTTATGTCTTTTCATATTATACTTCTTATCTCACTCCCCCTTACCTTGAATTGTTACCCAAAATGGATTTGCTTTGCGCCTCCGATTTCTAAAAATATTAATACCAATCTTATTTCAGTATAAGCATAAGACGAAGATTAAGATTACTACTTAAAACAGAAATGGTAAATTCTGAATAGTAAATAGTGAATAGTGAATAGTGAATAGTGAATAGTGAATAGTAAAACGTGAATAGTAACGGTAAATAGTGAATCGTGAATAGTAACGGTAAATAGTAACAGTAAATAGTAATTTACTATTTGAATAGTAATTTACTATTGAAATAGTAATTTACTGTTGAAATAGTATTTTACTATGCAGAATAGTAACTTAAAATAATATTATTTCTAGTATAATAACAGATTTCTAAAAACGATATAAAAATAACCCTAAAAAATATAAAAGAGAAGTATTCTTACCTTAGGATTTTGGCAGAACCTTTTCTCCAAAAACTTTTCTTCTCTCTCTCACTTCCACCACTATCTCACTAGCACTACTGTATTAAGAAAACTTAATCTGAAATTGTGAATTCTAAAGAAGAAATCCTTCGGTATTTATAGGAAAAAAATTTACTATGCATTCCATTATTTTAATATAAAAGTACTATGCATTTTTGAATTTTTTATTCCAAGTTACTATGCATTCTTTGAAAATTTCGTACATGCACAGTGTTCTGCATAGTAACTGTCGGCAGAATTATTAAGTCAAATAGTAACCTTTCACTCGGTATATTTTAAATATTCAAAATGAGTCCTTTTTGAAATTTAGCGATATTATATCAGTCCTCACTAATTTTATAATAAGTAATATAAAGTTGAAATTTTAAAAATCTAAAATTTTCTGTTAATAAAAATTTATTGATACGTTTCTAATTTTTTAACGATTGGAAAAAATCAAGATTTTTCTCAAACCGATAATTTTTAGATAAGTCTACTTGAAACAGATTTTAGAAAATTTTCTTATAATTTAAATTCACTTTCTTATAAATATTTTTAATTTAAGTCACTTATATGAATTTAAAATTATTTAAAAAATATTATTTTTATTAAAAAACTCCAAAATTCCAAAAAATTCCAAAAAATCATAAATAATACGTAGATTAAAAAGTTCTAAAGAACCATAATTTAATTTCTTCAAAATTTTAATATAAAAATAAAAATAGGGGTGTTACAAACCAAGTCGGGTTCACGGGATGTCAAGTCGGACTCCCAGCTGAAGGTCGATCCTTTTAGTATCCGGATACTAGGCGTCAATTTTTTTATATGAGAGTCAATTTTGACAATTGATGAATTTAGTATCGTGATGAGCATGTGTTTAGTTATACTTTCCGAGTGCAGTTTGTCATAATTACCGAATAAGAATTGTTATATTTGCTGAGTATACTTTGAGGTATTTGTCGAGTGAAATCTGTGTTAATTGTCGATTGATTATTATAATTGTCGATTGATTATTATAGTTGCTGATTGATTGTTATAATTGCCGAGTGATTGTTATAGTTGCCGGGTGTGACTTGCGTTCTGATGGTATACTTTCCAAGTAAGATGTCGTATTATCCGAGTGAAAATTTATGAGTAAGATGTTGTATCCGCCGAGGGCCAATTTGTTGTATTTGACGAGTATAAATTTGTTATATTTGCTAAACAATTTGATGTAATTACCGAATGTAATCTCATATATTTGCCGAGTGGAGGTCATTTGTTAAGGTTGTTGAAGAACTGTTATGCTGCTGAGTGTGTATTACAAGAATACCGGGTGTTAATGGATATAGTACCGAATGGGAGTAAAGTGCTGAGTGTGAGTATGATGCCGAGCGTGAGATAAATGGCCGAGTGTAGTGTACAATCTGAAGCTAAAGAATCAGATAGGGTTATACTCGTATTTTAATTCCATTCTAGATTAATTATAATGCTAAACACTCACCCTTGCTGTTGTTTTCAATTTTTAGTAACCAGTGACAGGGAAGAGGTCGGGGCCATGGAGGTGCGCCAAGTGGAGGATTGATGCCAAGGAACCGAGTGCTTGAAATGAATTCCGAGTATAATACATATATATATATATATATTGATTTTCTGAGTGTTTGATGCTATCTGTATGATGAATCGGTATACTGTGAAGTGAGTATCAATTCTTGATGACTATATGAATGGGGTTTATTTTGAATGAACTCGTATTGTTGTAGTATAGTCAATTACCGAGTGGATTATTCTTGTCCGAGTAAGGGTCCCTTGATTTGGCATCTGAGCATCCTTCATATTTTTCTGGGAGAAAAATAACCATGGAACCCATTTCCGAGTGGACGATTAGGATGTTCCGAGTGAGATTTCCCGGGAGAATGTTCCGAGCGGTGAAGAGTAGTATACTTCCGAGTGAAATTAGAGTGGAGCAATTTCCGAGTGAGGAAAGAGTAGAAAGCTCCTGAGTGAAGAAAGAATAGAAGGTTTCCGAGCGGATAAGACCCGAGAGATCCACTTTCGAGTGAAGTAAAATCAGAATGTCTCCGAGTGAGAAGTAGATTTTCTGAGTGAAGATGAGTAAAATCCTGAGTAAGGGTAAAAAAAAAGAATAATTTCGAGTGAAGGGAAGTTAAGCTTTTCTGAGTGATGAAAAGGCCAGTGGTTCCGAGTAGACTTACCTTCCGAGTGATGCCAGAACGAGGAAGCCTTGTTGAGCGAAGATTAAGCTATTTCCGAGCGAGAGATACTCGAGTGCACCTATTTCCGGGTGAGATCCGACTTATTGGCTTTACTCGGATGCCTTGTGTGCTCAAGTAAAGAGTAGCACTCGCTCAAGCGAGTCGGCACTCGCTTAAGCGAATCAGGGGCTCGCTCAGGCGATTGACCCCTGACTCCGTTCCCTTCTTTCGTTGTTCCTAAATAACTAATTTAATAATGGAGGTAATTCCGATCGGTTTAAGTATTATTTTACTATTTGAAAGGTATTTAAGAAAAATAAAAATTATTTTATTGAGACCGGGTGGATTTTTATTTAAACGTGAAAAATTTATTTTGGAAAAATGAGAAAATGACGAGGGATGTAACAATATATGCTTATCTCTAAGTCTTGCAGAAGCATTAGGCATACATAAATTGAATAGAAATTAAAATCATATGAATTGGAATACGAAGAATAATTAATTGTAACACATAGACATACTACATGCTTAGCCCTAAGAAAAGAGTTTAGTGTGCCATAAGGATTGTTGTCACCATGTCACACATCATAAAATCAATGCCAAACATAAAAGGTATCATTCAAAAATTACAAATTAGTTCTCATGAGGATTACTAATTCTTCCTCTCAAATCTGCAAATTCGATTGCCCTTGATGAATTTGACTCTTGATTCCCAATGAAATCTTCCCAAAGAGTTCTTTAAAATCTCCCAAAAGGTGTGTCCAAATCTGTCTATCCAATCCCTCCCTTCAAATCCCCTAGAGTGCCCATTTAAATCCCTAAATAATTGGAATATTTGGGCCTCGTAGGGGACAACCACGGCCAGTGGTTCAGGTTCTGTTCCTTTTTAAACCATAAATTCGCATTTTTTATGACAAACAGGAACAACCACGACCAGTGGTGAGTTCTGACTTGCATTGCTTTGCTCCATAGTGCCAACCACGCCTAGTGGTGGTGATGCTGGATGTTTTGCCCTTAAACAGAGCCAACCATGGCCAGTGGTGAGTTCTACCACCAATTTCCTCTTTTCCGGTGCTAACCACGGCCAGTGGTTGGCCACCACTATCACTGGCAGTAGTTTCCTCCAACCTTGCCAATATGCACTCTAAGGGGTCTCAAAAGTCTCTTCTTTCATCCACTTTACCATTTTCCCTTAAAATAGACCTAGAACATCATTAATCCTGCAAAAATAGGAACAACCAAGCAGTAATAGTGGAAAGAAATCAAAATCAAGGGAATCAGGTAGAAATAATATGCAAAACCCCTAAAAACTAGACCTAAAAATAACCAAAAATAACACACAATGCATACTTATCAATTACCTTCAAAGTAATCAGTGGTGACAAATTTATTATATGCAGAATCAGGTACAACCTGACTCATACGATTTAGCCAACGGGGTAAAACCCCATATGACTTATCCTAGTCATAAAAATGCAGATAATTGCCTTTTGTTTAGCCTTCCATGCCTTGTTGTAGGAGACCTTGAAACCAAATTAACTCATGATTCGTTCTCATATAAATGAAATGGCGATCAACAGGTTCTGGTTCACAATCCCTGCACGAATAACCTCCAGGGTAAATAAGTAACCTTAGACATAGTCATATACAAATAATTTGTAGTAACTAACCTAGAATGCATGAGCAGGTAAATTGGGAATCTAATTTTGGATGATCTTGTGAAAGTCCAACATTCACGCAAGTACAGGGATCTGCCTACTTACTTACCACCCACATGTTTGTTTTTTTAGACAGTAATTCCCTTATCTGCCAAAGGGAACCATCAACTTGATTTGGACATTTTACAGTAAAAAAGGTAGGTTTTGGTTCACCCACAATATACGTCTGATTTATTCACATGACATATTGCTTCATCACTGTTTGAACTGCACTTTTTTATAGAAATTTCAATCCCATATAGAGTTCATCTCCAACACGTAATTCATGGTGGTAGGAAAGGCTCTACACATGAGTGCATCTAACACTCCATATAACAACATATGGTTATTGAACATCGTAAGATGTTCTTTAGGATCAATGTTTCATCGTATCCTTCCATGAATGGAGTTTTAAAGCTAATAGGTAAAGGCACATTCATTACTGCCTCTGTGAATGGGTGAGACATAGTGACGGTGGACGACTTTTTCTCTTTTTGGTTATCATCTGTGTGCTTCGAGTGGATCTCTTGTTTCTGGCGTAACTCCTTATCTTCCTTTTCCAATTGCTCCTTAGCCTCCTGCATTCAATAGATTTGTTTGTCACAATCATCAGGCGTTTTATGGGATACACTATGCGTGTGGCTCCTAGTTTGCACCATGTTTTCAAGAATAGCAATGAGGGGGAGGATAATTTGTATTAACTCTCTACTTGCACGCCAAATGTTCAAAAAAATAGTCTGGTAAACCCTCTAAAATGTTTTTCCTTTAGAGAATATTTATAAAGTCTCTAAGTTTATTGACCTTCATTAAGTTTTACATAATGTGTATAAAATATAAAGAATAACCCTAAATCCATATAAATGGGTTATAAAAGATAAATATATTCAAAACAAATCATTTATAAATAACAGAAATCCTAGATCACTAATTGATATATGATATTTTGAGATAATACCTCCTTTAAGTCAAGTCATATGTGAGTTTCGTCTTACAGAGGAAGGGGGAGGCCTTCAAGTAGAGCCAGGGGAGAGGCCTTTGGGCCGCATCAGGGAGGAAGCTAATGCAAGGTTCCTCATTCATAAGTCTACATGATTTTAAGGGCTTACTTTGCACCTCTTTTAGTAGTTTTGTGAAAGGAAAAGTATTTTATTTATATATTAAATTCGGATTCAAAATGTGCTTTTTTCGTTGTTAATATAATTCGCTCGTCTAATATATACAAACTAATTTTAGGATTAGAATTTGAATTTAGAATGCAAAGACTCTCCTGCGTTCATAAAGTCATTTTACATTTATCTACCAAAATAAAATCTTATCTAAAAAAAAGAGTCATTATTATATTAACAAGGGAATCTTTTTACTCAGTTTTGTTATTAGTTACCCGTCAAGATTCAACTAGGATTGATTAAAAAATTTAAAGTTATTAATCAAATAAAGTTTAAAAATGTTTCAAACACCGCATGAAATAAATATTAATTATTAAACAATTCAACTAATAACACCTAATTTTTATAATTAGATACTAAACATTCATTATTTAAATGGTTGTAATGTTAGTTAGCGCATGTGAAATGATGGTATGTTTGAAATTAATTTGTGTTGTGTCAGTGATCTGAGAAACGCCGTAAAGAAAAAAGTAAAACCTTGTGTGTACTCGTTACTCTTTTACGAAAAGCCAAACATGGCATTCCAAAATGGGGCCATGAGAGGCCCCACTGACCAATTTCTGCTTCCCAAAGCATTTTGGAACAACTATACAATTATTTATCTTTATTCATAAAACTACATATATCTGAAACAATTTATGAATTATAAGTTATTTTCAAAAATTTGTTAGACGAATTCATCCAAATAATATTAAATTAGTTCATCTAAATATCTCACATGCTATTATGTATCCGTTAAAGTAATAATAAAAATTGAAAACACTTATAATATAGACTTTGATTTGATTGTCAAAAAAATATGAAAAAAAATACAAGAAAGAAAAAGTGTGAAAAATAAATTAGTATGAACAGAATGGAAATTAGGTGTTCTTTTGCTTGATTAGGAAATTTTATGAAAAGATTCTTTTTAATGTTTAGTTTATAAGGAAAAAAAGGAGAAATGTGTGTGAAAAATTACTAAATTACTTTAATGTCTTTCAATATTTTTTCCTTTTAAAAAATATGAGAAATGTGTAGTAACTCATTGCCATATAAGGATAAATGGTTATAAAATTTTCTTACATTTTGTTTTTGGGAAAATTTTAACCCATGGAACTAATCATTGATTATTGTCTACACATATAAATTGAATTTATCAACTTATAGAAAAGTTTTCATATGCCATTTTTTTCAACAAACTTTCTTTCTCATACTTTCTCATCATACTAATACTTTTTTTAAAAAAAAAGTGTAATATATTTATAATTTAGTAAAAAAGTTTATGAACAACTCATTCTTTCGATTTTTGAACTTATTACAATAAGATTTTTACTGTGACAAAAAATATCACGTACCAAGTAAATATATCTATGATGGACATTTGCATATTCACTAAATATACAAGTATGCGTATTACAGTGTCCCTCTCATAGAGATTCTTGTAATTATAAATATCTATATATTATTAAACATATACAAATATCAAGTCTGTTTATTATTTTACAATAAGATAATATCTTTTAATATTATTCATTCTATGATAATATTTTTAAGGTATAAAATTGTAATTGTATTATATTTGTGTTTTATATTTTTCAATTTTTTATCAGTCAATAAATGAAAGTTAAAACTGCAAGCAAGTTGATATGTTTGAGTATCAAATTATACACACAACACTTTTAAGAATTAAATTACAAACTAAATTGTATATTATATATGCCATGACATTTGTGAGGATAAAGATAAAAAAAGGTTTTATCCTGACTAAATTATAGTATATTAATTCATTTTATTTTATTTAGAAATAACAATAAATAAATAAATAATCTCCGGATTCCTCTGGCAATCTCCTCTTCCTCTCTTCTCTACTCTCTCCAGCGCATAACTTGTGCTGTACCTTTCCTTTCCCTTTGGTCAAAAACTCAACACCTAACCGTTTTTCCAACGAAGGAGCTTTCCACACTCACACTGTGTTCTCTTTGACATTTCCAATGGAAACTGTGTTCTCTTTCCTCACCACTGTAACACCACCAACCAACTCTTTCTAAACAACTACCAGGTTCGTTTCTGCATTCTTCCTTCTATACCCAATATCCCCTTTCTTGCTTAAAGCAACCAACTTGGTTACTTGTAATGGTTTTTTCCTTCTTTTTTTTGGACCTGTTAGGAATTAATTGAACTGTGAAAAAGCAACCACCTTCACTTACCCATGTTTACTTCGTCGTTGTTTTATACGTTTTTGTTTTAAATTTTGTGACTTTTGATGTTTTTAAGGATTCGGTCGGGTTTTCCTTTTGAGGGTTAATTTAGACTTTAACGCAATGTGAGTATTGGTGAAGATTCAACAAAAAGATTGTGGAATTCTGCTTTTTGAAGTTTAATTTTTTTTTTTGTCTTCTGTAGTTACAGAATTGTCTGAGGGAACCGTATTTTATTTATATGCAGCTGGTTTGTTTTCTTAAAGCACTATATTTGTGCTGGTATATACTGTTTCATATTCATACAGCTATGATAATTAGCTTTTGGTATCTTATTAGCTGTTACTTGTTAGAGAAGAGGCTGCCTCCGTCTTAATCATTTCTCTTAATTAATTTAGGTTGTTGTGATTGTTTATTAGGGCTTTTAGATTTCACTATCTTGGTCTAAAAGAGGTTACGACTGATTTTGGTTTTGATCCGTTTCTCTATTTTTTTTGTTGGCAATACTTTTTTTTACCCTCTTCACTCTTGCAGCTTGAATTTGAATTAACTATCTTTTTCTGTTGTCTTCCCTCTTTTATAGATAAGGTGGTCATCCATCCTTTACTTTCATTCATGGGGAAGATCACCACTTCTGCAACACAGCCTGTATCTAATGAAGCTTCCAATTATGATGAGGTTTTCATGCACCAGAGCTTGCTCTTTGATGATAGTCTCAAGGTATTTGTGAACTTGTACTTGCTGTTTAGTTGGGGATATGTGTTTCTTTTTAGGGATTATAACTCTTTTAATTCAAAAGGTTGAAGTATTTTGTCACTTATTTTTATTTTTTCATGTATGTTCCTAGGATTTGAAAAATCTGAGAGCACAATTATATTCAGCTGCTGAATACTTTGAACTCTCATACACCAATGATGACCAGAAACAAATGTGAGTTGCTGTGCTAGAACTGGTCTATGTTTATGCTGTTACTTACATTTTCTTTTTTATATCTCCTCTTCATCGTTGCCTACTCTTTCTATCTTATGTTTGTAGAGTGGTAGAAACATTGAAGGATTATGCTGTCAAAGCTCTTGTAAATACAGTGGACCATTTAGGTTCTGTGACCTATAAAGTAAATGACTTGTTGGATGAGAAGGTTGTTGAAGTTTCTGTGGCAGAGCTACGGGTATCTTGCATTGAACAGGTATACTTAATTGTTTGTGGTGCTGAGTAAAGCATTTGACATATAGCTCTTCTTTTTAAACTGATAGACTCCAGGACATTTATAAAATGTCTGGTTATCTAAATGTTTTAACTGCTTTGTGCTTAGTGTTGTATTCATCAAAGGAATAGGAACTTCTTCTGGAAGTTTTCTGCATTATATAATAATAGTACTAGTGGAAGACACTCTCAATTATCCAAAAATTAACCTAAAAGAGGGAGAGGAAAGTGCAAGTTCTGCAGTCACAGAAGTTTTAGGTTTTAAACGAGAAGCTCTTTAGAAGTTTCATTGAAGCTGTTTGATTTTGTCATGATAGCATTACCAAATGTATTTGGTGGGCATGTTTGATATGCTGAAAAATAAAACACTAGCCAGTACATCAAAAACGTTTGTTCCATGTCTGATTTCTGTAACAGACTTGGATGAATCATGAAACTAAATAACAGATGAAGCACTTGATAAAGGTCTAAATATTTGTTACTCAATAACTCAGTTGATGGTTTTCCGCTTATAACATCATCCAAAAGTTAAAAATATGCATTAATTTGGCTAAACCTCATCAATACTAATGGAGAACAACCAGTAAGCCCAATTCCTTCAAAATTGTTTGTGTTGTGCACCAACCACTTTGACCCAGCTTCTTGCTCTGTGTTGTTTTAGTTGTATTGTCCCTCAATGTGCATCTAACACTCTGTAATCTAGATAAAGTACATCATTGTTCTTTAGCTAATAGCAAGTGCAATAACAAGTTGGATAATAATATATGAATATGCTTTTATTACATCAGATACTTACAAAATTGTATCTGGCAAAATTATAATTATAGGAATGTAAAAGATCAATGGACTGTTATCCTTAGTAATTGTGATTGGTGGTTGATATTGACGACCATGGTGAATCTGTGCTTGAGGATTATCTATATTTTATTTAAAATTTTCCAGTAAAAGGCTTGCTTTGACACAACCCTGGTATTTGTGTTGTGTGGCTGTATACTGCTTTATTGAAATACCTGCTTCATTCAGTTCTAACCAGAAGTTTGCATCTGCAGCTGTGATTTAGAACACCCTCCCTTTATGATATTGTTGAGGTTGAATTATAAATTATTACCATGTTAGGGAAGATAAATTTCATAAAGATCACTAACATTGTTATCCATGATGTGGTACATTAGAGAATAAAGACATGCCACGAGTACATGGATCATGAGGGGCGTACCCAACAGTCACTGGTGATCAGTACTCCAAAATATCATAAGCGTTATATCTTGCCAGGCAAGTATCTTGCATATCCTCTGTTCTATATTCATATGATGGGCCTTTCTTTTTCCATTTCTATTATGTTTTAATCCTTTTACTGTTAGAAAGTATGTTTATGGTATTGAATGATCACATCCCTTAAATTGATGAGTTCAGTTGGGGAGACAATGCATGGTGCCAACTGCACAAAGTCAAAATATGTAGGGTCACTAGGGTGCAACCTAGACGATGAAGATGATTGGCCTCACTTCAGGAATGGTATCTCTTTCTATCCTTATATTTTATTTCCACTTATTTAGGTACTAGATGTAAGGCTTATGTTCCTTTTATTATGTTTGTATCCCAAAGCTGTTCGAGCTACCATTAGAGAAACGCCACCATCTACAGCAAGGTAATAACAAATTCTGCACATTATTATAGGATTAAGTTGGCCATTATCTTAATGCTGATCTTGATGAAATTCTTTATTTCAATGCAGAAGAGGGCGTTCCCCATCACCTTCTGTACAACCTCGGAGACCTGGAGCTTTTTCATTCACTTCAACCATGCCTAAAAAGGATTTAGGTTGTATACACATATCTCAAGTCTGTTTTGTTATTACTTACATCTTCCATATTGGTTCCTCATATTGCTGTCATTCTTTTATATAAAGCAGGAAGATATTATATATAAATCTCATTATATTTGCACGACAATTTTTTTACATGCACTGAAGAGAGGCGATCGGTTTCGCCATACCGGTTCCCACTTCTACGCTCTGGATCACGGTCAAATAGGTCGCCATACCGGTTCCCACTTCTACGCTCTGGATCACGGTCAAATAGGCCTACAACGCCCAAGACAAGTAGACCAAGCACTCCAAATCCAGGCAGACCCATCACACCAAATCCTTCAATTGCTAGACAAAGGGTGAGTAACATAAATCATGGTCTTATCCTCTGCATATCACCAAGAAATTCTGTAGTTTCTTTAACCACATATCTCCATTTGTGTCTCTGCCAGTACCCTTCGGAACCACGCAAATCATCATCGATGCGATTATCTGCTGAAAGGGACAATAGTAAAGATGTTGAACAATATCCCAGCAAAAGTAAGCGTCTACTCAAGGCCTTACTAAGCAGGCGCAAGTCTAAGAAGGATGACATGCTATATACATACTTGGATGAGTACTGATACGGTAGAACCTGTAGAAAACAAGGGGAAAATGTCATAGAATCTTGGAAACAAGTCAATTTTTCTTGCTAGTTTCATAGGTAGAACTTTGTCACTTAAAATGAACAGTTATACAGTAGTTTACCTTTTTCTATATTTTAATTGATGCAAGCTCCAAATTTTATGTTTGTGTGATAAGTGTTATAGTCCAAGCTTAAATTCTTCTACGGATGTTGCTGTTATATAAATCAAGTAAATTTGGCATCATTTCTCTTTCCCTTTGTTCTATGAAATGGTGTAAACAAAACTAAGGAGTGAGGAACAACAATGCCTTGAATTTGGGGTTGTTGGTCTAGAATGTGCAACATTGAGTGCAAATTTATTTTCCCCTAACTGAGGGTCACCACTTAAAAGGAAAAAATGTGGGTCACGATTATTTTCACAGTGACCTAGTCCAAGGGTATGTTAAGTGCAATTTAATGGTTTTACATTTTTCTTTCTTTCAAGTATTATTCACGGTAATATTATGTAGAGAAAATATAAAACAATGTCAATATGTCATTGTCAAAGTGGATTAGCCAAGTTAGTTAAGTAAAATATGTAAATTGTAGATATGTAAGTTGTTGTAGATTTTTTGATATATCATTGGTTCCCACACCCAAAAAAAAGTCCTTGTCAATACTCATAATTTTTGGCACCCAAATCGGATGCGCATTGATAGAGATTCTAAGTCATAAACCTATGGTCAACTACTTAAAACCTGTTGTCATTTCTTTCTGAATAAATGCTATCATATTTTCTTTTTACAATGAAGTTTATACCGAACAAGATAGTTCACAACTTCCATTTAGCTCAACCAATAAGTGAAGATAAAATTACAAGTTGGATTCAATACCCATAGCTAACTATTTATAATACTTTAGAGGTTCTTTATTTTATAATACAGCACTCACTATAACTCTTAGCTACAAAAATGAAATGAAAGAGGGAACACAAGAAGGTGCTTGACCAAATTCTTCAATTTGTTTGTGGTTATACAAGGAAAGATGGTCGAAGAAATCTTGCTTAAATTGCCTGCATAATATGGATAGAAAGTAGAGAAGGAAAAGTGAGATTATGTATTGAGAGCGTAGCCTTTGAAAAAGAATTAAAGACATCTAATAATTAATTACAAACATACTACTTCCCTCATACCTCCTAATAATATAATTTCTTCAGAATTTTTTATAAGATTTTGTTACATGTATTAAGAAATTTAGTTAGTTTAAATAAAAATAATAAATTTATTAATTATTCTTATTAAACTTTTAAATGTACCCTTCATGTTAATCAAGAGAGAGATGATTTTTTTTTCAAATTTTATTGATATCATGAGAAAAAATGTATTAATAAAATTATGTGTTAGTAAAAAATAATAAATACACATTGTAAAATTAAAAATGATCTATAAAAAGAACCAAGAAAAATTCAAAAACAAATATCTCATAAAAAGACCAGAAGGAATATTAATATGTTAGCTAATTGTCATAACATCAGTAATGATATTGCAATTAAGTCAAACATAATCTACAATTCTCGTGAGTTTTTCAAACAATGTAGTGGAGTATTTGAATACCTACTTACTCTCTGATTCTGTGAACATTAATTAATAACAACTATTGCAGTTAAAAAAGGAGTAAAGGGTGCTCTGTTCATGAAAACATACGACCATACACACTTGTTCTGACCAATTTCCCCACATAAAGGAGAATTTTCAAAGCTAGATTTAATCAAGGTAGAATAATCAGAAAACATGGAAGACTTGCATGGCAACAAGAACAGATATTATGTGCTCCATCAACTCTGATGGGTCCATGTTTCGTTTACAACAAATACTACCGGATGATGCTAGTTACGTATACCAAAAAATGGATCAAGATTCTCATATTCCTGGAAAAACACCAACTTTGAGTAACAGCAAGAATACCCGTAAACCTGAAACATAGAAAATCTATACAAGAGGATTGCATGCTTTGTAAAAATGAGCAAAAAACAATAAAGCTACATGATAAACTAACACAAGTCTAATTTTTTCAGACGAATATAACTTGATGATCAAAACTCAGGAAGGTTTGGGCTGAGGATAATAATAAAAGCAGAGTTGACAGAAGAGTAGGATAGAAAGCAAAAGGGTGAAGAGATACAGAATAATGTGGGTATTTGTGTTTAAATTACAGGCGTTAAATGATACACAGCGGAAACAATGGATCTATTTGTGTTTAAATTACAGGCTTTAAATGATACAAATATATGAAAAAGAATAACAAATTCGTCCAATAACAATTATCTTTAACTTTAAAATTTGTCCTTCAAACATATGAACGTTTTACGTTTATCTACGTCGAGACTAATCTTTATAGTCAACTCTTTGATGATGACAGTTTTACTAACAAAATACATTTGAAAAAGGAGAGAAAACCATTTTTTTATTTTATCCTATGCAATTTTTCATATGACTTGTGTAACAACTTCTTAATTTACAACAAAGTGTTGTGACTCTTCACAACAAAATAGTGTGACTATTCATAACTAAAATACATATCCATTCAACGAAATATTGTGACTATTCATAATGAAAGAACATGTCCTTTTAGAGAAAAAAAATTTCATTTGCATTTCTACATTTTCAATCAACAGGATGCAATGAATATGCATACACATGAGCATGCACACTTTCATAAATTTCTATCAATAAATCATATTACTTATACACTTGGTGCTAGCAAAGAATATAATAATATTTCACTTGAAAAATAATTTATTTGACAAAATTAAATTCTTTAATTTAATTATCAAATAAAATTATTTTTATAACAAAGATTAGAATACTCATTAGTGTGTAACCTCGTAAGTTAAACACTAAATTGGTAGTAGACTAATTAAATTAATTTACTAATAAAGGTTGGTGTCTAACGCAACAATCTTTAATGACCAGATAACATGAAGTAATATCCATTCTTTTTTGGAGAACCATTAGAAAATCTATATAATATTTCTCTCCATCTTTGCAGCTTTAAATTAACTCTAAAGTATGATACCCTTGTAAGACTTCAATAAGTTAACCTATAAGGATGACTTAAGAAGTTTTTTTCTTCATTCATTCAATTCACTTTACCAAAGTCTTTATTCATTAACAAGAAACAATGGATTGCTTCTCAATTATCATTAACTCTATAAAAATTTAACTGTACATAATAACCATTCGACCAGCACCCTAAGACATTAGATGTTCCGAATCAAAGGATAACAAATAACTCGCTAACTACTACGACAGGTTAAAAGAAATTATGTTCCTTCACGAGAACTTTTTATTAATAATTTAAAGGTAATATCAACCATTAAATATTCTTCTTTGAGTTAGTTCAATAGTCATATCTCTATATACATAATTTATATATGTAAGTTAATAAATGAGATCTATTAATCTTTATCTAATAAAGACCATTATACATATATTGATCTATTCTAGATTAATAGTGTCCTATTTACAATAATCCTATAATCAAGAACAATTTAAATTAAAATTATAAAAGACTTATTTCTCATTGCTATAATTTCTACCATAGTAACAAGTTTCTAATTTTAATTAAAGACTTTACCATATTAATCTAAACAATAAATATGATACTAAAATTAAAATTATAAATAATATTTTATTTATACAAACATGATACATTAGATGTTGAGCATACCTTATTCTAATGGTAGCAATGCAGCCATCTCTGACCCACATAAGTAACCATGGCCATGCAACAAATCCTAAGGATTACGGCATTTTACACATGACATATTTCAAGTAAATTCGATATTTAAAACAAACGATGTCATATCTAACAATAACATTCTTCCTGCCCTACAACAACTAGGCCTTTTTCCACTAGGTGGTGGATCTTTCTACATTATGTATCTTAAATATATGCAACTAATGGTCTCAAATGTATGAGGAATATTTACAAACGATGGATAACATCTTATATACACTCTTGTGGATCTTATCAGTGCAACAGAATTCAAATTTAGCAGAAGCACCCAATTAATGGTGGTCAATGTGTGAACCAAGATGTCACTTATAATGGAGGGAACATCCACCCCATGGTCCAACCAAGAAACAAACCAGCACCTACAAGGCCTAAACCCACGGCGAAAGCCAAAGCGCAATTTCTAATACGACATCTTTTGTTTCTAGTCTTCCTCTTTCCAGCTCTGCCATGACTCTTCTTGAGCAGCATTTCCTCGCATGGGGCCCAGGGTAAGGATGCTGGAAAGAGATTTAGCAATGGCTGGTTTTTATTTCTGAGTTGCAGGCAGAGATTCTCGAGCTGCAGCATGTGGAGCCACTGCTTGTAAGCAAAGAGTTGTGAAGCCTGTCGAAAAAAGAGACTCAGGATGTGCTCCTTCTCAATGTAAGCTTGCTGGGCTGCTTTCTCAGCCTCTCTTGCTCTTGTTTGAGAATGACACAATGCTTTCAACAGCTCAGCCATGCCATCATCCTCGGAATTTATTTGGCAACCTTTGTCACTTGAACTAGAATCTCTGACATGGCTTGAACTGAAACATGGTATAGTTGATAATAAGTTGATCATAGAATAATCATTAAGCTTTGACTCAATGATATAAAAGTTGTTCTAGCTTTTTGAGAAATGTCAACGAATGCCCTAAGGACAATAGTTAAGAAATCTGAAATGGAAGATTTTCATTTAAAATCAAATTAATACAATTTCTTTGATTTCCAAGGCAGACTCTAGATTTTTGTATAAATTTTCTATTTTTGATTTCTTAAACACTACCCTTAAGGCATTAGTTAGTAGGACGTAAACTTTGTTTTTTTTTTAAATGACACTAAAGGAGGTTAGCTATGCATCCTTAATTCCAACCCAACTTCATGAGTAGGAAATTGAAGTATCTAGTGCAAGTGTGCAACAATTAAAATCAATAATTTTATATTAAATCTTCAAGAACGTGTATCATCTATGTAACTACAAAATTATCCACAATTTACTACTTCAATATAACCAATGTTAGCAAACCATATATATGTCTAAAATATCACAGAATCTAAACACTTTATTTAAGATGATGGCATACAAAATGCAACCTAAAGGTTTGTAACTGAAACTTGGGTGATGTCAGAGAACAATGGTACAAATAAGCTAGTGCATGCTCATGACTGAGCAGATGTTGCAAAAGAGAAGAAGAAAATACAGGCCAAAGGTGGTATGGTCAGAAGGAAAAACATATCTTTCAGGGGATTTAACAATAGCTTAAAAAAAGAGTTAGGAGTATCAGCATATATTTCTAAAAGCTTAGAAAAATCATCAATCCTTTTATTTTTGTGAATTTTATTGCTATATTATTTAATTTGCTGCACATGTAGAGAACACTACACATTTATACCACTCAGTTGCTTATCAGTTACAATGGTTGTTTGAGTTTCATTGAATATGTATGTCACAAAATTTTCTGTTAGCATGAGATGGATAACCAAAACCACTTTAACGAATCACCAAGGGAAAGTAGTCATACAAAAGTCTGTTGAAATATCTCTAGGGTGGATATAAACGAAGTGGATCAAGGAACCTTTCCCAATGTGTATGGCATAAAATTACGACGACTGTACTCCTATAATGGGAACTCAGACTTATTTACAACTAGTGAAGTGATGGAAGAACCATCACCACTACTCCAACACTCTTGGGAGTTACAAGTCAAATAAATAACTTTTGACACCTATCTCATTTGAATTCAAAATTTAAAATAATAAAAATAGATGGCTCAGAACCAATAACCAGCTTCAGTCTCCAATGCAATAAATAGCATTGGAAAGAACATTAATATAATGTATCATAATGTTGGTAGCATCTATAAACAACAACCCTTAACCTTGACTTGAAAGTTCAATACTTTGAACATGAAGAAACAGCAATTTTCTTTCAATATAAACTGACTATGATAACAAAGACTGCGGATAACATACAAATTTTTTTAAGAGTATCCCTCTACAGCATTACCTGAAATGCTTGTTAGCATCCTGAACTGAGAAGCTAGAAGTGGTTATTCCAGTTGAATAACTATCTGCATTGGAAGAACCAGTCTCAATTTTTTGGTTCAATGATGATGGTGTAGTGTTATCATCATGGTCAACACCCTTTGGGTAGAGGGTTCTCTGTCTGAGATGCTTAGTCTGGGGATAAGGGAGATCACAATTCTCAATATGCTCAAGTGACTTCTGAGCAACCAAGGAAGCTAACTCATCTCTACCAGCCGTGCGCCACCAAGGACCAGTTTTCTCAGCTCCCATTAAATGTGATTCTAGATCAGAAGATGTCATTTTATCTTGTTCAGAGACCAAGAAATTGGAAATATCACTATCCGAAAAACAGAATTCACCCTGATCTTTCTTCTTAGGAGTAAAATGTAAATCAGTATTCAGTGAAGCCTCAAACTTCGGCATTCTGGTATTGTTGTTGTTTTTAACACATGTAGGAGAGACATGCCATGGCTGCTCTAAAGATAAATTAGTACTTCCCAGGCTCGAAAGAGCGTCAAAGTCTTTGGAAGATTGATCTCCCCTACTCTTGACATTGTCATCAAGAAATTCAGCATAGATGGCACTAAGCTCAGACTCGCACGAATTCAGATGTTGATATGTATAATTAGCTTCACCTCCCAAGTCACTTTTCACATGTAGCCACCATTTCATGCCTGGTTGCTTATTATCAGAATTTAGATTATGGGGCCTGCAAACTGAATTGCCATCAATTTGATCACTAATAGAATTACTAGGAATCCAATCAGATAGTACTTCATTGGAAACTGATGATGGATGGTCCTGAGAATTCAGGGGAATCGGGAAATCTTCACTAAAATAATTAGCTGTATAAGGAGACTTCCTTTCTGCTGATGCCATTACCTCTTGGTCTCTGAGTAATGGCTTATTTTAAGATTGATTTGGCATCTGTTGAATCAGTAAGTTAAAATCAAACATTACACAGAACTCATACAGATTGCAAGCTCAAATCCTGATAAAATATTAAGTATACATTATGCAAGGCACCCTTTCATGTCATCTTAAATTTAGATATTAAAACTAACTTAATCTCAAAAGTTAAGTCATAGAATAAAGATTATTGTTACTTTATATACTATTAATTTAATTGGCTATAACCTAAAAGTAGATCCTGCAGCACCAAAAAATGTTACCACAGCCCCTTAAAAATCATTGTAGAATATTGATCATTAACATATTTCTGTTTAATCCATAGGGAAAAGTTTTCTTTCCCAATAATTAAGAAAAATTTGTTCCCCTTCCCCTCCATATATGTAAAACCCAACTCTCATTGAGCCAAGCAGGAATGCAAGAGCAAGACAAAAAAAGTCAACGACACACAAGTAATACTTTTATTGATAGAAGAGAAGGGATCCAAAAAGAGGAAACTTTCTTTGCTTTTTTTTGCCCTGGAAAAACTAAGTTGCTAGAACAAGGTGATAAGAATTAATTGCCATTGGTCAACACATCATAAAATCCCAAAATCAGCAAATAACTTTCGAGAGCCAATATAGCCAATGCAATTGTCAAAAGTGAGTGTGTGAGAGCGAAGATTAAGTCAAATTTCATGAGTTTACCCTTTAAAACCTCTGAAAGAGCAACGCTCTGCATAATTCCCAAGGAAAGGGTGAAAGGGTACAGAGACACGTGACAATACAATACAAAGGTTGTTCTGGGTCAGAGAAACAGCAGCACCATGATTCACCAGTTGAACAAGACAACTTATATGATCACAAAGAAACAAGGGAAGACAGGAAATGAATATTCGATTTACTGATGAAGAAAGGAAAGAGAGAGAGAGAAATTGCCTTGCTTGCTTATCATCTGAAATTGCTTCTAACGTCGAAACATGTCAGAGAATGGTGTGTACATCTGTCCAATAGTAGTGAGAAAAATACATAAAAAATGAGAGAGAGTGAGTGTTAATGTTATGTAAAGAAAGAAATAGTACCAATAATTGCATCTCTATCTCTTTGCTCTTCTTTATGTCATAGTCCTCCCATGCTTTCTCCCTTATTATTCCCTCACCAATTCTTCTCCTTCTCCTCTCAATAAATTTCTGCCTTTCTCCTTTTTTATCTTGTGAACATTATATTCAAGAATATTTACGTTATAATGAACATGAGATTTTTTACATTTATAAAGCTTTCAGTTGAGATTGTATTTAAATAAAATCAAATCTATTTTATTTGAATCAATTTCATTAACTTCACATCATACTTAAATAAAATTAAACATATATTTTTGAATTAGATATTTATTTAATAATGTAATTTTAATAAAATTAATATATAGTAAAATAAGAAAAAATAGACAAGAGATAAATTAATTCGATAAGTTCCAGATACTCGTACTCTTGTCTGTTTATTCTCTTGCGTGCCCTACTGTCCCAACTACCGGGAAAGCTTGAAAGTTAGAGACTGACGGTGACACACGTTTTTGTATCACCGTTTTTTTTTTAAATTAGAACTAATAATTATATATATAAAAAAAAGGTATTTCCTTGCTTTCTTATTTGAGGTTTTAGATGTGAGAGAAGTGTATGCTTTAAACTTGCATAATTTTATTATTCCCTCCTTTAAAGAAACTCATGCCAGCCAATATATAAAAATGTAATACCGTAATGTTATTATTTAACGGTGTAAATATGTTTTTGTTTTTGGAAGAGTATTTTCTTTCAGATTAGGAGGGGTCTCATGGGACCATTTTTTTCATTATTTTGGAAAAACATTTTAGATATTTTATTTTTTCATGATTTTAGTAGATAATAGTTGTTATCTCTTTATAGATGGACTTAAGTCACAACCTATTTTATTTTATCATTGTATAAATATAGTTTCGAGGCCTTTCTATAATTTAAGTGACATATTGAGTAAAGAATCCTATTTTCTTAAAGTAATTCTTAAGGGTTTTGACATTTACACACTTGGAGTGAACATATTGGCGCTCATCGTAGGGCCTGGTAAAATAGTTCTCATATCACACATAGAAGGACTAGCTCCAAAAAAGACGATAATAATGATCACGTGCAACAATCCCAGCCAATAAAATGATGAAAACCATCAAGAGATCCAAGGAGGACAATAAGATGTGGACAACCAACTAGAAGAAATGTTACAGCGTACGATGGAGGAACTAAGGAAGGAGAACGAGGACTTGAGAAATCATCGATCAGAGGAGAGAGAGGCCTCCAATTATCAAAACACCTATACCACCAAACAAAGGGTAGACAGATCTGAGCCCCTGGTCCCCTATGCTACACATCGTTCACAAAAAAGATAATGGTAGTCCCAACACCAGCACACTACAAACCTCTGACGATGGAAAAATACGATGAGAGAGATGACCCGAAGGAACACCTCATTATGTTCACCACCAACTTGCTCATCTTGGGAGCATCTAAACTTTGCAGAATATTCCTTACAACCCTCACCAAATCCACTCTCCATTAGTTTTCACACATTCCTCCGTGAAGTGTGTCCTGTTTTGCAGAACTCACAAAAAAGTTCCTGACCTAGTTTACCTCCAGCTGATCGGTGCAACAAACCTCACATAGTTTGGTCAATCTAAAACAAGGCGGAGGAGAAACGCTCAAGCAGTTCATGGTTGGCTTTAACTAGCAAGTTATTCAAATTCGGGATCTGATCTTAGAAGTTTCCCTCCATGCAATCCATACTAGGTTACACCTAGGTAAGTTTTTCGACTCCTTAACCAAGAAACCCCTTCTTAACATGGATGATTTTAGGCAACACGCAGCTTGGTATATAACCATGGAAGAACAAGAAGCTGACCGGGTGAGAAATTTTGAGCAAGGGATCACGAGGGCGGAGTCACGAAAAAAAGCGCCAGGCCGAATAAAGACCACAAGCAGACAGTCTATCCCAACTTGAAGTAAGACACGTTCACCCCTCTGAACAACAGGCAGGACAGAATCATGCATGAAGTCTACAACATCGGGCTACTCAAACTTCCCCCACACGGGGAATAGATGAAGGGCTCAGATAGAACCAAGTTCTGTGAGTTTCACAGAACCTTTGGCCACGACACGGAAGATTGTTGGTCGCTCAAAAACCAAATCGAGCAACTCATCCGACAAGGATATTTAAAGAAATTTGTTGATCAAAGAGAAGTACCATAGGAATCTAGGTAGAAAAGAGGAAGAGAATCCCCGAGGAAAGTGTAATTGCAGCCACACGAGCACCCCAAACAAGAACGCGGACACTCTCAACCCCGCAAACTAAAGAACGTGAGAGATTATGGAAAAAGAATAATTCATACTATTGACGTGGGCTTTCTGGAAGCATAATTGACACCCCACACAGGGCAAGATAGGTTAACTCCATACACTGCCTTCTGAGAATCAAAGCTATCACTTTTGATAACTCAGACCTCCTTATTGGGGTTCTGAATAAAGATGAGTTGATGGTGGTCACAATAAAGATAACAAAATGTATCATAGGGAAAGTGCTGGTGGATCAGGGAAGCTCTATAGATATCCTCCATTGGAAAGCCTACAAATAACTCTAATTACCCCTCACTTGGCTCAGAAGGTATAACAGAGCACTACTCAGTTTCATAGGAGACTCAATTCAGGTCATGGGTTATATAGAGCTGAAGATGATCTTTGGGTCGGGAAAAGACAGCAAGGTAATCATGGTCAACTGCCTAGTTATTGACATTCTCAGATCGTACAATGTTGTTCTAGGATGCTCGACACTCAATGCACTTGGCGTGATTGTTTCTACCCTCTACCTTACCATGAAGTTCCCCATCGGTGAGAGACGCATTAGAATTGTTTGTATTGATCCAAAAATTTCCCGAGAATGTTACCATTAAAGTCTTTGACCTAGAGAAAATTTCATTGTAGAAGAAGACATTGAGACAGGATTCGGCTCTAAAGATGAGAGAAAACATGAACACCCTCAACCAGAAGAATCCTTGAAGCTAGTGTAGGTGGAGTCCAATCCGAGTTAGTGCACTCGAGTCAGCGTTCCACAAACAGCCACAACGATGGCTTAGAGAGGATCTCCACAGAATCATCTCTCACGTGGCTATTCCATGAATCCCGGTTTGCCATTTTCTATAAATTGAAAGGAAAATACTAAAAAGTCTGGGATTGAGAGACTACCTTCGGGGATTACGCGTGTTGTTTTTCTAGTATGGGCCAAGGTATTACTGGGATGAGAGACAGTGAACACCAGAGAAGCAGAATTTCTCTCAAGTAAGGATAGCAAGTGTCAACCCTTTGCCCATCATCCTCTTTATAGAGGCTTCAAGGGCAGAGGGCTGGAGGGTGAAGAGACACGGCCCAAACAAATACAAAGGACGTAATCGAAGATGAAGCGACACGGCACATAACATTAGAAATGACGTGTTGTTTAGTCATAAAACGACACAAGCACTCAAACACCCCAGGAGATCAAACGTCGTGCCTACGAGAAAATGCCACGTGTCTTCACTTTTACATTTAAAATTTTTTATTTTTTATTTTTCAAATTATTTCTTGAAAAGCCTGTCATAAATTGATACCTCGGCCAAATAAGCCACACAACAGACTTAAAATGTACATCTTGACATCAGACATAGTTATTACAACAACATCATCACTGTAATAGGCTAAGGGCCAAATGATCTGGTATCAATACTGTAACACCCCTATTTTTATTTTTATATTTAAATTTTGAAGGAATTAAATTATGGTTCTTTAGAACTTTTTAATCTACGTATTATTTATGATTTTTTTGGAATTTTATACAATTTTTGAATTATTTTAATAAAATAATATATTTTAAATAATTTTAAATTCATATAAAGTGACTTAAAATTAAAAATATTTATAAGAAAGTGAATTTAAATTACAAGAAAATTTTCTAAAATCCATTTCAAGTAGACTTATCTAAAAATTATCGGTTTGAGAAAAATCTTGATTTTTTCCAATCGTTAAAAAATTGGGAACGTATCAATAAATTTTTATTAACAGAAAATTTTAGATTTTTAAAATTTAAACTTTATATTACTTATTATAAAATTAGTGAGGACTGATATAATATCGCTAAATTTCAAAAAGGACTGATTTTGAATATTTAAAATATACCGAGTGAAAGGTTACTATTTGACTTAATAATTCTGCCGACAGTTACTGTAACACCCTCTGTTACACCTTAATAAATTCTAAAAAATTTTGAATTTTTTTTTTTACTAAAGATATGATTGTTAAAAAGAAACTATCGGAATAAATTATATACATTATTTCTGAAATACCTCATAAATATTATTAAAACTTTATAAAGTAATTTTACATTCATCCAACGAAAATAAATATTAAACATTATAAGAAAGAGAGGAAACTCCATGGCCCAGAAGCAGTTACTTAATAACATTATTTATTCATTGGACCACGGTATTCATACCGAGCTCCCTTTCTAGAACGTACTATATTTACTACTGATATTCTTCGATCCTTCTGTAACATCCTAAAAATTTTATTCTCATGTATAATCATTTTGATTTAGACTATCAATGATATTATCCATTTTATCTCAACTTTCTACATAAATTTTTGGTTAGGACAACATCTTCAATTTAACCTTTTACCATGGTAAATAATTTTAACTTTATACCTTTGGTAAAAGTTAATCAAATAATTTATTACCTATTTCCTTAGTTATTAATTTCCTTGGCTTTTCCAATTACTCTCATCAAATTGCCACATACTCCACTCAAAATGCGTCATCTTGTACACATTTTAATTGTTAGTTAGAGTCCGAATTTGGAAATGTGTCCAACTACAAAGTTGTTCCTCTTTTTCTTATCTTTCCAACAAGAACAAATTTGTTAAATTCCATTAAGATATGAGAGAGATATGTCCAAAATACCGAAACAGTGTCAGAATTGATATTTTATTTCAATCATATCATCTTGTACATATTTTAATACCTTGTTAGAGTCCGAATTTGAAAAAGTCGTAAACTACAAAGTTGTTCCTCGTTGTCTTAGCTTTCCAAAAAGACCACATTTGTTAAAATCCATTAAGATATGAGAGAGATATGCCTAAAATACCAAAACAGTGTCAGAATTGATATTTACTTCAATCAAACAAACTACATTATGTAGGCTGCGGAAATGGTCAACAATCCAGCTCATTTTTCTCACCTAAAACCTCCATTATCACCATAATTCATGCACCTAACATCCCACTACAATCCCATTATGAAAATCTTGTCCCCCACTTGTCATTTACATCATTAAATCAACACTACATCTTGTTCCCAAGTCTGAATTCTTAGAACAAGCTAAAGTTAGTGAAGTCTCTCTCTTATTTTCTTTCACTTTCTCTATCAATTTCACTCTTGATCTGAAGCTAGGACAATAATACAACACTTTCAACCACTTTAGGAACCTCCATTAAGGTAAGAGGGGATAGGGTTGTGAATATTTGTGAAATGGGTAGAATTGTATGCTGATTCTAGGATTCCAGAATTTATTCGTAACTTGTTGCTCATTTTTGATATTGAAAACGTGTGAATTTGACTCTGACTTCTTCATGAAAGTTGTAGATCTTTTTGATATCTGAATTTTGAGACCTGAATCAAGTAATTTGAATAAGTATAGAAAAAGTTATAGCCAAAATACTACAGCATGTTCGTGTGAAAGATTTATCCTTTGTTTTGTGTATATATTGATTTACTGGGAACTGTACGTGCATAATCAGCCTTAGATGTCTTCATGAAAGTTGTAGATAATTAAGTTGTGGATCTTTAGAAAGTGGTTTCACATTAAAATAATTTTTGTAGCTCAAGTTATGCTCATAATACTAAAGTATGTACAAGCTGTAAATCTGTGAACTTGAAATCCGTATCTTATTGTTAAAATTGGGCATTTTTTTAGTAAGAATTAGTGATCAGTGTCTTCATGAAAGTTGTAAATATTTTTGTTATGTGAATTTTGAGACCTGAACCGATTGATTTGAGTATGTGTAGCAAACGTTATAGCCAAAATACTACTGTATGTCTGAGTGAAAGATTTGCTTCATGTTTAGTGTATATTTTGATATGCTGGGAATTATACATGCATAATCAGCCTTGGATGTCTTCATGAAAGTTGTAGATAATTACGTTATGGATTTTTAGAAAGTGGTTTCACATCAAAATAATTTTTTTAGTTCAAGTTATGCTCAAATTACTGAAGTATGTGCAAGCTGAAATTCTGAAATTCTGGAATTTTGGAAATCTGAATCTTGTTTTCAATACTGGGAATTTTGTGGTATGAATTAGTTGTTTGAGTCTTCATAAAAGTTGTAGATAATTAAGTTTTGGATTTTTAGAAAGTGGTTTCACATCAAAATAATTTTTGTAGTTCAAGTTATGCTCAAATTACTGAAGTATGTGCAAGCTGAAATTCTGAAATTCTGGAATTTTGGAAATCCGAATCTTGTTTTCAATACTGGGAATTTTGTGGTATGAATTAGTTGTTTGAGTCTTCATGAAAGTTGTAGATAATTATGTTAAGAGTATTTTAAAACTGGTTTCATGCAAAAATCATTTTTGTAACTCCAGAAACACTGAAATTACTAATATATGTACGTTTTGAAAAACTCACCTTGAGGCAGTGTGGTATTTCGTGAATAAGTAATATTTCTGTTTGGAATTTGAAACTGTGTTCTTCATGAAAGTTGTAGATAATTGTATTATTGAGCTATAGAAAGTGGAATCACCTAAAAAGGAGTTGATTTGCCCATGTTATGACTGTTTTGCTAATGTATGTTGCTGTTGGGGATGCTGAAAGTCACTTAGAATGGCTATTTTGAAAGAAAATGATATTTTCTCTATGTCTAAAAATTATTTATTAAATTATTGAGTGATTATGAATTATTATAAATGTTGTTGAGTATCACACAGTTTGTATATTGTGATGGTGAATAATTATGAATGACATAATTAATATATATGTACATGAATGCCTTGTGGTTATTGACATATGTGGTTGAAACAGTAAATCCATGATTTTGTGAATTATTATGTGTATTGTGTTCCTTGAGGACTTGTAGTATCCAAGAGGTTTTGGAAATGTGGATATCATGGTATGTTAAAAGAATTAAAGGCATTCATGCATCATAAGCATTCGGACGCACCATGGAATTTAGGGGTTCCATGATTGCCTACCCTGGTGGGGGGTTACTCTATGATGAGTTAAGCCCTATTATGTTATGTGCCATGGAGTGTAGGGATTCATGGTTTATGCAGAAGTCCTACTTATGATATTGTGTACTTCGGTACTTAAGCGCCATGAAGTATAGGGATTCATGGTATATGCTAAAGCCCTATTTGTGTCTCTATGAGACTTTTACTGCAGTATTCCCACCAAGACCAAATGGATCCAGCATGACATCATTTGACTAATTAAAGATCTATTAATGGACTTGTTTGGCATATTCATCATATCATTATGAATTGTTGATTGTGTTTGTGCAATTTTATCTATTTTATATTTATTCTATATTCTATCTCACTCTTACATTAATTTTTACAGTGAATGACACGCAGAATGCAGAGTGATGCCATGATGGATGTCTATTTGTTTTATTACCTGAACTTTGAATTTATGGGTTGTAATAAATATAATATGTCATGTACCATTATCTTCACAATCGTTTCCGCTACTTAAATATTTTCTTGAATTTAATTAATCACGACTAGTATGTATGATAATTTTTCCGCTGTTATTAATTGTTATATAAACTCTGAATTAAATTTATAATTTTTAAAATGATCTTTCGAAAAAGCGAAAAATTTACTCGAAAATTTTAATCCACGTTTCGGGGCGTTACACCTTCCCTCTGAACCATCAATTTAAAACATGTGAAACAAAAACACGGAGAAAGGAGTGAGAAACAAAATATAATATTCTCGATTAAGACATAAGCAACAAAGGGTTTTCACAAACCAATACATAATAATATCAATCACAATCACATACACAATCAATTATGAATGCATGAATGTTATGCAATATCTTCATCATAACTTACCTATATATGTGGGCCCTTAAATTTTAATTTGCACTGGGCCAACCAGGAGTTTACACTGTTCCATAAGTCCGGATAATAATAATATGAATAGCTCAACCGGCATGGAAACACTTAGAGACTAGTCAGATTGAGAAAGTTTTTATTGTGAAAGTACCCGACACTAGGGAGCTACCCCAGGTCCCCTGAAGCACCCTTTCACACCCTCTCATCTCAAGGCTCGTAATTAAGCCTCCTCTAATGTATCCTCGGTTTCTATAATCCGTCCCCAGACAATATCATTTTATTTTACTTTAATGATTCATGATGCATGAACTACTCGCGTATTTAGTTGGTTAAGGCTTTTAGAAACTCAATTATTAAATACCTTAAAAGGTTTACAACATCATTTCTATAAACTGTACATTTTCTCAATTCTCTGAATTTCTGTCCCACAGAAATAAATTTGGTACACTTTTTAATTCTCACTGAAATTGAGTTTCTAGGCCTTAAATATCTCAAAACTTTTTCATATTAAATCTTAACAAGATCAAATTCTCAATTATTTTCAAATATCTTTAGTTATTAAGTTGGAAAAATAAAATAATTTTCTTTTAAAAATTTTATATTATTAAAAGAGAATAATCTTTAAATCATTAACCATAAATATTTAAAATTACAAAATTTTTTCTTTAATTCAAAATTTAATTATCTCAATTTGTTATAAATTAATTTTCATAAAATGTCTACTTTCTAAAATAAATACTAATTTTTTTATTCTAAATAAAAAAATAATTTCTAAGAAGAAATAAAAGATAATGAAAATTTAAAGAGTAAGGTAAGAAATTCTTACTGAATTTTAGCTTTCCGTCATGCTCGCTATATGCTCAAACTCCACATTACAATATCATTAATCAAATATTATCAATCACAGTTAAATATCATCAATCATAAATCAATCATAATCAAATCAATTAAATATCATTAAATACATATCATAATGCAAAATTTAATGATTATTAATATAGTTGATTTTTTTTAGTTCCTTTTGTCCATTCCTAGCATAGGTATATGTAAGTCCATATAATCCAGTCCTTGCATAGGTATTGTTCAGTCCATATGGGTCATACTGGTCCAAGTCCTTGCATAGGTATAATCCAGTCCATATAGGTCATAATGGTCCAAGTCCTTGCATAGGTATGTTAGAGTTAGTTAAACCGGATATTTAATTTAAAATTTATTAAAAATTTTAAGTTAAAAAGTTAATATTTTAAAATATTAATATTATTAAATTTAAAAGGAGTAGGGGACTCCTCCCATTATTCTTATGTCTTTTCATATTATACGCTTATCTCACTCCCCCTTACCTTGAGTTGTTACCAAAAGAGAGTTTGCTTTGCACCTCCGATTTCTAAAAATATTAATACCAATCTTATTTCAGTATAGGCATAAGATGAGGATTAAGATTACTACTTAAAACAGAAATGGTAAATTTTGAATAGTGAATAGTGAATAGTAAAACATGAATAATAACAGCAAATAGTAAATCGTGAATAGTAACAATAAATAGTAAATCGTAAATAGTAACGGTAAATAGTAAAAACGTGAATAGTAACAGTAAATAGTAAAAACACGAATAGTAACGGTAAATAGTAATAGTAAATAGTAATTTACTATTTGAATAGTAATTTACTATTGAAATAGTAATTTACTATTAAAATAGTATTTTACTATACAGAATAGTAACTTAAAATAATATTATTTCTAGTATAATAACAGATTTCTAAAAACGATATGAAAATAACCCAAAAAATATAAAAGAGAAGCATTCTTACCTTAGGATTTTAACAGAACCTTCTCCCAAAAAAATTTACTTCTCTCTTTCACTTCCACCACTATCTCACTAGCACTATTATATTAAGAAAACTTAATATAAAATTGTGAATTCTAAAGAAGAAATCCTTCGGTATTTATAAGGAAAACATTTACTATGCATTCCATTATTTTAATATAAAAGTATTGTACATTTTTGAATTTTTTATTTCTGGTTACTGTGCATCTTTTGAAAATTTCATACATACACAGTGTTTTGTATAGTAACTGTCGGCAGAATTATTAAGCCAAATAGTAACCTTTCACTCGGTATATTTTAAATATTCAAAATGAGTCCTTTTTGAAATTTAGCGAATTATATCAGTCCTTACTAATTTTATAACAAGTAATATAAAGTTTAAATTTTAGAAATCTAAAATTTTCTGTTAATAAAAATTTATTGATACGTTCCCAATTTTTAACGATTGGAAAAAATAGAGATTTTTCTCAAACCGATAATTTTTAGATAAGTCTACTTGAAACGGATTTTAGAAAATTTTCTTATAATTTAAATTCACTTTCTTATAAATATTTTTAATTTAAGTCACTTATATGAATTTAAAATTATTTTAAAAAAATATTATTTTATTTAAAAAATTCCAAAATTCCAAAAATTCCAAAAAATCATAAATAATACGTAGATTAAAAAGTTCTAAAGAACCATAATTTAATTCCTTCAAAATTTTAATATAAAAATAAAAATAGGGGTGTTACAGTTACTATGCAAAACACTGTGCATGTACGAAATTTTCAAAAGATGCACAGTAACCAGGTTTGAAATTTCAAAAAATACACAGTACTTTTATATTAAAATAATGGAATGCATAGTAATTTTTTCCTATAAATACCGAAGGAATTCTTCTTTAGAATTCACAATTTCAGATTAAGTTTTCTTAATATAGTAGTGCTAGTGAGATAGTAGTGAAAGTGAGAGAGAGAAATATAATTTTTTGGAATAAGGTTCTGCTAAAATTCTAAGGTACGAATACCTCTCTTTTATTTTTTTTTAGGGTTATTTTTATATCGTTTTTAGAAATCTATTATTATACTAGAAATAATATTATTTTAAGTTACTATTCTGAATAGTAAAATACTATTTCAATAGTAACTTACTATTCAAATAGTAAATTACTATTTATTATTACTATTTACCTTTATTATTCACATTTTACTATTTACTGTTACTATTCACGATTTACTATTTACCGTTACTATTTACGATTTACTATTTACCGTTACTATTCATGATTTACTATTTACCGTTATTATCCACATTTTACTATTTAATATTACTATTCACGATCTACTATTCACTATTCACTATTCAAGATTTACCATTTCTGTTTTAAGTAGTAATCTTAATTTTTATCTTGTAACTATATTAAAATGAAATTGGTATGTTTTAGAACTCGGAGATGAGGCGTACACGTATTTACAATAACGAACCAGTATATAAGAGGTAAGGGGGAGTGAGATAAGAATATATAATATGAAAAGACATAAGAATAATGGGAGGAGTCCCCTACTCCTTTTAAATTAAATAATAATATTATTTTAAAATATTAACTTTTAACTTAAAATTTATAATAAAATTTAAATTAAATATCTGATATAACTAACTCTAAAATACCTATGCAAATACCTAGATAACCTATGCGAACTGGACTGAACCTATACAAGGACTTGGATTATTATGGCCTGTATGGACTTATAGACTAAACTATACCTATGCGAGGATTGGAATATATGGACTTACATAGACCCATGCAAGGATTGGACTATAAAGGCTCAAAATCAATCTTATTAATCTAAATAACCATTAAGATTTGAATTACATTATGAGTGCTATTTAATTTATTTGAATTGTTTATAATTGATAATATTTGATTTTGATTGATATTTAATTGTGATTAATAATATTTGATGTGATTGATGATATTTAGTTATAATTGATAATGCTTGATTTTGATTGATGATTTTGTGATGTGGAGTTTGAGCATATAGCGAGCATGATGGAAAGCTAAAACTCAGTAAGAATTTTCTTACCTTACTCTTTAAATTTTTATTACTTTAAATCTTCTCTTCTTAGAAATTATTTTTATTAACTTTATTTTCAATATTTAGAAAAAAATTAGTATTTATTTTAGAAAAAAGACATTTTATGAAAATTAATTTATAACAAATTGAGATAATTAAATCTTGAATTAAAGAAAAATTTTGTAATTTTAAGTATTTTTGGTTAATGATTTAAAGATTATTCTCTTTTAATAAAATAAAATTTTCAAAAGAAAATTATTTTATTTTTCCAACTTAATAACTAAAGATATTTGGAAATAATTAAGAATTTGATCTTGTTAAGATTCAATTTGAGAAAGATTATGTAAAAGTTTTATATGAAAAAGTTTTGAGATATTTATGGCTTAGAAACTCAATTTCAGTGAGATTCGAAAACTGTACCAAATTTATTTCCGTGGGACAGAAATTTAGAGAATTGAGAAAATGTAGAGTTTATTGAAATGATATTGTAAACCTTTAAGGTATTTAATAATTAAGTTTCTAAAAGCCTTAACCAACTAAATACGCGAGTAGTTCATGCATCATGAATCATTAAAGTGAAATTAAATGATATTGTATGGGGACAGATTATAGAAACCAAGGATACATTAGAGGAGGCTTAATTACGAGCCTTGGGGTGAGAGAGTGTGAAAGGGTGCTTCAGGGGACCTGGGGTAGCTCCCTAGTGTCAGGTACTTTCACAATAAAAACTTTCTCAATCTGACTAGTCTCTAAGTGTTTCCATGCCAGTTGAGCTGTTCATATTATTATTATCCGGACTTATGAAACAGTGTAAACTCCTGGTTGGCCCAGTGCAAATTAAAATTTAAGGACCTACATATATAGGAGGATAAAGATATTGCATAACATTCATGCATTCATAATTGATTGTGTATGTGATTGTGAAATTGATTGATATTATTATATATTAGTTTGTGAAAACCCTTTGTTGCTTATGTTTTATTCGAGAATATTATATTCTGTTTCTCACTCCTTTCTCCGTATTTTTGTTTCATATATTTTTAAATTGATGGTTCAAAGGGAAGGATCGAAGAATCTCGACATTGAATATAGCACGTTCTAGAAAGGGAACTCGGTATGAATACCGTGGTCCAATGAATAAATAAAGTTATTAAGTAACTGCTTCTGGGCCATGGAATTTCCTCTATTTCTTATAAAGTTTAATATTTATTTTCTTCGGATGAATGTAAAATTACTTTATAAAGTTCTAATAATATTTATGAGGTATTTCAGAAATGATGTATTTAATTTATTCTGATAGTTTCCTTTTAACAATCATTTCTTTAGTAAAAAAATATGCGAATTTTTCTAGTATTATTAAGGTGTAACAGAGGGTGTTACAAATACTGGTCCCCAAACCAAGGGATAATAAACATAATAAAGGAAAAAGTAAGAGCACGGATCCAATAGGTCTAAGCTACCTAACTGGTTCTCTGTATAACCGGTGTGGTTAAAGTTAGATTGTATGGATCAGCCAAAAGCCTGCAAGTAGCTTCAGAGCCTTTGAACATAGGCTACAGCTTTATTGCACAAGCAACTGAGTCATCTGACACATATTAAATCATGAGTTGGACCTCCACGAAGGCTATAAATACCACCATTTATGATGATCAAGGTAAGTCATTTATTACTTTGAATGTTTTGATATTGATATTCGTACTAACTTAAGCTTTGGAGAATCTTTTCATGTACCACCACCACCTGTTCCAGAATTAAGAAAAAAGAGGATTACAGATACCGAGATCGAAGGCATTGCGCTACCACTGAGCCGGTGTTTATAATATCAGATTCTCCACTGGACCGACGTAATATCAGAGGGAAAGAGATATTCAACACCGGTTGTGTAAGCGATCTGTTACCCCCGCATACCGGACATTTCATAAAACAACCAAAAGCTCTAAGTAATTTACAAAAAATGAATTAGAGAATTTTTTGCACAACTTGTAAAAGATGTAGGTAAGAATAAATGTAAGAAGTTAGTTAATTCTTCGAATAAGCTTCTTTATATAGGCTTCTTGTAGAAAGACGTTGAGAGACAAAGAGTCTTTATCCAAAGGCAACATGACATCTGGGTAGAGCCTTTTAAGATATCTTGCAAAAAAAATTTGTCCTTTGTCAACTTATGATACTCTGGTTGTTTGACTTTCTTTTTTGATTTGTAACACCCCCTTATATACACGAGATATATATGTATTGTTCTTGCTTTTTTAAAAAAAACTTTTAGAAAGATATACATATCTATCACTCTTTATCTCACGTATACAATGACGTATATACATCTAATTTCCTTTGAATATTAAAAGTAAAAAAAATGTCGTCTTTCAATATTTATCCATAATGACAAAAATAATTTATAGAAATCATAAGTGATAAAAGATTTACAGTATTATATCTAAATGATAAGGTTTATCAAAGTTTAACTTTCACCTTTTTACAATTATCCAACTTGATATTGTAATAAGGTAAACTAAAACTAAATTATACCTTTACTACAACTATGACCAATCATTTCCTAGTCCTTGAACCATCGAGTTTTTAAATCCTACTCTTGTCATATCTCTTCATCTATCTGATTGAGGATGAGACCATTTTACCCTCTTGTAATTACATATCCTTCCATCTTAGACTGCTAGCGATATATCATATAACATAACATATATTTTGTACACAAAATTCAAACAAGAAGGAGTGAGAAACAGAATATAATACTTTACAGATAAGACATAAGCATAAATGTTTTCATAATCTAATATAATAATATCAATCACAATCATATACATAATCAATTATGAATGTAGGCTTTTCATAAACATAACAATTATACTTTCATTCACAACCATCCACATAGAATGTCACAATCACATGAATATCATGCAATGTTTTTAATACTACTATCTCATTCATTTTATGCATGTGGACCCTTAAAGTTTTAATTTGCACTGGGCCAACCAGGAGTTTACATTGTTCCATAATTCCGGATAATAATAACATAAATGCCTTCATGGCATATGAACAGCTCAACCGATATAGAAATACTTAGAGACTAGTCAGATTGAAAAGGTTTTTATTGTGAAAGTACCCGACACTAGGGAGCTACCCCAGGTCCCCTGAAGCACCCTTTCACACCCTCTTATCCCAAGGCTCGCAATTAAGCCTCCTCTAATGTATCCTCGATTTCTATAATCCGTCCTCAGACAATATCACATCTCATTTCTCTTTAATAATTCATGATGCATGAACTACTCGCGTATTGAGTTGGTTAAAACTTTTAGAAACTCAAGTATAAATTTTATCTTCGGGGCCTACAATTCACAACATAGCCACCCCGATAAACTGCACATTTCCAAATTCTTAAATAAGTTCTGCCACACGCAAAAGAATTTCAGTACAGTTTTCTTTATCATTCACAAATCAATATTATTATGATTTAAGTTTCAAAGTTTTAATATATATTCCAAACCTTCTTTAGAGCATTTATAGGAAATTAATTTACTTTAGACACAAGTTTGAATTATCGATATTTTTTCATCTTTAATTATAATACTTGAAAAGTATATAATAAAACACTTTTGAAATTACAACTCTTATTTTCAAAAGTTTAAAATAGAATATTATTGAAGTATCTCATTTCCATTTGAGAATCAAATATTTTCATATATATATATATATATATATACATATATGAATATATTATTTTCATAAAATAATATCTTTTTTTAATAACTAAAATTATTCTAAAATTTAATTAAATAATTTATTTTGAAAGATAAAAGTAAGTTATAGAAATTATATACTTTTATTAAAAATTTAAGAAATTTTTTTTAACAATAATCTGAATAAATATTGAGATAAGTAATACTTGCTTTTATGAATAATGGATAAGTACATTCTTACTGAGTTTTAGCTTCCTGTCATGCTTGCTATATGCTCAAACTCCACATCACAAGATCATCAATCACTCATCAATCACAATCAAGTATTGTAATATTATCAATCACAATCAAATATCATCAATTACAAATATTATCAATCATAATCAAATCAAATAAATATCATTCTTGAATATCATAATTTAAAGTTTAATAGTTATTTAATTTAATAAACTTAATCTGAAGTCCTTATAGTCCATTCCTCGCACAGGTCTATGTAAGTTTGTATAGGTCATAATACTCCAAGTCCTTACATAGGTTTAGTTCAGTCCATATAAGTTATAAGAGTCCAGATCCTTGCATAGGTTTAGTCCAGTCCATATAGGTTATAATAGTCCAGATCCATGCATAAGTATTTCAGAATAATTTACACAAGATACTAAATTTATTATTAATTTTAAGTTAAAAAGTTATTATAATAATATTATTAAATTTAAAAGGAGTAGGGGACTCCTCCCATTATTCTTATGTCTTTTCATATTATATTCTTATCTCACTTCCCCTTACCTTGAATTGTTACCAAAAGAGAGTTCGCTTTGCGTCTCCAAGTTCTAGAAATATTAATACCAACTTATCTCAGTATAGGCATAAGATAAAAATAAAGATTACTACATAAAACAGAAATGGTAAATTTTGAATAGTGAATAGTAACACTAAATAGTAAAACATGAATAGTAACCGTAAATAGTAAAACGTGAATAGTAATAATAAATAATAAAACATGAATAGTAATGGTAAATAGTAAAATGTAACATCCTAAAAATAGGATTTATTATTAAAACAAGGTTTAAAGAGGGATTCAAAGGCAAATGGGAAATTAATTTGAACAATTGTCAAAATGACAGATACGTCCCTAACATTTTCCGTAATGACAGACGCGTCCCTAGATGTTTTAAAAGTTGAATTTCTCTTCCTTTTCTTCTAAAAGCTTCGGGAGAATAGAGAGAAACCATTCTTCTTCTTCTTTCCATCCTAAATCATCACCTCTAATCCTTCCTTTTTCAATTTCTTTCAAGAATCATCAAATTGAAGTGGAATTCATCTTCTTCCTCTCTTCTCATCTCACGTGGAAGCTGGGCTTGTAGGCAGAGAACTCTAAATTCCTTAATTCAAGGTAAGAAGATGAATTCTTGTGTAGAAATATGATTTAATCCTTAAACCTTTTAATTTCTTGAATTTCATAGAGATTGGAAGCCATTGATGTGTTGTGAGAGCTTAGGTTTTTCAAGAACCCAGAGTTTCTTATGAAAAAGTAAAATTAAATGGCTTCTTGATTGCTAATCTTAGAGAATTGAAGCTTAATAGTGATTGTTTCAATAAATTAGGTAGCTTCGGAAGGTTTCAGAGCTAGAAGTTCGGTTCGGAATTTACGAACGGTGAACGGATTATATTCAATAGCTCGAGGAGCTTCTGGAATCATTTATTCCAGGTAGGGGGAGCGTTTACATTTTAAATGCATAGTTTATGAATGGATTCGGGATAGTATTGTTATATTAGTGAGAAATCCTGAATATATATACTATGTGTGACATTTGTGTGATGATGTTTTCTGTTCATAAACTATTGATATTGAGATATTGAATTGGTATGGAATATGAATTATATGTGATGTAATGAATTGGTTGTGATTCCTATGCATGAGATGCAATAGGATATGTGATGATGATATGTGCATGAGATGTTATACTTATATATGAATGATATTCATGAAATTTACATGATATATGAATGCATGAGATGCAAATGATAAAGCATGGGATGCTTATATGATGAACAAACATGAAATATTATACAGTTTCGAGGATTCCATAAAAGACCTTGGGTGGGACTCAAGGCAAACCTCTTGAGCGAGACTCGGGGTTTAGCCCGTGACACTACCGTTATCGCTGGGAGTGATTGTGTCATGTGAGAGGGCAAATGGTTTGGTACCAGTAAAATGGCCGGATCAGCTGAGAGCCAGTGTTGTAACACAAAATTAAAAACTTAATAATGGATGCTTTTGATTGGGCATGTGAATGCATTGATATGATATGATCATTTGATGATATGAGAATGAATGATATATGATGAGATTATGTGATATGATTAAAAATTATATGTGTTAGCGAATTGGACACTTGATCCGATTCAATAACTGTCATTTATCATGTAGTATGCTCACCCTTTTGTGGATATATTTTCAGTGGACTTAGGACGCAGTGGAGAATGATGAGAAATCACTCAGCTGAGTGTGGAGCATTATGTATATGTGTGTAATGTTCATGATGCATATAGTTATGTCGTAGTTGCCTTGGCCGGCTCCTATGTATACCTTTTTGATTATGTATGTACATGTATGCATATATGAAATTGCTAGACGAACTAGATAGTTGACAGCTTCAATTAGAAGCTTAGAACCTATTTTGAGGCATATGGTTTGGTTTGTGATGAATTATGATGGATAATAAAGCATACTTGAGGTTATGGAGAGTGGAGACCATGGATGGTCCCACCATTTGCATATGTGGTTGATGACAAGGAATTGTGGACATGTATATGATGCTATGTTGATGCATGAAATGTGTAGGAATTGTTGTTGTATGAGAAATGATAAAGGCTATGTGTTTTAGCCATGAAAGTGTGATATTTATATGGTTTTTCATGCATAATTCAACAACTGAGATAGTCAAATAGCAAGTTATGAGGATTGAATGACATAGAATAGTTTGAATAGCATCTATGCATGATTTGTGACTTGTAGAAACTAGAATGGGTCAATTCTATTGAGAAATGACCCCTTGATTGCCAAAAATGCCACAAAATGAGCCAAACGCGTTTTTACGCATAACTCTCTCATTTTTGGGAATTTTTGAGTGCGGCTAGTGGCCACATGTCATAAATGATGTATATAAGTTGGTGTTAAAATTTGGTAGCGTTTGGAGTTGATATGAAAGAGTTAGGGTGCTTATAAGTTAAAAAATTGAGTAAAATCTGTATAATTGCTGTCTTGAATCGATTCAGAATAGTCTTGAATCGATTCAAGGGCCCCTGGAAGTGTTTGAATCGATTCACATGAGTTTAGAATCGATTCAAGGCTTTCTGGAAGTGCTTTAATTGATTCATACGTGCTTGAATCGATTCAAAGCCCTGTTATTGCCACTGTTATGTTGTTTTTCCAACTGCTACATTTTCTTTGCTATTTTTGGCCCGTTTGGCCATCTTAATGACATTTTTAGCCTCTGACTTCTTCATGAAAGTTGTATATAATTATGTTACGGAGGTGTAAAAATTGGTCTTACCTCAATTGGAGTTTTCTAACTCTCATGAGACATAGAATACCAGACCTATTGCGCGGTAAAATTCAAGTTTAAGAGGGTTTTGAACCCAACTTTTTATGATTTTCAAATTGGGACTAATATGTGATATTTGTGACATGTCCCATTATTTTTAAGATTAAAAATGAATTTTTCTTATATTTTAATGTTGAATTGTGTCATGAGCTTATTATTACCACAATTTGATAATTAAATTAAGTGCTTTTGAATTCATATTCCAAATTTGGATTTATTCGTGAAAAATTTTCTTGAAATTTTTTGGTTTGTCTTTATTAAGTTAGGATGTTTTATAAAACATGAATAGTAATGGTAAATAATAACAATAAATAATGATTTACTATTTAAATAGTGATTTACTATTTGAATAGTAATTTACTATTCGTAATAGAGATTTACTATTGATATAGTAATTTACTATTCAGAATAGTAACTTAAAATAATATTATATCCAGTATAATAATAGATTTCTAAAACGATACGAAAATAAACCTAAAAAATATAAAAGAGAGATATTCTTACCTTATAATTTTGGCTGAACCTTCTTCTAAAAAAATTATTTCTCTCTCTTACTCCTATCACTATCTCTCTAACACTACTATATCAAGAAAATTTAAACTGAACTGTGATTTCCTTCGCTGCAATCCTTAGGTATTTATAAGAAAATTTTCCACTATGCATTTCATTATTTTAATATAAAAGTATTGTGCAATTCATGAAATTTTCGTTTCTGGTTACTGTGCAAGTTTGAAATTTTCATACATGTACAGTGTTTTACATAGTAAATGTCGGCTGAATTATTAAGCCAAATAGTAACCATTCACTCGGTATATTTTAAATATTTAAAATTAGTCCTTTTTGAAATTTAGCGATATTATATCAGTTCTCACTAATTTTATAATAAGTAATATAAAGTTTAAATTTTAAAAATCTAAAACTTTCTGTTAATAAAAATTTATTGGTATGTTTTCAATTTTTTTTACGATTGGTAAAAATCAAGATTTTTCTCAAACTGATTATTTTTAAATAAGTCTATTTAAAATGAATCTTAAAAATTTTTCTTATAATTTAACTTCACTTTCTTGTAAATATTTTTAATTTTAAGTAACTTTATATGAATTTAAAATGATTTAAAATATATTATTTTATTAAAATATTTCAAAAATTCAAAAAAAAATCTAGAAAATCATAAATATTATGTAGATCAAAAAGTTGTAAAGAACAATAGTCTAATTCCTTCAAAATTTTATTTTAAAATTCTAATAAGAGTTAAATCATAAATATGTAAAAATATAAATATAAAAACATAAAATAAAGTTTGTGAATAATAAAGATATTCAAAATTCTTAATATAATTTCATTAATCAATGACTACTAATTAGGTCATTTTAAAATTCTCATTCAAAAGTCATATATTTTTATTTTATTATTATTATTTTATTTTATTTTATTTTATTTTTTAAAACAAAATAATTAAATATAAATACCGAAATTTCATAAAAAATAATAATAAACTAACTAATAGTAAGTATTTTTCATTAAAGACATATTAATATCTATTTTCTATTTAAGTAAAAAATGGGATGTTACATGATACGCAAGCAGGACGTTTCTTTTGCTTGGGTAGTCCTTTTGATGCTTGGATTGGATGAAATATTATGCTTGAAGTCACAACGATTATAATCAACATTGAAGCACGGACTTTGGCTTATTGTTTATATTTACTTTCTTATATGTTGAGTGTCTGAGTTGAGCTTCTAGGGTGTCTGAGTTTTGTGATCTTTCATATAGCTTCTCAAGACTTCTTGTTTCCTGGCATGTGATTTATGGCTTAAGCTTACTGCATATAAACCTTAGACAATCTTGAAACATTAGTTCAACAAATAATGTAATGTTTCATAATCAAAACTTTTTACAGGTCTTAAGAACCTTATATGTTCTTTCAGGATTTGACATCTTTTGCTATAGATTATTTCACAAGTTTTCAATCATTGACCACAAAACTAGAATTGTTCATAAAAGAAAAAAACGGGAACATTGTAAAGAAGAAAAGGGAAATAAATTAAATATTGATGATGGGTGGTAGAGATATGCTACCTCTAATTCCTGATTTCTACAATTTTTATATATGCTCGAATTATAATTTCTTGAAATGCTCAAATTATAAAGTTTGGAGAGACCCAAATTATAATTTCTGAAGATGACCAAATTATAATTTCCAATGGTACATTTTGATATTTTTTAACATTATGTATGTTTAGTTATTTTTAATCAATGGTGTAACTATCTTTTACTATGAAAAATAAAAAGAGGGTGGTGTAGGAAAAAAAGTAAGGTGTTGGGAAAAATTCCAAAGAAAATGATGCTTAGATTTGCTTCCAAAGCATCCATTTAATTTAAACTAACATCACTCTTACACACAATAGCTAAGGCTGCATTTAATTATAGAAAATTATTTTAGTATTCTGAAAAAAAATTCTACTTGTTTTCCAAAATTTTCATTTCTTGGAAGGCTATGTTTACTTACAAAAATTATTCTAGTTTTGTAGGAAAAGTTTTTTACTTGTTTTTCAAAATTTTCATTTCCTCAAATAGTTAGAAAAATTCTTAAAAAACTTTTCTACTTTTCAGTTTTCTTAGAAAACTTCTTTAATTTTTTTAGAAAAATAGAAAACCTAGTTTTCAGATTTCTATAAGTTTTCTTTGAATATTTTGTAAAAAAACACTTTTTATATTTTTTTCAACTTTTTCAAGAATAGTTTTCCATTTTTCTTAGAAAACTTATGAACTAAACACACCTAAAAATTCTTGGAAAACTTTTCCACTTTTCAGTTTTCTTGTAAAACTCCTTTAAAGTGTTCTATGTTTTTCTTAAAAAAAATAGAAAATCTTCTTTTAGTTTTCTATAAGTTTTTTTTGAATATTTTGTAAACAAACACCTTTTCTATTTTTCCAACTTTTTCAAGAATAGTTTTTCATTTTTCTTAGAAAACTTACAAATTAAACACGATGTAATATTCTAGACTTTTTCTCCTCTGCCTGCTGGCATGAATTTATATACATCTTCAAAAACATTACTATAGGACAATAGCCTTTAATTATGCATGCCCATTAATGTTTAAATTTTGAAGTTGTGTTTTCTGTAAGCTATCTTGATGAAGCTTTTTAAATAAATAAAATTGTACAATACTTAAAAATGAATTGAATCAACATACTATTTCAATCCCTTACAATACTTTTCTCTCTTCGTGTTTAGGGAATTGCGTTGAGATATGCTGTACATCAGTGACGATTATCAATCTAATAAAACAGAGTTTAGCCTACATTTCCTCTCCTTTTCTTAGTTTAAGTATATTACACAGTAGAAATCTCTTGGTATTGTTTATTTCAAGCTTCGAAATGAATGGCATCAAGAAAGATTTTCTACTCAGTGGAAAACAAGATATGGAAATATTTGGAGGAATGCACATCATCATATAATAATACAATAGCATTTCAGTGATGAACCATCTGCTTATACTTCTCCCTAAGCACAGACAACCTTCTCTGCAAGGCTAGCTTTTCATCTCTTCTCCCTGATCTATCCAAGTAATATACAATCTTCTTTAGGGTAACCAAAATCTCCTCACTCTCGTATCCAAATTCTCTCTCTTGGATATTCAGGATCCTTTTAAGCAGCTCCAGTAACTCACTGTCATCCTTACCAAGTCTTGTTTGAATAGACACCAAACAGTCCAAAGCCTCACCTGCCATGCATAACATGAGATTTATATCAATTTCAACCCAAAAAAGGTTATATAGGAAAACTAGCCTTTTATATTATTTTTCCTTTTACTATAAGAGTTTGATTATTACACTCATCAGAGAAATGCCACACATTACACAGTTGAATGGCCTGAATAATGAATGACCATATTAAATTAGGCCTGACCATGTTTTCAATGAGGCAAGGGAAAGCTTACCAACAGGAAGAGAATCTTTTCCAAAAGCCTTCTTACGAATGTGCAAAACGTCGAGGGCGAGTTTCTCTGCTTCTTCATCATTTCCTAAATGGTAGAGTGTAACTGCAAGGTGCAACATGGGAAAGCTGATGGAAGGATCATCAATTCCCTTGTGCTTTATCATGATTTGCAAACTTCTTCTCAACAAGTGTTCTGCCTGTGCATAATTCTTTGACCGTGAATACGAAGTTGCAAGATTTATCATATGTGTCACTAAGCTGGGGTGCTCCTTTCCTTTGTACCTCTCAGTGATCAATAAGCACTCCTCTAATAGCTCTCTGCCTTCTTGTCCTCTTCAAGAAAAGCAATATAAACCGATAACAGTTAATGCTGATTTACCATATATGCAAAAAGCGTCAATTCAATAACCTCGAGTAATACAGTTTTCAATTTTAGGTTGGAAGAGGGGGTGATACAGCAAAACCATTAAAACTTTCTAAGAATACAGAAGGTGACCGACATATTATTTTAAGTTGTTAGACTTTATTCTAAAATTCCAAAAAGTTCAATACTCAAATATTTTATTCCCAATACCCAGGGGAGCATACCTCCCAACAGCATGAAGTAACTCAGCTAGATCTACCCTCATCTTTTCCATTATACTGTCATCCGGTGACATGTAATTTGAATCCTGCATGACCTGAAGAGCACGTTTAAACAAATGAATTGCTTCATCTGATTTCCCTGCCAAATATATGCAAATCAATAAGTGCCCAGACTTTGTAACCCAAAAAAAAAAGGAAATAGAGGAAAGAGGAAACCAAGGTCTGCAGCACTTGAACACCATTTGAGGAGAAAAAATTAGCATCACCAAAGTAACTTCTATATATGACTTGAGATCAAATAAACAATCTGAATAGAAAGCCAAATAGGTGTTTATTCCACCATTTTTCTGTGACATGGGACTCATCATACACAAGAAATTCTAATCAACATTCACATTGATTATGCAATGAGGAAAGAAAGAAAAGATAAAGGGGATATAAATGAAAAATGGAATATGCAAGCAACAAAAGTAAATTGCATGTTATGAAGTTACCTTGAGCACACTTCACTCGGGCTAGAGAATTCAAAGCCATTCCAATTCTTCCATCATTTTGTCCATATAATTCGGTGTATATGTTTAGAACCCTAGAAAACAAAAATAAACAAAAGTAATAAGAAGAAAATAGACTCAATAATGCAATAAATATGGAAGGAGGAAACAAAAATAGGAAGCTGAACCTAGTAAAATGACTTTCTGCGTCATTAGTTTTTCCTTCTTTGAGTAGAAGATTCCCAAGACTAAGTAAAGGTACAACCAAATCCTTACTTGCAGCACGTTTACTTGATTCCAAAAGAGTGATTACACGCTTGTATACCTCTATTGCTCTTGTTGCTTTTCCAATAGAACCAAGAACTTTTGCCATACCCAAACAGGGTGTGACAAGAAAAGTGCTATCCTTACCTAAAAGAAGAAATTATGTTGAGACTATCAAATTTTGAAAAAAAAAAAAACACAGCAATTAAAAGCTAAGCTGGCTTCAACATATATCATTTCTGCTTAAGGCATCTGGAGTCCGAAAATTTTTAGAACTTAAAGTAGCTTCTAACTAGACATGTACAATTGAAAATTCAAAAAGTAATTCCAGTTCTCTAATCAAACACATAAGCAACCAAACATAACTGTTAGAATTGTGCAAATAAAATAATTATGCATATTAGGATTAATTAGATTAATTATATTGATTCTATATTTATTATGTAATTAGTCTTATTAGGATAGTGGTACATTTTGCAATTATGTACAAGCTCCTATAAATTCAATAGCTCCACTATGGTCTAAACACAGGGAATTCATAATATGCTCTCTCGTTTCTCTCTCTCAATAAGGTATCAAAGTCTATCCTATATTCTTTATTGGGCCCACCTGCACTTGTCCACACTATTCTTTAGCGTGAAGGGTGATCTATAAGTCCCACGGGCCATCTGATTTGTCCACGCTCCATCCTTGAACATAAGGGGCCTGTATTTGTCCACACTCCATTCCTAAGCGTGAAAGGGTGTTGAAAGCCCCACATTGTCTACAGATATGGTCAATTAAAAGTATATAAGGTGAGGTAATCTTTATCCTACGAAGTAGCTTTTATGATTGAGTTAGGTCCAATACCCAAATTCAACATGGTATCAGAGTCTAACAACAGACTTTCTTTCCCGTGCCTCTCCGATGGGCCCACCGTCCACCATGTAATTTCTTTTTCTTCTTCAAAACCCTATTCCTCTTTAGGTTTCGAACCCTTCTGGTCAATTTTCCTCCAACCATCTTCACTGTCTACTAATACTGGTCTTTTCCAACTGACAACCCCACCATCAGAATCAGCTCCCCAAGACTGGCCCATCTCCGCCGGCCCCACCCCTATCAGAGGTCATACACGCCTCCACACGTTACCTTTCCCCATTGCGTGATTTCCCACGCACCGCCATCTCCGTCCCATGTGGCAGCACGTTCGATGTCCTATCCCGACGCCGTTAACTAGGTTTTGCTTGCTCAACTCTCCTCTACCTAGATCTACCCTTGGTTTGGGGTTTGGACCTTTATTCGTCCCTATTTTTTGCCATTTTGTGCCACTAGTGGGAATTTTCTCTCTCCTCTTGTTGACCCATGGCTTTCTACGACTCTCCGAAGCCTAATACTCTTATTTTTACCAACCTTGTCACTGCCCCGCTCTCTTCCGAGCAATTGGATGGTAAGCACTACTCCTCCCTAGCTTCCACTTTGTCGTTGCCTTTGGAACCAACTCCATCACATCCTTACAATGACTTCTTGAAGTGGTACGAAGACAGCCAAACTTCAAGTTCCACTACTGTTGTTGCACACATTAATTCCTTTACTGACACTTCTCACTCTTTGGGCCCTTGAATCCTTGATTATAGGGTCACCGATCATATCACTAATAATAAATCTCTTTTCTCTTCTCTTTCTACTTCTGATTACTTACCTCTTGTCACTATGACAAATGGTTCTCAAACACAATCCTGAGGCGTTAGTATTGCTCATCCACTTCATTTTCTTTCTATTCATAATGTCATTTATATCCCCGGTGCTCTTTTTAATTTATTGTCTATTATTAAACTTACACGATCACTTGATTGTGTAATTTCTTTTACTAAAGATTCTGTTTCTTTGTAAAACCAAAGCATGATTGGTTTTGAATGTGAGTCTCACATCCTCCTTTATCAACTCAACAAGCCCTTTCATGTTGGATTGGAAGAAACGTCTCCACTTCTAGTTCATGCTCAATTAGGACATCCAGGTCTTGGTACATTAAAGTTGTTGGTTCCTAGTCTTTCTAAGTTATAGTCTTTGTCTTGCGAGTCGTGTCAATTAGTAAACATACTCACACCTCTTTTTGCTTTAGTTCATATAGATGTTTGGGGCCCGAATCGTATTCCCTCAACAATGGGGTCAAGGTAGTTTGTTACTTTTATAGATGATTTTTCCCATTGTACTTGGTTATATTTCATGAAAGATTTTTCAGAAGTACTTTCTATTTTTCAGTCTTATTTTCATGAAATTAAAAATCAATTTGGTGTTCCAACTCACATCTTGCAAAGTGATAATGCACACAAATATTTGTCTGCTAATTTTCAGATCTTTATGGCTTCTCATAGTGTGTTTCATCAAACATCTTGTCCTTATATTCCTCAACAAAATGGAATTGTTGAACATAAGAATAGACATCTTGAAACAACCCAGATCCTTCTTCTCCATTCTCATGTTCCTCATTGGTTTTGGGGTGACACAATACTTATTGCATGTTATCTCATCAATCGCATGTCTTCCTTTATTCTAAAAGGTAAAATTCTTCATCATGTTTTATATCCCCATCATTCTCTTCACCTATTACCTCTTCGGGTCTTTGGTTCTACATGTTTTGCTCATGCCCTTGGTCTTGACATTGACAAACTCTCTGCTCGGTCTCATAAGTGTGTTTTCGTCAAGTACCCATGATCTAAAAAAGGGTATAAGTGTTACTCTCCTACTCTTTGCAAGTATTTCATCTCTATTGATGTCACCTTCTTTGAAACTGTTCCATTTTTTGGGTTTAGAGCATCTTCTTCTAAGGCTTATCCTCCCCTGACTGCACTTACTTTAGTCCTTTTTTACCCTTCAGATGAGTCTCCATCTCCTTCACCTTTGTAGGTTTATCAATGTCGTCCTCGTCCTATACTTCCGCCACCTGCCGCTGACACCTTCATAGACTCACCTTCGGAGCCAAGTCATTCATCTCTCTCTACGGTCCCGCCTTCTGAGTTTAATATTCCGATTGCTCTTTGAAAAAGTATACACTCTACTCGTAATCATTCTCCTCACTATACTTTGAGTTATCATTACATCTCACCTTCCTATTATTCTTGCCTTTCTTCTTTGTCATCTGTTTCCATTTCTAAGAAAGTAGAAGATGCCTTTATCCATCCAAGATCAAAACAAACTATGATAAATGAAACGTGTGCATTTCAAGGCAGTAGGACTTGGGACATGTTCCTCTACCACCAAGGAAGTATGTTGGTTGTCGATGGGTGTACCCAATAAAGGTTGGCCCCAATGAATCAGCTGACCACCTCAAGGCTGGTCTCCCAAAGGCTATACCAAATCTTCAGGTTGGATTATGGAGACTTTTTCTTCTGTTGCCAAAATGTCTTATGTGCAATTCTTCCTATCCATTGTTGCCATTTATTATTTGCCTCTTTATCGGTTGGACATCAATAATGTCTTTCTTTATGGTGATCTGCTTGAGGATGTTTACATTGAGCAACCTCCCTACTTTGTCGCTCAGGGGGAGTCTTATGGACATGTTTGTCGACTGTGAAAATCTCTATATGGCCTCAAGCAGTCCCTTAGGCATGGTTTGACAAATTCAATATTCTGATTCAGGAGTTAGGTATGACTTGAACTGAGGCTAATCCTTCTGTCTTCTATCTCCACTTAGCTACTGGTTGTATTTACCTAATTATGTATGTAGATGACATTGTCATCACAAGTAATGATGATCTTGGCATTACACAAGTGAAGCAACATCTCTTCAAACACTTTCAGACAAAGGATCTTGACAGATTCAAATATTTCTCAGGGATAGAAGTAGCGCAGTCTAAAAATGGGATCATCCAAAGGAAGTATACAATAGATATTTTGGAAGAAATAGGAATGCTGAATTCCAAGACAGTCGACACTTTCATGGATCCCAATGTCAACCTCCCGCTAAATCAAGGGGAGCCTCTTTCGAACCATGGAAGATACAGACGCTTAATTGGCAAGTTGAACTACCTCACTATTACTCACCTAGATATCTCATTCTCGGTGTGTATGGTAAGTCAATTCATCAACCCTCCTTGTAAGGAACATTGGGATGCAGTGACTCACATTGTTCGATATCTTAAAGGAGCTCTAGGAAAGGGTCTTTTGTACGAAGACAATGGACATACTCGAATTGTGGGATATTTTGATGATGATTGGGCATGTTCTCTTATTGATAGAAGCTCTACTTTTGGGTTTGCATCTTTGTTGGAAGTAATCTTGTCTCTTGGAAAAGTAAGAAGTAGAGTGTTGTAGTTAGGTCCAGTGTGGAGGCAGAGTATCACGCTATGGCTATAGCCAGTTAGGAGCTCATATGGCCCAAAGTTTCTTCAAGAACTCAAGTTTCGAGAGGTTGCACAGATGTCACTTATATGTGATAATCAGGTTGCCATGCATATTGCCTCGAATTCAGTATTCCATGAGGACAAAACGTATTGAAGTTGATTATCACTTTGTCAAAGAGAAAGTCATGTCTGGTGAAATATCTACTAGTTTTGTTAGTTCCAATAACCAATTAGCGGATATTTTCACTAAGTCACTAAAGGGTCCTCGAATTGACTATGTATGTAACAAGCTTGGTACATAGGACCTATATGCTCCAGTTTGAGGGGGAGTGTTAGAATTATGTAAATAGAGTAACCTTGCATATTAGGATTAATTAGATTGATTATATAATTATGTAATTAATCTTAATTAAGGTAATTGTATATTTTGTAATTTTGTACAATTTCCTATAAATTCAATAGCTCCGTTGTGGTCTAAACACACGGAATTCATAATATGCTCTCTCGTTTCTCTCTCTCTCAACAATAACCACAATCATTCACCATGGGTAAATAGGATTAAATACTAAACAAATTGCAAAACTAACATTAATAACTGAAAAAATGCATATCCACTCACCATAGGTCCCTTCCATAATGTAGACTGCCCTTTGATATGTGTCTAAAGAATTTTCAAACTTGCTCAATGTTGCATACATACTTCCCATATGCATAAGTATTGAATCTAGATGTGGTTCACCATCCTTCAAATTGTCAACAACTTCTTTCAACTGGCCATTAATGAAACTATAAGAATGCACTTCCCAAGGAAGGGAATTAATCATTCAAAATTTAGAGGGAACAAAAAAATAGGGTGCAAACAAATGACTTTGGCATTTCAACTATAATGCGGAAGATATAATTATTTGCAATTATCGGTTAGGTATACATAAACTAAGACCGATACAAAGGAAACTACGTCAAATGCAAGGGAGTCAAACATGTGATGATACTAATGGAAAGTAAGTAGACATGTGGAAACACCCAGCCTCATGCAAGAAAACTTTACTGTCAATCAAGAGTGATTGCAGATAATTTGATCACATGCATTTTTTATGACCATTTATTATTCTAGACTAACAAACCATGACCAATTTGTTAACTCGTGATAGAAAAGGAAAATAAAACCAACATTTGACTTCCTCATTGTACTCTCATCTCATTATAGTAAAAGGTGAGATTACTATCATATAAATTGTTCCTCTAAGTCTTAATCTATAAAAGTAAAAGAGACGTGCATATTCCGAGAGTTCAACTAATGACATGCCATGAAGGCATAAGTTTAAGTTGCTCTGAATCCTGAGAATCTCAACCAAAATTATACAAGATTATAAAGAAATGACTGAACAATGCAGAGGAGGGAAATACCATATTTAACAAAGAAGCAACTAATTTTAAGTCACCAACAGCCATGTAACCCAGTGCTATGACATCCAAAGTTGCAGCTTCTTCTATTCCTTTTATGCCTGCATTCATCCGCTCCTTCACCACTTCATAATTTGCAGTAAGCAGGTCCATAGCATCATTTTTCCTCCTCATCCTAATCATTCTTTTCACTTCATCAAATAATTCTTCCAACTCTCTCTCAAAACCATTGATTCTGCAGAATGTGTAGCTTGTAGAGTCAAAGTAAAATTTCAATTGGAGAATTAACAATTCAAGTTATAATGAAGGAACAAAGTTGCCTTATCCTTGGAGGATAAAATTCCCATGCAGAAGTTAGAAAATTTAGGCACAAAATCAAAATTCAGAAACACTTAAAAGTACTACAGGCATAAGCAGTAGGAGAAAGGAAGAAGACAATATCATTTGAACCGATTCCCACCTCTGGTAGTCATTTGGAGCTGAAAAACCTGAATAAGCATCACTATGTGGGCCTGTCCCACCAAATTCCAATGACCCAACTGAAGATCTTGAAATGCAGAACCGAGCACAAACAGTTCTAACAGGTATAATGTAAAGCTTTCGATGGTAATTCTGCTTTTGATTACAGACTGAGAATCCTGTTATGCCTTTCAACTCGCACAGTGACAGTGTATGTCGAACCTCTTTGTTTGTCCTGATAATATATAACAAAGCCATTGGACCAAACCATCAGAAATTATTTCAATCATATGTGCACAATAAAATAATACTAGACAACTAAAAAGCAATAAGGGTAACCAGAAATGATTATTTTCAGTCACAGATTAAACACGTATCTTAACCAAAGACTTGCATTGCCCCTAAACCATTTAGAAAACCCGTTCTAAACACAACTATATGCATCAGTGTGCCACTGTCCAGTAACTTCCAATTATCATCTGATGATTCAAGCCATGAACAAGACAATTAATTTTATTTTGGCAGCTGTAATGTGTGTTAGTGTTACAGCATGATTTTATTTTACGTCTGTATTAATCACTACCAACTAAAAGGAGTGTTATTCTGAAGCCTATATATCAAATTTATTTATATGTGCAATTATGAACAGATTAGATTTTAGTAAAGCACGTAAGTATGAATTAATGAAGTTAGTATCATAAGGTAGCAAGGTACAAAGGAGAAGTAAAGTAAGCAGAGAAAGAGAACCTGAGAGAGGGCGACTGAAGAAGAAACGAAGCTTCCATTACACCCCAAAACATAAGTGCAGAGAAACTCAACATTGGATAAACCGCGGCTTCTTTTATTTGGGCCCATAGGCGTGAATTTATGTGGTATGGGCCTTTTTTGGGCCTCTGTTTCTACGTGGGCAATTTATCAACAGACCGCCCCTCCCCCTTTTTTTTCTCTCTGCACCCCTTTTATATATTTTTTAAACTTAAATTATTATTTCAGTAAGTAAATTTTAAGTTATATCTTTAACCTTTTTTTACTTAGTTAGATCTTCTTCTGTGACATCCTAGGTCAATTTACATTTATTTTTATTCATTCAAGTAAATTTTACAATAAATTTTTCGCGGTCAATAATAATTAATTAAGTCCCGATTCAAAATAATATTTATGTTTCACTAATCATGTTTAAAATAGTAAACAACCTTAACTAAATCAATTAATTAAAATGAGAAAAGAAATTTTATTTAAATGGGACCAAAGGAGAAAACAAATGGGATCAGGGGCCTCTCGCTTGGGCGAGGCCCCAACTCGCTTAAGCGAGATCAGGAGTCTTCGCTTGAGCGAAGTGCCCACTCGCTTGAGCGAGGTTCATATTCCATCCTTGGGCGAGCCATACTCACGCTTGAGCGAAAACATACATGCATATCAGACCTTAGTTCGCTTGAGCGAGATTGTCTCGCTTGAGCGAATTAACTCCAGTGGCATTTCTAACATGACTCGCCTTTCACTTGGCCTTTCACTCGACATCTTATTCCAAATCCGAGTCATCTCTTAATCAGCCTTTCACTCGGTAATTTCATTCCAAATCTGAGTCATCTCTTAATCAGCCTTTCACTCGGTAATTTCATTCTAAAACCGACTCCTCACCTGATGGGTCTTTCACTCGGGCGAAATGTCTCAAAAATCGACTTCACACTCACTCGGGTTTCCACTCGGAAAGTATAATCCAGACCGAGCCTTTTCTCACTCGGAATTACATACACTGAGGGACTCCCCTCGGAATGAGTTCCTTCGAACTCGGAAATTTCCACTCGGGACACCACTACCCGGGGTATCATATTGGGAGACCCATCACTCAGAATTATACACACTTCCTCACTCGGAAGGTTCAGTCTTGAACATGGCCCACTCGGCATTTTACTCGGAAATTCACTACATCACTCGGAATTATACACACTTTCTAAGGTTCCCACTCTTAGTGAAAATTCTGTTCGGAATCCCACTTACTCACCATACACTCGGTCAAAACACAATCATACCAGGCACTCACTTGAATGAGGACCAACCCAGCATTAGACTTCACATTTCCGCTCAAACCACACACACACGCTTGGGCGAACAATATATAGTAGCTAGTTCCATCTTTATTCGCTTGAGCGAGTATATCTCGCTTGAGTGAATACACTCCAGAATCCAATTCTATGGCCTTCGCTTGAGCGAGACTCAATCCGCTCAAGCTAAAAACATCCAGTAGCTCCCTCTGATACCTCAAACACCTCTCACTTGAGCAGGGATTCCCTTCGCTTGAACGAGATTAACACAGTAGCCATTTCCTCTATCCATCGCTCAAGCGAAGTTAGAACCGCTTGAGCAAAATTGTTCCAGTGACTATACTGAATGTACAGGACACGTTCGCTTGAGCGACAATCCAATTCGCTCAAGCGAATTATGCAGCTTATGCGTAGGAATATGTGGTACTTACACAAACTAGCTTACCTAAACATTCATATGCACCCCTTTAGCTTAATTGACTCATTTACATACATCTAAACATACAATTAAGTTGGGTTTAATTGAACATACACTTCGCTTCTAACTCCATTCCACTAAATGCACATCAATCATCTAACATTAGACAATTCAAAATATTGTATATCACTCATAACTCACAATCTTAAGCAAAACTTGTTTATGTCCATGCATCAAGTACACTACCATTGGCTCCATGCCAATATACATCGAATAACATTCAGTTTCTATTTGCTATCCATCACATTCATGACTATGATAACAGTATTCCAAATTGACTCAACACAATCCAAATTAACTCATCACGCATACACAACATCCAAGCACAACATACACAAATCACAACACACATTACACATATAGTTCATTTCATGATTTCCTTAGCTCCTTGGCATCAATTCTCCTCTTGACGCATCTCTGGGGCTTCCACCTCTTCCCTGTCACTGGTTACTAAATTAAAGAAACAACAGCAAGGGTGAGTGTTTGGTATCATAATTAATATAGAATGACAATTTAATAACAAGTTACATATTTGCTAATTCTGGTTTATGCCATTATTCTTACCTCTTGTTCTCATCTTCTACTTACCAATCATGGATTCAATTCCAATTCTTTTTCCCCAACTTACCAATCACAATCAACAATTACCATAAAACACATTCATATCATCACACAATGTTAACAATGCATCGAATAACACAACTGACTCTCATATCAATTTGACGCCTAGTATCCGGATACTAAAAGGATCGGCCTTCAGCTGGGGGTCCTACTTGACACCCCGTGAACCCTGCTTGGTCCACTGTGTAACACCCTGGAGCCAACTTACAAATCTCAAGATAATTACCCTTACCATATAAAATCTCTTAGATAACTTATTTTTCACCTGGTAATTCTCAAGAGATTCACAACCTGATTCCAGAGGTTACTGATACAATATTAGAGTACGCAACTTTTACATAATTAACTTCTTATTATTATACATAACATCAGAGTTCCATACATATTATATTTTACAACCGGCACCTAGATCTTATAAAATATAAAGACGTAAAGTACCAAAACATAGCATATACATAATACAGCAATAGTAGTCATGCAAGCAAGTATCATCATCAAAAACCTTCATAATTCATCCATATTCAGCAACATCCACTTTGTCACATGTCCTCCTGGTTAACCACTAAAGGGTTGCCACAAGTAATAGAAAGAGTGAGATAAAATATCAAATAAATAGAAATTAAATCAGAACAAACACAATCACAAGTAGGATGCTATGCGATGCAAATGCCAAACAAGTATTTTGTTTTATATTGATATTATTATATGCTGTTCTTTTATATAAATGAAAATGCATGATGGATCCATTCTGGTGGGAACATCTGCAGTGATTTCCAACAATAACATTTTTACAGATATCCAACCGATACCGCGCCCCATAATGCAACACCAACATCGGACAACAATATCATAATATCAATAACAAGTGTTGCGGGACCCCCTTAAGGACACACTGCTTAGCCCTTAAGACGGCCGTGGTATAAAACCACCGCAGAGGTCTGTGCTCAACAGAGCGTGTTCCCCCACCGGGAACCCCCTCAAAGAACCCCTCTGCGGATTCTTTGAACGGCCAATGCATATGATGCATGAATGCATTACATTATCAAATTCTTTTATAACTAATTTTAACAATAAAATTATTATAACAATCAATTAAGCATACTTTATTTATAACTCAAGAATATGGAAACCCATTTTCCATATTATTTATATCATAATTCAATCATATGGAAACACATTTCCCATAATATTCATATCATATTTCAAACATATGAAAACATATTTTCCATAATATTTCATATTTCAAAGAATATGGAAACACATTTTCCATGTTATAGTAATTGTTTAATATCATATTCCAAACCATCAATTTCATAATTTAATTCAAATTAAATTAAAATCTAACTAAATGAGTTTCTAAACAATTAAACAAGCAATTCTAACTTAATTTCTATGTATTTAATATCCTATCCCCTCTTTCTTACCTCAAGTGAAGATCGTTTAACTTTCCTTATGCTAAACTCCTTTGTAATTCTTCAAATCTTCAAGTTTGCGTAATTTCTCCTTATGCGAAAATTAAAGAAAGAAGGTTTTGAGAGCTTGAAGAGGGAGATGAAAGGTTATAGGATCAGTGAGGTTTTTGGTCTGAGGAAATATGGGAGGTTGGGGCTCTATTTATAGGCTTTCAATATCGGTCACTGTAGCAAATCACTGTAGCATCTCGAAATTGACATGAGGCGGTGGAAAGTTGGAGAATTCTCACGAATTCTCTACATTCTTCAACATTTTTCATGTGACGTTTACTGTAGTATTTTACTGTAGCATTTTACTGTAGCAGATTTTTATTTTATTTTATTATTCTATTCTACATTCCATTCTCGTTTATTTCCGTTTTAAGTCAAACTGAAAATATCCTTGTATTCATAATTAAATTTCCTATTTTCTAGGTTTCATTTCTTATTTCTCTGAGAAATTTTTTCACTATCTAATTTACTGCTTAAAAAATTGGGCTGTTACACACTGAGTCCTACTTGACTCTCCACCTCAACCACTGGGTCCTACTTGACCACTGGGTAGCTCAACTGGGCACAAACACCACGGGAGCCAGAAACGAGGGGCTATATATACCGTCGGCCATCCTACACCACATAATCACACATGTATATTCATATTTCTCATATCATATCGCAAGTGGCCAGCAACAAAACATATACTCATCAATTGGGTGACCTACTTGTCAAGCCCGCCACCACATTGCCACTATACACATTAATTCATTATAATATCAAGTATTCTAATCTCATAATCACCATGACTCATACACCATTTGCATGCATACAAACATACTCATACAATTATAGTTCAGTATTTATTCTCATTATTTCTATGCTTAATTCAATGACTCAATTCTGCCGTACATATCTATTCCAATTAATTACAACCCGAACACCCCCCTTACCTTGATTCTGAGCTCCGACGACTCGTTCTTGATGAGGTTGGTGTTCTCTCGACGCTATGTCTAACGTCCTACGTTCGAAATCAACACCCACTTCACCGTTCGATCCTCCGACGACTGTTTCGTTACCTACGGAGGTCGAAACGCAAAACCCGTCAACGTTAAACCATCCTCATTACTTTAAAAGCCATTTTCAAGCTTCTACGCACTAGAGGAGTAAGAAATGAAAGCTCATTCCTCCATGCACGACCATTCGGTTTAACAGAGAAAACAAAAGAGATGCGAAAGCTTAATTTAAAAGGCCCATTGGACTCACCTCGAAGCTACGGTCTCAAAAACGTAGTTATCTCGAAGTTTCGGCGCAAGATCGACCTTCCACTGGTGCATGCAAGTCACGGCAGCTATGGAGAGGAAGAAGAAGGAATACTCGCGTGAAGGTGAGGAAGGAGAAAGAAAGGAAATTAAAATTTAAGACACAAGGGCAAAATAGTCATTTTCCCCTTCTTTTGTAATTTCTTTAGAGTTTTAATTAAGTTTTTACCTTTTTACCTTCATTGGTAATTTCTAAATTTACTTCCTTCCAATTACCCTTCATTTAACCTTTTGTAATGAGTCAATCAAATAAATTTATTTATTTCTACAACATTTAATTATTTGTAATTACTTCTTTAATAATAATAATTCCCAAAGTCTTAATAAATCCGGTTGGGCAATTATTAAAAAAATTTCACCAATTAAAACTTTTCTAAAATATTAGGGATGTTACATCTTCAATTTTCACTAACTTGTCAAACGAATAACATGTTATTAATGTAAATCCTATTGAGTACGTGGTTATTTGTAGAGTAAGTTTGATATCATACAATGCATTTTTTTGAATTTCTAACTATTCTCATCAACCAATAAATAGATGACATAAAATCATCATGTCAACAACATTTGACATGTAGAGTAATTATGTAAGTAGGGTCAATGACACATTAATTCTTCTTTACGGAATTAGTAAGAAATGATAGAGGAAACATAACTAAAACATTTTTGAAAGATAAAAGACTTAACTGGTTAAAGAAAACTAAAAGCTTAACTTAAAATTTATTAAAAAGATAAGAGAATGAAATAATAATTTATCTATTTTTTAATAGATATTGAATCATAAATTTTAAATATGATATTTACACAATAATAAAATTCAGATAAGTCAATCATAAAATCAAAATGTAGTAATATTTATGATAGTTAAACCTCAATCAAACTCAAAGTATTATGATTTTTAACTTTTTTTTCTGACTCAAAAAAGAATTATAAATTTGAAGTCTGAATCTAAAACCCCAAGCCAGTGACTGTCTTGAAATTGGTTTTTGATGGCAGAAAAACATTCAAGTCCCTTTCCTTTATCACAAACACATGCATGTATCCTGATTGGTTGTTGTTAAATATGAAATTTTCGTGCCAAAATGGCTTGTACTACAATTTAGCAATGCTGTTGGAGTCAAGATGTTTATTGAATTCAGTCAACACGTGGATTTTCATTTCTTTGAATTCGTAAATTCATTTGGGTTTAAAGATAAACGAGTCTTTTTACTTTTCTTTTGTTCAAACTAACTTAAAAAATTAGTTAAAAGGTTAAAATGGTTAAAAGTTGAGAGATGATAAGATAGTTAATTATATATGAAGTATTTTATTAAATCAGTTATTATATTAATTGATAAATATAAAATAACGATAGTATAAAGAATTATTAAAAATATAAAGAAACAATAGCGTAATTCTAACTAGTAGTTGAAATTAAAAAACGTTATTTGGAATAGTGTTTAAGAAACATTACTTGATAGTTGAAAATGTTACCTACTCAAACACTTTTAATTTGTTTAAAATGAATTTTAGTTTTTAGATAGTTAAAATTTTCTTAAGAAACACACTTATGATTTTACTTTAGAATGTTGTTATGAAATACTCTTCTGGTAAACAGAATAAAAAGTTAAAATAGAATAAGTTAATGTATTATACTGTTATCTTATATTTGGTATGTTAATAAGATAAGATAATGTTTATGTTATTCTAATATTTATTTGTGGTTGTTGTTATAATGATATTATTATTATATATCTTTATACTCTATCCTATCATACACTAAATGGATAAAGTTTATTATATTTTTATCTTATCTTATTTTTATTTTATTGTTTATGTTATCATGATATTTTTTATCTTTAGCCACCAAATATATCTGAAATATACTGCACCCATGCTGCAAAATGAAAATGACATGTTTATTCATTAAGGCCGAAATACTAGTTCAGTACCGTTGCATTGATGAGTAAAGTTAAAAAGTACTCGAATCTAATTTGAATTCGAAGTTTCTCTGGTTGTAACTAACTTGGAGAAGCCTAACAAATAGATGTTATTATTCTTCATGTTTATTCATTAATGACATGTTATTATTTTTCATGTCACGTGGCTAAACAACTACTTTAAACTAACATATACAACCTTGGTTGTATATCATAATAAATTAGAAGATGAAATTTTTTAACTAACACAATTTCTAATATCTTTTTATCATCTAAAATGTATAAAGTTGCAAGTGCTGGAAAAGCATTCTTTCAAATAAATAAATAAAAATAAATAGCATTAAATAATTTTGGTCGACTTTGAAATCCGAATCAACAATTTTCCTTTCAACTAAGAAAGTCCATTTACTTCCCAAAATAAAAATAGATCTAAAAAAAATTAATTTGAGAAAGTTTAACTAATACTATTAGAAACTCAAAAACAAAAATACCATTGAACTTCATAGTTTTTAAGACAATCTAACTCTTAACGTAATTTCTTGTAAAAAAATTACTTTCTTTAGAAACCCAACTCATTTATAAATTCTTTTTTATTGAAAAATCATTTAAGAAATCCAATTACATGTATTTAATATTGTGATTTATGATAAAATATTTCTATAAAATTTAGAAAGATTGAAAAAACTAATTACTTATTCTAAATAAATTGAACTAATAAAGTATATTTAATGGTTTCTGAATTTTAGTATTATGTAGTTGTAAGTGCACTTTCAAATACGTTCTTTTTTTGGTCAATAAAAAAACTATTTTAATGCCATAACAATTCATTAACTAAATTTTTCTTCTCATTGAAAGATTGAAATGATGTATTTCCGATTTAACTGAGATGACTGAAATCTGATTTTCTTTTCTGGTTTTAAAAGTGAAATCACCCATGTGCCCACTTTGGTAGCCACTCATATTCATCAATATTTAGCTTCAAATCACAGCTCATCTGAGACTGCTTTAATTGCAATAACAAGAATAAATAAAATCCCCGACTCGCTTTTTAAGGTTTAGTGCAACCTCGTGACTCAGATTTGCGGAATCAGATGGTGGACTAAATTTGACAATTTTGACTCTTGTAGAGTGACATGTTTATATTTTAATTTAACTATAAATTAAAAGATCAATAGTGAAAATTATAGATTTTCTTATATATTATGAACTTTATCCTTTAAAGATTATTAGTGAACCTTTTTTATTGATAAATACTTGTAAAAAATCTAAACATACGACCTTTCTTGCTCCCCCTTACTATTTCATTCTTATATAACTACTGAGTCAACCTTATATCCATTAAAATTGTTAATGAACTTAAAAGATGTTAATATCCTTTAAAGTGTATCCGTTGCTGCTAACTATACAGCTGTTGCTGCTACTGCCGCAGAATTGAGTGTAAAGGAAACCACGGGAATTAGAGAGGGGAAAGGCTTTTGATTACTTGAATTAATAGAGACATGATCATAAAACACCATCCAGGGTAGCCAACAATTGCCCCCATGCACTAGCTAAAAATACTAAAACTAACAAAGAAGCACTCCTGGTACAACATTTACAGTGGGATGCTTCTCTCACATTGGAAATTCCAGCTCTTGGCCACCGCAATCTTGCAGACATGCAAAATCAATTGGTGCATGGAACAAAATGCTTCAGGCACAAAATCAACAGCAATGTCCTTTAGTCTAACCAGCTTTCAGAACTTTCAAGGGCCATCTTCTTGTGCTGTAAAACAAAAATATCATTTCAAATTTTCAGTTTAATGTCCGTTTCGTAATCAGTTATAAAAATAAAAAAATCTAATAGTTAATAATGATTTTACATCTCGTTTGATAAAGTTAAATTTCCACTAAACCAATGGAATTTTTTTTCGTTGACCTAACCCCAGATTGGTTGACCGTTTGGCACTTACAAGGCAAGGGTGTGTACCCTTTCAAAACACAACAACTAATGCACACATGAAAGCAAAAATACCCACATCCAAGACATTGAGAAAGGACTTACTGCTCAAAATAAATCCCTGGAGCAAGCTCTGGGCTCTTTCTGCCTGCTCAGGGGTACCAGATATCTGTATAATCTTCTGTGTTACATCTGGTCTATCCTCTACAAGGGTTACATTGGCTCCTGATAACTGTTCCCATGAAAACATAAATGAAAATAAAAGGGTTTCAGTTGAAAGTAAAAAATAGTAATATAGTGATTATATTTACAGAATTTGAACTAAAATCCAAGAAATATTGAGAAGTTATTGAGAATTTGCTTCTCATTCTTGAGGCTAAAACAAGAAATAAGAATACTTTAAGTATGATCTGGAATTCTAGTAACATAAAGAGCAATTGATCATTTAAAAATACAAATTCCATCATTCTTGTTCTAAGAGCAAGCATTGCATTTCAAGATTCCAATTACTTGGTATAAGAAAACGAATTCTATTTCTAGTACTCTACAATTCAAATATTAAACAGACTGAAAGAACAAGTCAGACACACCTCACTTATCTGTACAAGCTTGCTTTTGGATTTTGCTATAAGCTTTGGTACTGCATACTCTGGTATAACAACTTCAAGCGTACTCCTTGTGACAAGAGGCACAGCAATCCTAACAACAAATACGAAAGGTGGGAAAATAACACATTAGAAAGGGAGAAACGGAGAAAGAAAACCACACAGAAGTTGCATGTCAACAATTGGGTGAGAAAGATGAGATAATCACAAGACACTCGATACTGGAATACAACATCCTGTTATGAAACAAGGTAGGGCCAGTTACCTATTTAAACCACTAAGCACATCATCTCGGCGGTCACTTTCTTTCTGCTTCACTGTTTCGGAGCCAGAAACTCCAGTTTCCTTCCAAAAAGAAAGAAAGAAAAAAAAATCAGTTTTCCTTCAAATAAAATATCAACATCCTCTATAATGTGGCACGTGCCATCACTTCATTTATACAATTTAGCTCCCCACAATTGTTAAAATTACCAGAGATAGTAAATTACACTTAAATAGCCATTGCAAAACTATAGCATATTTTGAAAAATTAAAAAAAAAAACTCAGTGAGTGGATAATAATCTATGTTTCATATGACCATTGCTTGATCTATCAACAGTGCCAGACAGATTCCTTCTTTTATGACACAGCTTAACTCAATACAGCTTACAGGCAGAAATTTACAGAATGAGACAGAACAAGTTCCCCTGCCCCAAACAAAGAAACAGGATAAACCATTCATAAAAAGAAAAAGTTATTTCCATTTCCTGTTGAAATCACGCATCTCTCTTAGGATAACAATAGAAATTGAACTGCTCTACTCCCTATCCATGAAAACCTAAAAGTCCAAGACAGTTGAGATAAAAATTTTCATATTGTTTGCTGAAAAGTCAAAAGACAAGAAACTATATAAAGATAGTCAATACATCTCCCAAATACCAATCATTTAATTGAAAATGGGCAATACTGCAATACTGAAGATAAAAATAGCATTTCTCATTGCATCAAAAGAATACCTTGGTAGGAAGGGCTGCTGTCACAGTTTGCAGATTCTGATAAGTAGTGGGAGTGTCAGTAACTGGAGCTACATTATTGGAAGAAGATGCCTCCAAACCAGGTAAGGGTGCTGGTGGCGGCACTCCATCCCTTTGAAAGAAGTCCCTATACAAGTAACTTCTTAATCTTGATGTCACCTCGACAATAGCATCTCTAGCTGCTTTGATCTCACCCACAATCTGTAGTGACAATGGAGAAGCAATTGAGAAATGTAGAAAGCAGAATTTGATTATCTAGGTCTTTGTTTTAGCCTTGTGGAAGGTAGGGTTTTGGATGTTCTCTACACCCCAGTGCATGAGGTTGCCACCAAGTGGGGTTTAAGGAGGGTAGATGAGTTGATAACCTTGTAGTATACAAGCATCCAGTATGATACTAAGGAATAAGATATACCATCACTATAAATAAAGCTTGATAGTTATCATTAACTCAATTAGACTTCGTTTATGGAAGGAAGCTAATAGAACATGTGGCCAAGTTGTAGGTCAAAGGACAAACCTGTACCAGTTCATCAGTTTTTGCAACACAGGGAGGCAGTTCTTCTCTAGGCAAAACCTGAATATTAGCACCAGTCAACCTCCGTAATTCCGATAGTGAGGCATCTTTTCCATCTAAGCATTCAATATCACTAGTTGGGATAACAAGCCTAGTGGTTATGGTATTGTCCTTATCTAGAACAAGATCGACAATGCGAGTTTGTATATGTAACAAAGCTTCCTGAGCTGGGAATAGCTCATCATCAGGACCCTTAAGTACATAAAAGTTAACAGTTAGAACTTCAAACATGTGACATAATCAATGTGAAAAACATCTCAAATTGCATTAAAAAGTTTAGTTATGCAGGAAAAGCACTCTCTAGTACAATAGCAACCTGAAGAAGCTGCCTAAATGAATTTGCATCAGTTATACACACTACCATCTCAGACAGAGAAATAGACATAAAATGGGGGGGAAGGTACCTCCTCTGAAGTAATTATAATTATCTGTTCATCTGAACCACCAACTGGATCAGTGACCTTAACATCTACACCAACTTCATTCAGGAGGAACTCTACAATTCCATCAGATTCCCCAATAATACGATCAACTTTCTCAACTGGACAAAGTACACGGAAAACAAGTTCCTCTCCATAGAAAGGCTGTACATCATCAGCCACAGGAGCAGTCCCAGGCTCCATAGCATAACCTAATGAAGGGTGGTTATTGTTTCTGGTATTTGTGGAAGATCCTCGTGATCCAAAACCAGCCCCGTCCATAGATGGTCTACGGGACCCGCTAGTCACATGAGGAATATAATCATCATCCGGAGAGAAAAAACGCTCGGGTGAATGTGCCCGTCCATGGAAATGGTTGCGATCACGGTGCTGACTCTCCCTCAACCGAGAGGATATAATTACTAGAGCATTCTTTACAGCATTTACATCACCTACAACCTGCACAGAATATCATATAATCAACAACCTTCAGTTTAAACCATTTTCAAATGAGTAATTTTGCAGATACAGCACATCAGATCTTTAGAATGGCCTTGCACCCCCATGCATCTCCACACTTCATCATCACTATAATGCTTTTAAAAATCAGCAGAAAAACATAACTGCAAATATGTTAACCCTCAAATAGGTAGTGTACTGCCTGCTTTCTGTCTCAATTGACAGCTTAAATTCAAGATGAAATCAATCAATAAATAATGCTTCATGCTTGATCTATCAAACTTCAACCAGATCATCACAAAAGCAAATGACCCACAACTAAATGAAAGGCAGTTTTATAAAAAAATGCTTCAGAATCGCAGCACAAATCCAACGATCCAACATAAAATGTACTCTGGAACACCCCCCCCCCCCCCCCCCCCCAATCCAAATCCAGTCTGCTTTGAAGCTAATCAATCATCTTTCCCCCCTTCAGCTCTATATAGCTGAAAGTACTATTAATAAAGAAGAGCTTCAAATATCATTGAAGCCACAACCAAAATCAGTTATGATCCATGTTTTTTATTACATTATAAATTTCATAAGAAGCTGATCAAGGAGAAGAGTGAAACGTGAAAAGGGCATTAATTTTAGTTCGGCAAGTTTAATAAGTGTCCTCCAAAACCTAAAAGAATAAGTGGCTCCCTCAATCAAAGTAGTCCAAATCCAAGTTAACGAAAATCAATGAAGGGGGGTTTTGTTCATCAGAGTCATGCATGCAATTTCAAGCATCAGAAGAAAAAAAGGTTCCAAGCTTGTAGCTTTTTTGGCTTTCTTTTTTCGTAGAGGGCACCTGAACAATCTCTTCAGCCATGGAAACACAACGAGGAAGACTGTGATCTCTAGGTAGTATCCTAATATGTGTCTTTGTCTCCATCCTCATTTGTTCAATAATCTTCCCACCTTTCCCCAACAAACACCCAACATGCACTCTCGACACCACCAACCTCGTCGCCACACGATTGTTCCGGCCACCGCCACCACCACCACCATATTCCTCATCCTCCTCCGCCACAAACGCCGCATCGCTCTCCAAGATCCTCTCATGGATCAGCAGCAGCGCCTCCTGCGCCGGCGAGAACGACGGCATTCTCCCCTCGGGGTCACGGCGGCGAGTATCGGAAATCTCGATAATTCGCTCCTCATCACCGGGGACAAGCTCGTGCACGTTGATCCACGCGCCGGTGTGCTGCCTTATCGACTTTATAATGCTGCCGGACTTCCCAATCACACCGCCGGCCTTCATGTCGTGGCAGAGAATGCGGTAACTTGTGGTGACAGTTACCGGCGCGTCCTGAGTCTTGAGGTGACGACCACTACCGCCGCCGCCGCCGCCGCCGCGATGACGGTGGGCAGGGGTGCTGTAGTGGTGGTTATAGCGTGGCCTGGTTCTGGCCAGTGTTTCGGAGTCATAGTCTTGGTCATAGTAGTAGTTCCTCTTAGATCTAGACCTCTCCATGGAAGAGAAAGTAATTTGGGGATTTTTGTTGTTGTTTTGTTTGTTTTGTTTGTTGTTGTTTCTTGAGTTGGAAAGTAGAAATTGAAAGTTGTTCAATAGAATGGAGTTTGCATTGTTGAGAAGGGAATGAGATTACAGAAAACTTGTTGACTTGTATGTGTATGTGTATGTGTAATCCATGGAAACCCTAGATACAAGTTCCTAAGTATCTTTTCTTTTTCTTTGCAGTGTTGAGCAGGAAGATGAGCCAAGTGTGTTGCTGCTTTAATATTATAATATTATTATTATATATTATATACTTAACAATAATAATATTTTTCTTTTTATTTTTATATCCCATGCTATGCTATCGCTGCCACTCAACTCAACAGTCAAGGTCTAACTTCATCTGCTACACATATATAAAAAGTGCATATTACTAATATTTATATTGGTACATTTTTTTCACATTTACATCCAAATCTACTATTCAAATTATCTTTTTATAATTAAGTTTGAGGGAATTAGATAATAAACAATTGTTTTGGTTCATCAACTGATAAAGGATTATTTTCATTTAATCTGTGGCTTTTTTAAAGCATTTAATATGTAATTTCAAACCCTACAGATGAAGTTGTTTAAATCTTCATTAATCAGTAGAGATTTGTAGTTTATTGTATATTAGCTGGCAGTGGTAGAAAATTTATTATCATCAGGTAGACAAATTTATCTGGTATCATTGTAAATTTCAAGGCTCATGAAACTCGTGATAAACTAGTGTTGCTAATGAGCCAATATTAATAAGAGGTTGAGCGTTATTATGGGGATATATTAGGTACATGCAGATAGGTCAGAAATAATTACGTATGTGTCAGATTTCTCCACACTTTGTGAAAAGTCCTAACACAAGTATCATTGCAAATAATTAACCATTTACTTTTATAAATATCACTCATTTAGTACACTTAAGGAATGTTTGGTTAAACGTTTGAGCTATATTATACTAACTTGAGTGTCGGAGTGTCTTTGTATATAACATCATATTTCATCCCTGATCCGGTCCTAACACCGGTCCCCAAGAGCATGGCTTTAATGCTTTGTCAGGTCAGCATTTCGAACGAGGTAAATACGCTTCAAATACGGAGTATGTACGACGAAGGCAAGTAACTCCGCCTAGGCATGTCACTCCGCCAAGGCATGACACTCCGCCTAGGCATGTTACCCTGCCAAGGGTCATCACTCCGCCAAGGTATGACACTCCGCCTAGGCATGTTACCCTGCCAAGGGTCATAACTCCGCCAAGGGATGTTACTCCGCCTAGGCATGTAACGCCGCCAGAATGCATATTACTCCGCCAAGCCATAGGCTCAACACAGGCGGAATACTGAATTCCCCATACTGTGCAGCAAGCCCATACTTACAACCCCGGCACGAGGTTGACTCTGTCTTGAGAGGTTAATAATGGGAATCACGCTGTCACGCATAAAGGGGAATAACAATAAAATAATAAAGCATTCACGCTTCCCAAGTAAGTGGAAATACCTACTACACTAACGGTGCTCGTGAACAATACAGGGACCCACTGTCTTTCTTGCTTTATGCTAGAAAACAAGGAACGGGCCCTACCAATAATGTAGCACCAGTGACAGGTATATAAACCTCAGCAAAAAGGTATACAGGGGCTCTCTCCCCCATTTCTGAACCTTACTCTCTCTCTTACTTGCATAATTCTCTCTGACTGTCTTTCTAAGTCTTAAAGTATTCTGAAATACTGACTTGAGCGTCGGAGAACGATTGCAGGTACCACCCCCAGTCGGGTCAAGGCTAAGAGGACTCCTCCAGGCGGACTGGGACACCGCCCAGTGTATACTGCACTCCGTGTCAAGGCATAGGAGGCAATTCCAGGCGGACTACCACATCGCCGTAGAGCGAGTTACACTCCGCCCCAGTATGGTTCAGACTCCGCCTCATCATACGAAGACACTCTACATCTGAACATTTATGCACATCACTTTGTATCAGATTGAGCTGTCTCAGGATCATAACTTTACACCCCCCGGAAAGGACGGATCATTGGCACGCCCAGTGGGACTCGTTAAAGTTATTCCCACCTCTCGTTTAAGGAGTTTGGTCTCTTATTGTGAAAGGCAATGGGAGAAACCAACCAGATGGGCACGTGGAAGACATCACTGCCCAGAAACAACCAGTGAACAGGCACTTAGCTTTCGAGTCGCTTGTGGAAAGTTCAAGAAGAATGGTGCAGGTTTCAGCACCAAATCTAAAGGATGAGATGATAAGAAAGCTGAGGGAGGAACTGATGGAATTGAAACGCGAAATAAAGAGCGTGGAGGAGAGAGCCATGTCTCTGATCTAGGGGTCATATCACACAACCGAGGGAGCAAAATCCTCTACCCCCCAGTATTCAAATATCCCACAGTTGAAGGGAAGCCAGGTACCTGGGGGCAGATGAAGATGTCATGTGCAGGGTTTTCCCTCGGACTCTTATTGATAATGCCCTTAGCTGGTTCAGCAAGCTACCATCAGGTTCCATTAACTCATGGGAAGAAATGGCAACAGTGTTTGCGGACCACTTTGTCATCTCCAGTGATACTCCCAGAACATCTCATACCTTGGCTCAGATTAGGCAGGGGAAGCATGAAACTCTCAAGGACTTCTTGAAGAGGTTTCACAAGGAAGCAGCTGCTGTTCCAAACTTGGCAGAAGCACTTCAATTGCACATAGCAATAGAAGCTTTGCAACCAAGCTCTGCTTTTGCCATGTCATTGGCAAGGAATCCTCCAGTGAATTTCGAAGAATTCAAGAGGAAAGCATCCAAGTATGTGAGCATTGAAATGCGCTTGGAAGCAACAGCGGCTAGAGAGAAATCCCCAACGTTACAATGGAGTGATAAGAACAGATCCAGATCAGGTTTTTACCAAGAAGGTCTAATGAGTCATAACCTCGACTCATCTCTCTTTCTCTCTTTTGTAATTCATAATCAATGATTCACCCATTGTCTTCATGATTTTATTCGATGCACAACACTGTTGTGACAAGATACTTTCAGGACGGATGATCCTAACAATGTATCCGTTGTTAGCGATGAACCTCTTCGAAGGTACAACTGAGTGAATCACCCCATTCGAAGACTACATGGGTTGTAGGAAGTCTTTGAAGACACAATCCGTACTCCTACAATTGAAAAATGTTTCCAGGACGGATTATCTAAATCACTTAATCTGTGATCTGACGATGTAACTCTTGACGATGTGTACTTTTCCAGAACGGATAACCTCAGTCACCCATTATGTGATATGACGATGTAACTCCTGACGTTGTGTACTGGCCCAGGACGGATGATCTCAATCACCCATTCTGTGATCTGACGATGTAACTCCTGGCGCCATACACACTCCAAGGACGGATGATCTCAATCACCTAATATGTGACCTGACGATGTAGTTCCTGGTATCGTACACATCCCCAAGACGGATGATTTCAATCACTTATGAAGTGATTCGACGATAAAACTCCTGGTACGAACAATTCCCATCATCATCCTTATGATGGAAGTCTTTGAAGACTCAATCCGACCTCAATATTGATCACGCTGAACGGATTATTAAATGTTTTCCTGCATTCGATCTTTACTCTAACTTTGAATTGATTATCCATGGCAGAATTTATTCCCATGCAGATAAGACAACGGCTCCAACATGCAACAACGCTTCACAAACGGAGTCAACAAAAACTCCTTGGGGGGAAAGGATTGGTGTCTCAGCTATATGCTGCACCATACCGACCCTAAGGTCCACAAAAACTCCTTGGGGGGAAAGGATTGGTGTCTTAGCTATATGCTGCACCATACCGACCCTAAGGTCTAGAAAACTCCTTGGGGGGAAAGGATTGGTGTCACAGCTATATGCTGCACCATACCGCCTCAAAGGTGCAACCAATTTTTTGCAGGAACAACTGGTGTCACAGCTATATGCTGCACCATACCGCCTCAAAGGTACAATCAATTTCTTGCAGGAATAACTGGTGTCACAGCTATATGCTGCACCATACCGCCTCAAAGGTCTAACCAATTTCTTGCAGGATGAATTGGTGTCACAGCTATATGCTGCACCATACCGCCTCAAAGGTTTAACCAATTTCTTGCAGGATGAATTGGTGTCACAGCTATATGCTGCACCCTACTATCTCAAGGGAGTTACACTCCGGTCCAAGTTCAAAAGGATGAACACTCCATCCAAAGCTTGACTCCGCCTAACTGCCAATGTTTTACGGAGTACATGAGCAACCAACTCAAGCACTACCCAACAAGTTCAAGTAAGTTCAACACTTGTAAAATTGTGCTTCTTTGAAATTCCTAAGAGGCTACTCCGCCTCCTTACGGAATACACCTCATTGAAATTCCTAAGAGGCTACTCCGCCTTCTTACGGAATCAGCCTTCTTGGAAATTCCTAAGAGGCTATTCCGCCTCTTTACGGAATCTGTTCCATTGAAATTCCTAAGAAGCTACTCCGCCTTCTTACGGAATACAATTCATTAGAATTCCTAAGAGGCTACTCCGCCTCCTTACGGAATTCAACTCTTGGAAATTCCTAAGAGGCTACTCCGCCTTCTTACGGACTCCAATCTCATTGAAATTCCTAAGAGGCCACTCCGCCTTCTTACGGAATTCAACTCCTTGAAATTCCTAAGAGGCTACTCCGCCTTCTTACGGAATTCAACTCTTTGGAAATTCCTAAGAGGCTATTCCGCCTCCTTACGGAATCTGTTCCATTGAAATTCCTAAGAAGCTACTCCGCCTTCTAACGGAATACAATTCATTAGAATTCCTAAGAGGCTACTCCGCCTCCTTACAGAATTCAACTCCTTGAAATTCCTAAGAGGCTACTCCGCCTTCTTACGGAATTCAACTCTTTGGAAATTCCTAAGAGGCTATTCCGCCTCCTTATGGAATCTGTTCCATTGAAATTCCTAAGAGGCCATTCCGCCTTCTTACGGAATTCAACTCCATGGAAATTCCTAAGAGGCTACTCCGCCTTCTTACGGAATCAGCCTTCTTGGAAATTCCTAAGAGGCTATTCCGCCTCTTTACAGAATCTGTTCCATTGAAATTCCTAAGAAGCTACTCCGCCTTCTTACGGAATACAATTCATTAGAATTCCTAAGAGGCTACTCCGCCTCCTTACGGAATTCAACTCTTGGAAATTCCTAAGAGGCTACTCCGCCTTCTTACGGAATCCAATCTCATTGAAATTCCTAAGAGGCCACTTCGCCTTCTTACGGAATTCAACTCCTTGAAATTCCTAAGAGGCTACTCCGCCTTCTTACGGAATTCAACTCTTTGGAAATTCCTAAGAGGCTATTCCGCCTCTTTACGGAATCCAGTTCCTTGGAAATTCCTAAGAGGCGACTCCGCCTTCTTACGGAATCCAACTTCATTGAAATTCCTAAGAGGCTACTCCGCCTTCTTACGGAATACAACTCATTGGAATTCCTAAGAGGCCACTCCGCCTTCTTACGGAATCTATTTTGAAATTCCTAAGAGGCTACTCCGCCTTCTTACGGAATTCAACTCTTTGGAAATTCCTAAGAGGCTATTCCGCCTCCTTACGGAATCTGTTCCATTGAAATTCCTAAGAAGCTACTCCGCCTTCTTACGGAATACAATTCATTAGAATTCCTAAGAGGCTACTCCGCCTCCTTACGGAATTCAACTCCTTGAAATTCCTAAGAGGCTACTCCGCCTCCTTATGGAATTCAACTCTTGGAAATTCCTAAGAGGCTACTCCGCCTTCTTACGGAATCCAATCTCATTGAAATTCCTAAGAGGCCACTCCGCCTTCTTACGGAATTCAACTCCTTGAAATTCCTAAGAGGCTACTCCGCCTTCTTACGGAATTCAACTCTTTGGAAATTCCTAAGAGGCTATTCCGCCTCCTTACAGAATCTGTTCCATTGAAATTCCTAAGAAGCTACTCCGCCTTCTTACGGAATACAATTCATTAGAATTCCTAAGAGGCTACTCCGCCTCCTTACGGAATTCAATTCCTTGAAATTCCTAAGAGGCTACTCCGCCTTCTTACGGAATTCAACTCTTTGGAAATTCCTAAGAGGCTATTCCGCCTCCTTACGGAATCTGTTCCATTGAAATTCCTAAGAGGCCATTCCGCCTTCTTACGGAATTCAACTCCATGGAAATTCCTAAGAGGCTACTCCGCCTTCTTACGGAATCAGCCTTCTTGGAAATTCCTAAGAGGCTATTCCGCCTCTTTACGGAATCTGTTCCATTGAAATTCCTAAGAAGCTACTCCGCCTTCTTACGGAATACAATTCATTAGAATTCCTAAGAGGCTACTCCGCCTCCTTACGGAATTCAACTCTTGGAAATTCCTAAGAGGCTACTCCGCCTTCTTACGGAATCCAATCTCATTGAAATTCCTAAGAGGCCACTCCGCCTTCTTACGGAATTCAACTCCTTGAAATTCCTAAGAGGCTACTCCGCCTTCTTACAGAATTCAACTCTTTGGAAATTCCTAAGAGGCTATTCCGCCTCTTTACGGAATCCAGTTCCTTGGAAATTCCTAAGAGGCGACTCCGCCTTCTTACGGAATCCAACTTCATTGAAATTCCTAAGAGGCTACTCCGCCTTCTTACGGAATACAATTCATTAGAATTCCTAAGAGGCTACTCCGCCTCCTTACGGAATTCAACTCTTGGAAATTCCTAAGAGGCTACTCCGCCTTCTTACGGAATCCAATCTCATTGAAATTCCTAAGAGGCCACTCCGCCTTCTTACGGAATTCAACTCCTTGAAATTCCTAAGAGGCTACTCCGCCTTCTTACGGAATTCAACTCTTTGGAAATTCCTAAGAGGCTATTCCGCCTCTTTACGGAATCCAGTTCCTTGGAAATTCCTAAGAGGCGACTCCGCCTTCTTACGGAATCCAACTTCATTGAAATTCCTAAGAGGCTACTCCGCCTTCTTACGGAATACAACTCATTGGAATTCCTAAGAGGCCACTCCGCCTTCTTACGGAATCTATTTTGAAATTCCTAAGAGGCTACTCCGCCTTCTTACGGAATTCAACTCTTTGGAAATTCCTAAGAGGCTATTCCGCCTCCTTACGGAATCTGTTCCATTGAAATTCCTAAGAAGCTACTCCGCCTTCTTACGGAATACAATTCATTAGAATTCCTAAGAGGCTACTCCGCCTCCTTACGGAATTCAACTCCTTGAAATTCCTAAGAGGCTACTCCGCCTTCTTACGGAATTCAACTCTTTGGAAATTCCTAAGAGGCTATTCCGCCTTCTTACGGAATCAACTCCTATGAAATTCCTAAGAGGCCATTCCGCCTTCTTACGGAATCCAACTCCTTGGAGATTCCTAAGAGGCTACTCCGCCTTCTTACGGAATCAACTCCTATGAAATTCCTAAGAGGCTATTCCGCCTCTTTACGGAATCCAGTTCCTTGGATATTCCTAAGAGGCGACTCCGCCTTCTTACGAAATACAATTCATTAGAATTCCTAAGAGGCTACTCCGCCTCCTTACGGAATTCAACTCTTGGAAATTCCTAAGAGGCTACTCCGCCTTCTTACGGAATCCAATCTCATTGAAATTCCTAAGAGGCCACTCCGCCTTCTTACGGAATTCAACTCCTTGAAATTCCTAAGAGGCTACTCCGCCTTCTTACGGAATTCAACTCTTTGGAAATTCCTAAGAGGCTATTCCGCCTCTTTACGGAATCCAGTTCCTTGGAAATTCCTAAGAGGCGACTCCGCCTTCTTACGGAATCCAACTTCATTGAAATTCCTAAGAGGCTACTCCGCCTTCTTACGGAATACAACTCATTGGAATTCCTAAGAGGCCACTCCGCCTTCTTACGGAATCTATTTTGAAATTCCTAAGAGGCTACTCCGCCTTCTTACGGAATTCAACTCTTTGGAAATTCCTAAGAGGCTATTCCGCCTCCTTACGGAATCTGTTCCATTGAAATTCCTAAGAAGCTACTCCGCCTTCTTACGGAATACAATTCATTAGAATTCCTAAGAGGCTACTCCGCCTCCTTACGGAATTCAACTCCTTGAAATTCCTAAGAGGCTACTCCGCCTCCTTACGGAATTCAACTCTTGGAAATTCCTAAGAGGCTACTCCGCCTTCTTACGGAATCCAATCTCATTGAAATTCCTAAGAGGCCACTCCGCCTTCTTACGGAATTCAACTCCTTGAAATTCCTAAGAGGCTACTCCGCCTTCTTACGGAATTCAACTCTTTGGAAATTCCTAAGAGGCTATTCCGCCTCCTTACGGAATCTGTTCCATTGAAATTCCTAAGAAGCTACTCCGCCTTCTTACGGAATACAATTCATTAGAATTCCTAAGAGGCTACTCCGCCTCCTTACGGAATTCAATTCCTTGAAATTCCTAAGAGGCTACTCCGCCTTCTTACGGAATTCAACTCTTTGGAAATTCCTAAGAGGCTATTCCGCCTCCTTACGGAATCTGTTCCATTGAAATTCCTAAGAGGCCATTCCGCCTTCTTACGGAATTCAACTCCATGGAAATTCCTAAGAGGCTACTCTGCCTTCTTACGGAATCAGCCTTCTTGGAAATTCCTAAGAGGCTATTCCGCCTCTTTACGGAATCTGTTCCATTGAAATTCCTAAGAAGCTACTCCGCCTTCTTACGGAATACAATTCATTAGAATTCCTAAGAGGCTACTCCGCCTCCTTACGGAATTCAACTCTTGGAAATTCCTAAGAGGCTACTCCGCCTTCTTACGGAATCCAATCTCATTGAAATTCCTAAGAGGCCACTCCGCCTTCTTACGGAATTCAACTCCTTGAAATTCCTAAGAGGCTACTCCGCCTTCTTACAGAATTCAACTCTTTGGAAATTCCTAAGAGGCTATTCCGCCTCTTTACGGAATCCAGTTCCTTGGAAATTCCTAAGAGGCGACTCCGCCTTCTTACGGAATCCAACTTCATTGAAATTCCTAAGAGGCTACTCCGCCTTCTTACGGAATACAATTCATTAGAATTCCTAAGAGGCTACTCCGCCTCCTTACGGAATTCAACTCTTGGAAATTCCTAAGAGGCTACTCCGCCTTCTTACGGAATCCAATCTCATTGAAATTCCTAAGAGGCCACTCCGCCTTCTTACGGAATTCAACTCCTTGAAATTCCTAAGAGGCTACTCCGCCTTCTTACGGAATTCAACTCTTTGGAAATTCCTAAGAGGCTATTCCGCCTCTTTACGGAATCCAGTTCCTTGGAAATTCCTAAGAGGCGACTCCGCCTTCTTACGGAATCCAACTTCATTGAAATTCCTAAGAGGCTACTCCGCCTTCTTACGGAATACAACTCATTGGAATTCCTAAGAGGCCACTCCGCCTTCTTACGGAATCTATTTTGAAATTCCTAAGAGGTTACTCCGCCTTCTTACGGAATTCAACTCTTTGGAAATTCCTAAGAGGCTATTCCGCCTCCTTACGGAATCTGTTCCATTGAAATTCCTAAGAAGCTACTCCGCCTTCTTACGGAATACAATTCATTAGAATTCCTAAGAGGCTACTCCGCCTCCTTACGGAATTCAACTCCTTGAAATTCCTAAGAGGCTACTCCGCCTTCTTACGGAATTCAACTCTTTGGAAATTCCTAAGAGGCTATTCCGCCTTCTTACGGAATCAACTCCTATGAAATTCCTAAGAGGCCATTCCGCCTTCTTACGGAATCCAACTCCTTGGAGATTCCTAAGAGGCTACTCCGCCTTCTTACGAAATTAACTCCTATGAAATTCCTAAGAGGCTATTCCGCCTCTTTACGGAATCCAGTTCCTTGGAAATTCCTAAGAGGCGACTCCGCCTTCTTACGGAATACAATTCATTAGAATTCCTAAGAGGCTACTCCGCCTCCTTACGGAATTCAACTCTTGGAAATTCCTAAGAGGCTACTCCGCCTTCTTACGGAATTCAACTCCTGAAAATTCCTAAGAGGCTACTCCGCCTTCTTACGGAATCCAATCTCATTGGAATTCCTAAGAGGCTACTCCGCCTCCTTACGGAATTCAACTCTTGGAAATTCCTAACAGGCTACTCCGCCTTCTTACAGAATCCAATCTTACTGAAATTCCTAAGAGGCTATTCCGCCTCCTTACGGAATCTGTTTCATTGAAATTCCTAAGAGGCTATTCCGCCTCCTTACGGAATCCATGGCATACGTGGCAATGAGAGATTGAAACGACAAAACGTGGTTTCAAGGCGCTTTAATAACAGGCGTGACAAGTAATGACAAGCAACAAATGCATGAAAGCACTTGTCCGTAAATCCTGAACTAGCAAACGCCGCCTAAACCCACGCCTATAAAAGCTAAGTGTTATAGCTCATTACAGTGACTCCGCCAGTCACTATAACAAGCTAAGAGGCTAATGATCCGGTCCTAACACCGGTCCCCAAGAGCATGGCTTTAATGCTTTGCCAGGTCAGCATTTCGAACGAGGTAAATACGCTTCAAATACGGAGTATGTACGACGAAGGCAAGTAACTCCGCCTAGGCATGTCACTCCGCCAAGGCATGACACTCCGCCTAGGCATGTTACCCTGCCAAGGGTCATCACTCCGCCAAGGTATGACACTCCGCCTAGGCATGTTACCCTGCCAAGGGTCATAACTCCGCCAAGGGATGTTACTCCGCCTAGGCATGTAACGCCGCCAGAATGCATATTACTCCGCCAAGCCATAGGCTCAACACAGACGGAATACTGAATTCCCCATACTGTGCAGCAAGCCCATACTTACAACCCCGGCACGAGGTTGACTCTGTCTTGAGAGGTTAATAATGGGAATCACGCTGTCACGCATAAAGGGGAATAACAATAAAATAATAAAGCATTCACGCTTCCCAAGTAAGTGGAAATACCTACTACACTAACGGTGCTCGTGAACAACACAGGGACCCACTGTCTTTCTTGCTTTATGCTAGAAAACAAGGAACGGGCCCTACCAATAATGCAGCACCAGTGACAGGTATATAAACCTCAGCAAAAAGGTATACAGGGGCTCTCTCCCCCATTTCTGAACCTTACTCTCTCTCTTACTTGCATAATTCTCTCTGACTGTCTTTCTAAGTCTTAAAGTATTCTGAAATACTGACTTGAGCGTCGGAGAACGATTGCAGGTACCACCCCCAGTCGGGTCAAGGCTAAGAGGACTCCTCCAGGCGGACTGGGACACCGCCCAGTGTATACTGCACTCCGTGTCAAGGCATAGGAGGCAATTCCAGGCGGACTACCACATCACCGTAGAGCGAGTTACACTCCGCCCCAGTATGGTTCAGACTCCGCCTCATCATACGAAGACACTCTACATCTGAACATTTATGCACATCACTTTGTATCAGATTGAGCTGTCTCAGGATCATAACTTTACACCCCCCGGAAAGGACGGATCAATCCCTCAACGTGATATACCAATGAGGATTGGACAAGACACTGTGAGACCTTGAGATCCCATTAAACTTGATGAGACAATATCAGATCCCTATTAGACTTGTGCAAGATATTATATACTTGAGTCTCGTACCTCCATACTGGACAAATTAAATATATTTATTATTTATTTTGTATTATTGTTATTATTAACTTAGGTTTGACACCGACCCATATGATACTAGCTTAAAGACAGTGTCCTCAAGTGTGGCGCACATCCTAACAAGCAACTCATGACACCATATCAACCATACATGTAGACTCCCCATGGAAGATCACCCGATCAGAGTTGATAAAAACTAAAGTCAATAAGAGTCTGTGGGATGTGCTAGGGGCATACTGGCCACATACATGCAAATGGTGTTGGGAATGTCTATGATCGTGTCAGTTTTATCTGTATTTTACAAAATTCGTACTGACACATGCCATATAGGACATTCTCATCACCTAAGTCTATAAATACGACACATTAATGTCTTATTAAGATATAATCACCAATCATGCTTAAGTTCATGGTATTAACTTGAGTATTAGAATGTTTTTGTAAGTAACATCATATTTCATGGACTGATGTAACAAATAAACAAAGAGATACCCAGTATCTATATCGGAAGTTTTGTCCCTCATGTTGGACAAAATAATAATAATAATAATAATAATAATAATAATAATAATAATAATAATAATAATAATAATAATTTTCTTATATTTTCTCACACTTTGTCATAAGAAATTAATTTTGTATGGGCCTACCATTTAATATTTTCTTGCAACAAGAAACAAAATCTCCCAAGACTAAAAAACTTTTACACATTTATTTTTTTGTTTTTGTCAACCAATTTTTTCCCACACAATCTAAACACACATTAGAGATCATGAGATTGTTTTAGATATATCTTATTTGAGCTGAGTTATAATGATACTGCATTTCTTGATATTCAAACATGAGATCACAGGTTAAACTAAAATAATACATTGTTAGTTGATCTACGTACTTAGTGCATATGTTTGGCTATAAATTATGATTATACATTATAATCTCATTTTGACATGCTTAGTAATTTTTGTCCGATTATAATCTAATAAATTATTTTCTACTCAACTTTTATTTTTTTATGTTATCCTTATCAATTAATTAATTTAAATGTTGATGGTTCAGAGTCGGACTTAGAAGGAGGTTAAATAAGTTTAAGACTCTTTTTGTAGAATTAAAAAATTTTAAACAAGAAAGGCAACAGACTTTGATTAACACATACTCAAACTTTAAGAGATAAGGGATAGAGAGATTGCACATGGCAAGTTTATACTGGTTCACTTCCAACATCGAAGTTATGTCCAGTACTTTAAGACTTGAATGATTTTTACTATGTAAAAACGTCTTTTTACACAACACACATTGCGCCTCAAGTATTCTTGATTCCAGCAACTTTTGGCTTAAACCTAGGTATTCTTTCAACAAGTCACTCCTGGCTCAAACTTAAGTATTCTTTCAAAAACCTCTTCAGGCCAACAGTGTTTCCCAAATGAAACTAAGAATGACAACGCACCAGACTTTGACACAAGTTGTGATTTAAGAGTGTGTTTGTATTTTTGATAACTTAGTGTACGAGATAACAAATCTTAAAGAATAGATACACTAAGTAGAAAAACAAAAACTAAGTCTACAAGAAGCAAAGATATAAAGAAAGTCTCTATTTTTGAACGAAAGCTAGACTTGATCACTAGTGTTTTTTAGATTGTTGCTTTTGCGCGTATATCTCATGAACTCCTTTAAGGTCTAAAGTCTCTCTATATTTATAGGCCAATGAATATAGTCATTACTAATCTGTTGAAGGGAGATAGTCGTTTGAAGCATGCAGACCTGAAGATGAGAAGAAGACAAAAGGTCTAAATCGAGGATCTTTAGAAGTTGCACTAAAATGAAGTACCTCGAGTATTTTGAAGCAAAAGTCTTTTTATAGTTTTTCTTTTATCATGAATTCGTGCAAAAATAGGCATGGTTGACCTTCTAATGATTTTTGACACAAGTACTAATCTTTGTTAACTTTTTGATTTGCGCGGAGTAGTTTCTTTAGTTTCTTCTCCATGCAAGCATTAGTTCTTGAACGAGCTTGTCTTCTTTCCCTTTTCAGTGATAAGAGCATTCTAGCTTGAAAGAATCTAGCTCTAGGGCATCTTCAAATATATCCTTATGTAGGCTAATGCAAAGTCAGAGTAACGTTCTTGTATACCAAGAGTCTGAAGTTTGAGGTCTTGAGGAGACGTGCATGCTGAGTCTGAAAGGTGAAATTTTGTAAGGAACATAACTCAACAGTCCAAAGTTTTGAAGGACACACTTGAATCGGACTTATCCTCAGACAGGCTTGGATGTAAATTGTTTTAGTCTCACTCATACTTGGTCTTGAAATATTTTGCATATCACAAGACAGACTTTAAGTGATGGATTCCCCCTTTCATTCATAACATATGTATCACAAACTTGTAATCTGAAACACTCAATTAGAAATGTTAGATAACACGTAGACAAATTTTATTTAATTAAATATCTTATGTGTGTTATTAACAAATCTCGGGTCTTTAAATAATAATCAAAAACTCCAAAATCCTTTATAAAATAGACTTGGTTCTGACAAATTACTACAAATAATTTTATACTATTTTTTTGTAATTTTAACGTAAAATAATCAATTATCTTAAACAATCCAAATTAAATAATTTATTTTAAAATCACTTTTTACTAAACATATACCATAATCAATTATAATTATAATTAATTATTAAAATAATATCTAAAAATAATCTATACCAAACATACCATTAGTAGCAATATTTCATATTTGATATTTAAAATAAAAATTATTTTTATTTAAAAATAATAAATTACCCTATATAAATAATTCATATATAATTAATATTAAAAGTTAGATAATAATCACACAACCACGTAGATTTTTATTTATATTTTAATTATTCAAATAAAATCTAATATTCTTAAATAACTATTCTTACTCTCGCAGTTGCAGTGACACCTTAGTGAGAACTGCTCTTGCATTCTCATGGCCATTTTTTCAGGAATATTTTTCTTACAAGTCTAATATGTTTTATTTTTTTAACAACAGGTATTTTTTTCGATAAGTCTGTGGAGAGTTAATCATAATTAAAATCTTTCTCACAATTTAATCATGCATTAGTAGATTATCATGTCAGTAGTTGATGCGTATTTGCAAATAAATGCTACTTATAGAAGTAATATCTCATTATCATATTAACTTTCTCTTTTCCAATATCAATCAATTAAGTGAGAAAACGATGGTTTTGTTTTACCCATACTTTGATTGAGGGAAATTTAGAAGGGGGAACCTGAGGAGATAAAGAGACTTTTCGAATCACATTTGTTTGATTATAGTACACAGGGTTGTTTCAATTTTTTCTCTATTTTATAGGTAAGAAAATAGTATAAAGAAGAGAGGAAAGTGATCAGTTTTTAAAATTCCTTGGGTTTTATTTGAATTAGGCTTAATAACTTAATAAATTTATAAACATTCATAGTTATTATATTTTGTTTGACATTTTTTTAAGATTAAAATTAAAATATATATTATAAAATAAAAAATTGTTTCTATTACAATCTCAAATTAATAAATCAACAAAGAGAAAAAATAATGATTTGTTGATTTCAAATTAAAATAAATATTATTTTTTTTAAATAAGAATAATGTAATATATTTTAATTTTAATCTGAACAGACAACATCTCAAATAACATACCATAATTATAAATGGTTACAAATTTCTTAGACCAATTTCAAAAATTTTGGACTGTGGAAACAAAATTGAGAATATATAATTTTTATCGGAGTGACTAATACATATTCCTAAAATATGTCATGATAATTAATTAATTACATTAAATTTTTATCTTATTAATCATACATTTAACTTCTTAAATTTTAGGATTCAATTTTTTTATACTAGTTGCTTCAATAATTAGTGTAAACAAACTTTTTTTACATAATGTAAAATACTAATTTTTTACATTGTTTATTTAAATAACCAATATAAAATTTTCACCAATAATTGAAACAAAATAAAAAATATTAAAGAAAACATCTTTCATTAAAATTTTAACTAATGTGTTAATGAGATAAAAAAATTAATATAATTAACTAAATGAGATGACACGAAATAATGAGACAAAAATGAGATATAGTATCCATTTCAGGCAATAAACTTATTACTTTTTTAAGAGCTTATGCCTTTTTAAAAGTTATTAGAGCTATTAAGTGAACACAAAAAATAAGGTTCCTAGCTCTTTGAAAGTTACTTAACGAAACTTATAATTTTTCACAAGCTATAAGTTCCCTCATTAATTGTTTAATTATTATTTTTATCTTTTTTTAATGACAACTTTTATCTTTCATATAATTAAAATATTATATGTCTTTTAAAGTGATTTAACATAATTTAAGCTAGCTTTACCAAACAGTTCTATTTTAATAAGCTACCTAAAAGTTATACGCCATAGGTTATAAGTTATAAATAGACTCATACCTAGGGAACATGTGATTTTAATCCATGTACGGCGTAGATATGCCCTTGCACATACACACACTTGTCTATATATATATAAAGAGATAGAGAGAGAGGGGAGATCCATTTACTCTAAAAATAAATCTTTAAGACTTCCTCTATTTTATGATTTACAATAAAACTTAAATTATCAATTGAATTATGTTATCCAACCATTGAATAAACAACTTTTACTAAGTAGATCATGAATATAAAATTTCATATAATATTCCATCAATCAACTTAATTTTAACGGAATTTATATAAGTTACGATACAAACAATTGTTGGCTATCAAGATGATGTACCTACAAATATTTGATTTTTCTTAAATTTTGTATGTGTAATAATCATGATATTATGACATAATTCAACAGCTAGATTAATTTAATTCATTTTTTAGATAATTTGTATGTTTTATTTAATTTATGTTTTGAAATGTCCATCTAATTTTCAGTAAGAGTCATGACATGTAAAGTTGTCACATTAGTCATATTTTACTCATGAAATAGTCACATAAATAAGGTCAATTACACATTAATTAATAAACATTTGACATATGAAGTTATCACATTAACAACATATGACACGTAAATAATCACTAACAACATTTAATGCATGGAATAATCATGTCAGCAAGATCAATGACACGTCAAATCTCTTTTAATGAAGTTAATAAAAAAATGGAAAGAGGGAACCTAACAAAACATTTTAAAAAAATAAAGAACCTAACAGATTAAAAAAAGTTAATGATCTAACTTATAGGGATGAGAAAAACAAGTTAAGAAAATACAAATCAATATAAAGAATAGGGACAAGAAAAAGCTAAGCCAAGTTAGACTTTATATGACCTAAATTTGGTTGTATACTTAATTATGAGCTTGCACCTAGTATGTATTTGACATAGATCATATTTTTAAGTCTGACTTAACTTATTTTGAAGTATGGTTTGACCTAATAGTCTATCTAAAAGCGTGATTTACGTTAAAGTTAATGAAAATACCAATAAACATGTATTAAATAAATTAATAAAATTATCTTAAACAAATTATAGACTCTTAAAAGACTAACAATCTACATAATATATATATTTAATTATTAATTTTATACATTAAAAGTATTCTAACAAATTTTAATTTTATAAAATATGATTTATATGATGTCATATGTATTTATAAAATTTAAAATATTATGAATTATAATCAGCTCAATCTCATAGGTTAAAAATATTTTTTTAGTTAAAATCCGGCCTATTTAATTAAGGTTTCTATGATTTTCAAAGTAAATCTATTATTTATTATCTGTATAATATTGTATGGTTTACAAAATTTGAGTAATGTTATATAGAACTCTCATCTTGCTCATCTCTAACTATTTTTTATTATTTAATCATACATGTTTTCTTTCAAAGTGAATTTTGTTTGAGGTAAACATTTATATTATGGTGTGGTTAATTCTCTCAATGATTTTTTTCATAAATGCTTGAACCTAAAACTTTATTTAGAATCACACATATATCATTTAAACCAATTTCTGGTTAGTATGTAAGGCTAATTTCATACTTTATTCTTTATTCTCCAATTATCTTAATTTTAAAAATTTCTCAATATAATAATTAAATGATTAATAGTTAAATAGTAAAATTAAACTTCTTATTTTATTTAGTACATCGTTTTAGTTCTTAAATAAGGTTTTCATTTTTAAAAAATATTCTAATAGTTGTTTGAAAAATATATTCTATTTTATAAACCATTCTAAAATATGCATACGAGTTTATATAATTCATAAGTAAAATAAAATAAAAAGACGACATAACTTCACTACAATTTTTACTCGTCCTGGAACTATTGAGTTAGAGACAAAATTAAATCAGCTGCCTCTAATTGGCCTGTTGTCATATAGAAATTACCTATTTCTAAATTTTATATTTGTTATCTTAATCAAATTATGCAACATATAAACTATTAGTGAAGAAAAATTAGAGATTATTTGTTTATTTTTATTTTCAATTATAAAATTGTCATTTTATTTTTTTATTAAAAATACTAAAAATATAATATTTTCTTGTACAAACTTTTGAAAATAAAAGTAATAATAGTTTTATAATTAAAAGTAAACATAATAAATAGAAATAGAAAATACTTTCTCAAACCAAATTATCCTTGTATATTTTTATTCTAAATATGAAATTCTTAAATAACATAACATAATATAATTAAAAAAAGAAATAAATATTTTAAGGACAAGTAATTTTCATCCACTGTTGTCATGCCTATCCCATGTTCTATTTTTTCACAATGTTAACACCAACTTTATTCATCTTCTTAAATAGGAGGATCATTTCACTTCCATGTCCAGAAAACAGTACCTTCACTGTACTAGTAAGAATAATCCCAAGTTTACTTTTTGGCTATTTAATGACAACATTGCCCCCATGCCATAGTTCATATCAAGAGAAAAGAAAAAAAATGAAAGGAGAGAAAAAAATTAGTGTAGAAACGAAAACATAGAATATTTTATTTTTTTTCACTACATTCGAACTTCCTTAAAAATTGAATAAAAGAAAATGTGTAAATATTCATATAAAATAATTATTAAAATTAACAGATAATTGATTGTAATAGTTTAAATTTTACAAATAAAAAGATATTCACCAAAAGAAATAACTCCACTAAAATATGAATATTTTCAATCCAAATAAAATTATATTATTTCTAATAAAAATAATATATATAGTTAAACAAAATGATTAAAGACTACTAAATGGGACTAACTAACAAAATCAGTGAACACTAACCCTATTAAAAACAAAGCATTTATCTTTGCATGTTAACAGTTAATATTAAAAAAAGGTTCAAAATATGGTTTTTTTTTTCATAATAATGTCATGACCAAAAGGTACAACAAAATAAGTTATTCGATGATAACTTATTTACTACATCCACAAACACATCACTTTTAAAATATCTTATTCTAGAAACCGCAAATTAGAAATTTGAAAAAATAAATATACTTCAAATTGGGATGACCTTCATGTCTCTTCCCATGTGTCCTTTTTTATTTCATGAACATGTTTTATATGCTTTTTTATCCAATTAAAATTAGTCTTTAAGTAGAAAATATTTTAGATTTATTATTTCTGTATATACTTTTTTTGGTCAAATTGGATGACCTTTATGTCTCTTCCCAATGTCATGAACGTCTGTGCCCTTTTTATTTTATGAACATGTTTTATATGCTTTTATATCGGATCAAATTATTCTAAGAGTAAACAAATTTAGACCGCGTTTATATTATTTAAAGGAATAGTATTCTACTTGTTTTTTAAAATTTTTATTTCTTGAAATAGTTAAAAAATTCTTAAAAAACTTTTTCCACTTTTCCTTTTTTTAAAAACTTTTTTAATTTTTTTTATTTTTCTTAAAAAAAAAGAAAATCTGGTTTTTCAGTTTTGTATAAGGTTTTTTTTAATATTTTGTAAACAAACATCTTTTTTATTTTTTTAACTTTTTCTTAAAAAACTTATCTTACTATTTGTCTTAATTAATATTTAAAAGTAGTAAGTTAATTACTTTTTTTAACTTGCAAAAGTTAATAGTTAAATTGTTAGTTTTTTATTAGTAGATAAAATAAATTCTAAGATCTTTCTCATTCCTTTGTCTTATTTACTTTTTAACTATCTTATTACTTTTTTATCTCTTTTTTTATAATATATTTTTTTTCATTAAAGTTAAAAAAATACATAAAAAATTATAACATACCTCTGCTATCGTCGCCACATTGTTGCCACTTGCACCGCCATTAGCACCCCTTTATCGCTATAACCATTATCACCACAATTTTCTCCCACACCACTGCCACACCACACCTCCTTATTGTCACCATCGATACCCCTAATATAACCACTACCTTTGCCAACATCACTTCCCTATCACCTGTACCTCTATGACTAATGTCACTACTACCACTGTCGAGATGCCACTACTATCACATCCTAATGCTCTAATATCACTACAATGTGACACCCTTTTTAACAAAAGCATGGGGAAATTTTTTCTGGTTTTCTACGAGTGGAAACCCAAAACACACATAGGTATTGCTATGTAAATCTCAAAGCACTACCTGGGCGGAACATATGATCTGATAACATAACATACTTTTAACTTACTAAGTTCTACACGCAAGCATTCAGTAACCAGAAAAACTACTAAACCTACAGTGATGTTATCAACTGCCTATTTTCACTAAACATATATAACATGTATCAATAGAGTCGGCCAACGCGATACCATACCAAAAGCTACACTATATGCATATATATGGGTCTTCAAGACCACAACATCTCTAACAAAGCAATTACCAAGCATTGTCTCAGTCCACATTCACTGAAAAATGACAACAACTTAAGGGTGAACATATATATATATATATATATATATATATATATATATATATTAAATGATAGGTATTGAATCAAATTTTAACACGATTTATTAAACAACATCCAGTTCCGCACATAATTAATAATTCATCATAATCATTAACACACACACTGTCATTTAATACCACTACATTACCTTGAATGTAATCAATTACACTTGTCATACACTATGAGTTGTCCCATAACCTTTAATTTATATTATTTATATGCAAATCAATCTAGTTCATCACATCATGGTTTCCACTCAATCTAACCTTTAAACACATATTCACACAATCACAATATCATCAAATAATAACAATTATCCTCAATAGCCGTCTCACAGTTTCTCGTGACCATAATGGCTAATTATCAAACATTCTCAATAGTTGTCTCACAGCTTCTCGTGATCATAGTGGCTTCCCCATAGCTTTCAGTGCATATCAATAGTTGTCTCACAACATATTATTGTGACAGTTGCTGCCTCACAGCTGTAATGCAATGCATGTTGATTCGACTCTAATGATGGGATTTATACTACAGTATAAAATTTTTCTCAACATATATTGATATCCAGTTTTTACCGATATTAAATTGCTCGCCCATAATGTAACATCAATCACTCTCAGTGATAGTGACAACTCAACTAGGTGATACGGGTCAGCCTTGAGTCTTACTCAAAGGCAGATGTGGAATGCAAAGAAACTACCACAAGGTCTATGCCTTACCATCAGGCCGCCCTCCCATTTGGGCCGGCATCACAGGCCCCTGCAGTCCTGTAAGCGTCTGAATGCAAATGTTATGCCAAATAATTATCAATCATCAATAGACCACCTGATTACCATCATCAGGGGCTACCACTTAGTTACTATCGTCAAGGGTTTCAACTCAACATATCAGCAAACATAACATGCAACAACCAATAATTTCAATCAGCTCACAATCATAATTAAGCTACCTTAAGATTATATTCACATCATTAATTAGTATCATTAATCGCCATCAAAGTTATCATTAATTTAATATCATCAACATATATGAACGACACCAAGATATCAATTCATATAAAAACAATCATCCAAAGGGATATAGCACAATCAATCAATCACACAATCAAAATCAATTCCAAGGACCATCAATCAATTCATATATCATGGTATATCCCTTTCTATTCATAATCTATACATTTAAAATATAATGTTCCCCTACCTGGAATCCTCAATTCTGAAGGTCGAAACACTCCTCGAACGCTCCGGTTCAATCACCGATTTATGGTTTCCAAGGCTAGAACTTTATAAATTATCAATAACTATTTTTAATAATCTATATGCTATATTAACCAATTCACATAAATTCTAAAATTTAATAATTATTTTAGTATCCCTTTCGTTAAAATCAAGTTTTCTCCTTAACCTTTATAAAATTTTCTTTTGTTCTTAAGCGATTAAATATTTTAAAACACTTTGCTTAAAAGTTCTTAAATCATTTAGAACTTTTTAAATTTTAACATTTAGGCACTTATATAAAATTATCCAATAAACTTTACTTAATTTAATTAGTCCATGGTTAACTTATACAAATTCACTTTTTAATCTAAATTATTATAGTAAAATTTATTACTAAAAAATTCAACATAAAAATTCAGCCTTAAACGTTTCTTAAAACCTATTTTTAACACCCCTAAAATTTGCCCTTTTTACACCTATTAAAATTTTAGGTTTTAATTCTTAAAACTATAGCTTTTAACACCACCAGATTCTAGACCTTTAACACCTGTTGGTTTAGACTTTTAACACCAACAGATTTCTGATTTTTAACACCATCAGCTTTAGACTTTTAACATATATTATTTCCATTTTAGACCTGTTATTTTGACTTTTAACACCACTATTTTCAACATATAACACCAGAAAATCTCTAAATAATTCAAGGACTTCAAATTCATCACTTACACAAAATTTTAAGAAGTAAAACCAATTTTTTCACACTAGCTAGCTCTTAGTCTCAACCAATTATTCATGTATCATTTTGCTAATCTTTTAAAACATCATTCAAGAATTCATTTTACTATATATAACAACTTAATTTCATACCATGGTCAAACATATGAACATGACTAAAAATTTCTAAATTAATTCAAGTAACATAATAGGCATTTTATACATCATCCCCATTCGGTTCCCATCTTAACAAATGTGCCAAATTAATTTTTAACACTTTGAATGAAACATCCTTACTTTAAAGAACCATAGAAAGACCTAAGAAATTTTTTTCGATTTGATTCAACCCTAAATTGGTTGTTCGGACCCATCCGGAGGTACCCAAACCCCACGGAACGCATTATGACCCTATCATTTACTCAATTTTGCATATAACTCAATATGAAATTTCATTTTCATGCTTTTCTTATTCATACATATCAATAATTCCTGCCCATCATATTCATACTACGCATCAATCTCATAAACACAATTCCTGAGCATATCAAGCATCACCTGTATATGTGGTGGGACCATCCATGGTCGCCACAACCATCATCATCATCAATATCTATGTCATCATCACATCATCATATACATATCCAAAATAAATCTAGGCTTCTAGTTGAAGCCGTTAGCTACCTAGGATCCACTAAGTAGTTATATACAATAGTAAAAATAGATATCTATAGGACCCGATCAAGGCTACATCATAAGATACTATACAATATATATATATATATATATATATATATATATATATATGGACAATATATATACAACTTGTCTTCTGCACAAGCATATGACATCTCACCAATCACCATCATGGTCCAATCTCATTGAAAAATATAGCCACATAATAGGGGTAAGCATAATACATGTTAAATGACAGTTATTGAATCAGATCATTCTATTCAATTCTCCAATATACTATACCATATCACAATCAATCAATGTCATTCACTGTCATTCAACTAAATTCACACTCACCGGATATTCATAATATCAAATCATATACGCTATATCACTAATGTTATTCTAGATAACAATGCACCAATACATATGCATGCAGATCCGACTTAATCAATGATTTCAATCACAGATTCCTTCTCGGCCTCACTCCATTAGCCCTTCCCGCGTGATACCGGTCACCCCGTGACGTCTCGAGACTTAACTCTAGCTCCGTCGGTTATCATAGGCTCTCACAGGACCTAGCACAAGAATCTGTAACTTGAAATCATCCCACAGGGTTCCTGACCTTCCACGGGTCACCCTTTTCCTATATATGCAACCTTATGCATTACACGCCAGGCATCATATGCCATAGAATGATACTAAACCATTCTTTCAACTACATTGCATATCATATCTCAACAATTCATTAATTTCATATACTACCTCAATTTCATCACTTATTACATCACATGTAATATCACACATCAATCACATTTACCATTTACATCTCATACAATTCATATTACATTATAGACGACAACTCATAAACACCAATAATTCTCAATTATCACATAAGCGGGGTATATTTTCAAACATTTCACAATAAACAATTCAATCATAACAATACACACAATCAATGCACATCAATACACCCCAAACCCGTCCATAAACCATACATTTAAAATGTAAAGCTCCCCCTACCTGGAATAAACAATTCTGGAAGCTTGCTAAGCTCTCTGATACACTTTGATTGCTACCTCATAGCCTCGGAATCTCGAAACACGTTGACAGGCTCCAACACAAGCTCTTAAAGTTGTCCACTAACACAAAGCCCTCCGATACTTATTTTTTGATTGCTTTCAAAGCTTCGAAATGCCTCCGTAACTTAATTTCAACAACCCTCTAGCTCCGAATAACTCCGAAACCCTCCGAAGCTCAAATCCGCATAAACCCCAAGTTGTTCATCACTTTCGATGACTCCGAAATGGTTCTGAATCACTCCGACGATCACCAAAACTATATTCTGGAAGATACCCAAGGCTGCCCGAGTTCTAAATACACTCTGAAATGCCCGAATTTGTACTTTGAGTTAGAGAAATCAAAAACTTCAAGGATCCACAAGCTGCCTCACCTCAAACCAACTTCACAATTGCTCTAAAATTCAAGAATTTGCAATAATTAAAAGGTGAGGTTTAGGAATTTCATAAACCAATAGTTGAGTTCCATATTAACCTCCAATTTCAACAATTTAGAGCTTCTCCAAGGTCTTCCATGGCTGCCAACGTGAAATGGAAAAGAAATTGGGCTTGAACCTTGCTTTACTTTGAAAAATTAAGAAGAAGATAAAGAGAAGAATGAGAAAGGAGAAGAAGAAATGAAGGTTTTGCCCTTGGAAATGAAACTGACGTGAATGAAAGAAAATAAGGGAGAATTTAGTGTTTTATTTTTAACCTTTCATTAATAATTTCCTATTTTACAATAAACAGGATCTCTGTTTGGCTCAATACTTTATCAAAAAATTATTCCAAATACATATTCAGACTCCAAATAATATTCTTAACAGCCCTGACCAATAGCACCTCAATCGGAGATACTTGGTTAGACACCCATATTTTAATCGGGTATAATTTCAGCTCATAAAGCCCCAATAAATTATGAATAATCCTTAAAAATCTCAATTTAATTATTTATATAAAATTTGGGATGTTACATTGAAACCCAACATCATCTTTATAATAAAGGAACATAAGATCAATTCATTTACGACCAAAAAGGAAATTCCAAACAACATGCATTAACATATCAAACCTTATTTCTAAGCTTTAAATTTTTCTTCAAGACCAAAAGAATTATTGCATGCCATATGGTCAAGAGCAACAAGGAAAACTAAAGCTTGGCTAACAATTGAACAACATACATATACATTTTTGGACATTATCATCACATCATACACCATTACCCTACATGAATCAATCTCTTTGCAAAACAAAGCTGAAATTTTTAAGGAAGAACATTAACACCATTCAGCCAAGGTTTCCAAAATACCACTTTCATTCTCTAAAATTTTTCAGCTTTAGAATGGCATTTTAAAAATAATTTCAGCATTTAAACCTCTAAAGAACATGACTATTTTGGAACCCTTAATAATGAAAACCTTAGAGGGATTTTCATTAACCCCATGCATGTAGAAAATCATGAGTAAAAGTGAGAGCTTACTCCCCCTACCTTAGAATGGCTCACGACAAGAGAAGAATGGAAATGGTGTAGCCTTTTGCTCTCCTAAGCTCTTTGGTTCAACATGCATTAAGGAAGGAAATTAATATTTGATGAGAGTTTAAATGGATGAATTGAAGGGATAAGGAAGAAGAGTGGTACCAGGTTGAAAAGATCAAGAGCAATTGATAAATCTTTGAGAAATTTCAAGTGAAAGCTAGAGAGAAAAGGAAGCAATGTCAGGGTGATTGAGAGAAATGGAAAAACAATATACTACTTGCTCTACAAGTTGTTTTTTATGTTGAAAAAAGAGTAAAATTCGGTCCAATAGGGTCTGGACACATGGCAAAGGTGGCAAAGCTTCATTTGCCAATTTCTTAAATGGAATAGTGAGGTGTCATGGCATAAGAAGCTGATACTTGTGTGAAAATTTAAATTGTGCTACAGTCAGAATTTGGAACAGCACACAACATGAAAGTTGTCAATCTTTGTTTCCTCTTTGAAACAATATAAAGCACATGAAAATCCAATATCAGGAACGAGAGATATACCCCAATTACTAAAACTTCTCTAGGTGGTAACGAATTTATGATCAACATACTTAGAAAAATTGTTGGGAAAAATTGGCTAGGAATTAGCTCTTGAGTTATTCATAAAAGTTGTAGATATATGTGTTTAGAAATTCTAAAAAAAGAATCATTCAATTTTAACGCCGTATGAAAGAGAAATGCCAAAAACACTACGAAAGGGTCAAGTTGAAACAATGTGATTGTGAGGCAGCGTGGTATTTTTAAAACTATTGAGTAAGAATTAGGTTTCGTAATCAACATAAGAGTTATAGATATTTTTGATACGGAAAATTTAGGACAAGAACAACTTGATTCCATTAATTTTAAAGAGTGTTATGCCCAATATACTAAGAGGCGCACAGGAGGGAAACAAGTTATCAAGCTTAATAATTCATTCCTAAAATGCTTAAGCTTAGGATGTTACAACTACCATCATCACCACTACCACTACCATGGTTGCCATCCTCGCTACCGTAGCTGCCACCACCCTTTCCTTGCCATCACTGTCACCATCACCACCACCACCATTGTTACTACTATTGTCATCCCCCTACCACTATTGCCGCCACACTGCCACCACTCTTATCGTTACCACTGCCCCGATGACCACTACCTTTAGTGTTGCTACATCACCACCACCATCACCACTTCCACCGCCACCATCATCCTCGCTGATGCCACCGTCACCATCACTTCCACCAGCACCACCATTAACAAAAAAATTAAAATTGTAAAAATTTTAAATACTTAATCCAAACAAAAGGATTTTTAAAGTGAAAAGATTTAATTTTATGACACATGAAACTTGGATTTCAACCATAAGTTAATTATTCAAGACGTACAAGAATTTGGGTACTTTTTTAATTTCGACATGATTACCTTTAAATTTAAAGAAGTCTTAGATTTTATCAAACATGTATAATGAAAATCAAGGATCATAACATAATTATTTATTATAATAAAAAAGTCAAAGAAAGAAAGAAGGAGGAAAAGAAAGAGTATGGAAAACTAAGGATACTGTTTAAGCTGTGAATTTGCCGCTTGGGTGGTCCATGACCAAAGACAGGGGGTTTTCAAGTCCTCTATCGCTCTAGCAATGGACTAAGGCTTGAGCGATGAAGTTCAGTGATGAGATTTAAACACAGAATTTCATGACATGGGCCACACAACTCTTTGCCAAACAGCCTTATTCACACTTACATATGACTATGAAGTATTCATACCAATATTAAGCCAAAACTCATGATCAATCATCATATATAAAGTTTACATGAAAATGTTAATTATTGCTTTACCAAAATGCGTATTCCACATGCCATTCACAACCACATGAGCCAAAACTTAAACACATGCATGCTTGCTTACATCCACTTAACCTCAAATTCAATGTTATCAATCATGGTTCACCAATCCAAATACTCATCCATCAAAGCACCATCATTTTCATATCAAAATCAATCTCCATCTACACACATCATTGTTACTAAAATATGCCAAGGCCCTAAGTACTAGTTGAGATCAATCATGGCGCCAAACTCATAATCTCTATTCTAAACCTTAAAAACCATATTCCATACGATATTCAACCACAATGGTACAATGTAGGCATATTTACAACAATACTAAATTCACATCTCAATTCTCAAAGTTACCAATTCATGCCAATTTACAAAATACATCACTATTCTCATTCATTCATTACCATTCATCAAATTCATCATACCAACACTTTTGAGCTACTTTACTACCACAACACAAATATTAAATTTAAGTATCAACATAGCCATAATCCACAACATTTCATCACATCTTCACTAATATTAAACTCATAATACCATCATGTCCTAGTCTAACTAAAAGCACCTTTACAACTTACCTATACACATACATATCCTTACACAAAAGTAAAAGATGGTATAGGCCAAAATCTTAACCAGGACCTAAGCCACGGTTAGCTACAAAAAGCTATGTACACACATATATACATTATCTAAGACATCTCCCAAGCATCAAGCTAGGCATGCACCACTTCAAACTTTCCATCAAACCTTTTTTCTATTCAAAGCACTAAAATCGTAAGCAAAAAAAGAGTAGGATAATGTTTAAATTAAATACAAAGTGAAATAGAACTTCTCTCAAAACACAATCAAATCAATAACATGGAGGATGTATGATATGCATATGTTGATGTATGCACTACAAATTATTATGCTTTTAATGTATCATTTCATACTTATCGATAAAATAAGTCTTTTTAGTTTTAAAGTTGTTTTAAACCTGTTTATCATTATAATAGTAGGTCATATGAAAACTATTCCTAAAATGTCCTCAGTCAAGTATTTACATAGGGACATGTAAATACATTAAAACTAGTATGTGAATATATTGATGATCTGATCTCACAGATCATAGATATGAAAGATATCAAGTCTTCACACAAGTGCACATTAAGAGTAATGTTGTACTAGACAAATCCACTATGAGAATATTACATGGATTGTTATATAAGTTTCATAAATGATTCTCAATGTGATAATGATATATGTAGTTCTTCAACCTGAAGTCACTATGATTTCTACATGAGGAGTTTGTTAGTTTAATATAATGAAACGTCATTTGTAAGAAGATGATAATAAAGGTTGTGATTAGGCAATAAAGAAATTATGAATAGGGATGTAAGTGATGTAGATGAGATTTGTCTCTCCTACGTGACAAGATTGATATCTATGAGTCACTTGATGAGTGAGACTAAAGAAATGCATGACCATGCTTGAGAGAATAAATATTAGATATTTATTCAAGTAAAGTATACTCCAGTATCAAGTAAAATGAATTAGGCCATACAAGGATGACGACGACCATGCCTTGGGCCCAAGTAGACATTGTGACAAAGAAATGAATGTATAAAATAATTATCACTTATAGGTTATGTCAGTGATAAATAATATTCAGACATAATAATGCATTGCTAGATATAATGTTCTACCTAATTATTATTAGATTTTAAATCATGTATTTATACTCAATTTAACTCAATATCACTTGAGCATAATGTGGTAGATATAAAAAATTTAGACCATGTTATGAAAAAGTTTAAGGGAAAAATTTTTCAACACGCTAGCTTCCTGTGCACTACTTAGTAATTTATGTCTAATTGGAGCTACAAGACTCTAATCAAGGTGAATTCAACTGGTACGCCTACATAATTCAATTACCTACAAATGTTATGAAGAGGTCGAAGGCCAACTATGCCCCTAAGATTGCCAAATTTATGGAAAAGTAAAACTAGTCTGTATAAAATTTCAACCTAAACACCGTGTAGTATTTTAGGCATAACTTGAGCTACAAACCTTCAATTGAGGCAATTCTAGCAGCAAAACGTCCACGACTCAATTTTCTACAACTTTTATGAAGGAAGTAAGAGCAAATTCCAATCTTTCTTAAGTAAGAACTTGATTTTTACTTCAATGAGAAATGCCTCACTTAAGTGAAAATTCACCAAAAACTCCACTTTAGGTCTTACTTGAGTGAAAATCACCCAGAAACCACCCTGAAATTCACTTTGGATCTCGCTTGAGCAATAATAGCCTCGCTTGAGCAAAAATTTCAGCAACTATACCTCAAAATGAAATTCCTTGCCCCTAACTTGCCCGTTTGGACTCTGATTACTCTAAAACTTTATGGACACTATATTTCCCCTATTCCGGACCTGCTAATGCAACCTATTTGCAAAAATTCCTTCACATGACTAACTTCTATGCTAAAATGCATTAAACTCAATTTCTAGCAATTCTAATGCATAACGCATATTAATTGCAATACAAATCATAACTTAACACTTCAAACAACTTTTAAATATCATAAGGAGTCTACCCCATGCCTTCCGAGGGTTTCTACACCTACCGTAACTCTAAATCGCCTGTCTAGTTGATAAGAATTCACCTAATTTCATACCAATGGCTTCCTATTTCATAGTGTAACACATATACAACACAATACCTAGCAATTATCATTTAATACACACATAAACCAATGGCTCAGTGCCATATACATTGCAAAACCTGCCCATTACCACGTATAATCATCATCAAGGGCTCAATGCCCAATCACACAAACATAATCTGGACATCATCATATTACTTTATCAATAACAAGCACAACATCAATGCTAAGCATAAGCCATCAAGATACCATCACATGATCCCATTCATCAACAACATAAGCATATATACCATATATACATAATAAGTACTCCATCACCAGCTTCTCAAAACATACCACCTATACATATTTACAAATACACATATTAACAATACAAAGGTCCCTCATTAGCATTGCTTCCTCTTGACACACTCTGTAGCATTTGAGCAATCTCTGTCGCTAGTCACTAAAAACAATTGTAAGGGTAAGTGACTGGCTATATAAATTAATACAAATAGTCCACAATAATGTATATACTCGTATGACGGGAAAAGTATAAAATGGTGTAACAAGATCATCACTTCTCATTAATAACTCGAGTAACACCACTCTCGGCCTCAATGTACGTAATCATCATTTCATCATCAATTTAAATATCAATCTCCTTATCATTTATTTCAAGTAACCACACGTCATCATCAATATAATTAGCAACACTTCATTGTTAATTTAATCAATATTAGCTCAAGTAAGATCACCACTGACTCTTAGTCAAACATAAAATATGACTCTAGTATCTGGATACTAAAAAGATTGGCCGTTACCTCAGAGTCCTACCTGACACCCCTTGGACCCTACCTGGTCCACCGAGTCTGCCTGACTCCCACCTCACCACTGGGTCCTACCTGATCACTAGGTAGCTTAACGGGGTCATAAACAACCACTAGAGTAAAAAATGAAGGGTAATCTATATTGATCAGTCGTCCACACCATAACACAACATGCATATATAACATTTAAAAGTCATCGAAATCTTAATTTCATCAATATTCACATTCTTATATCAAATAATGCATCACATCTAGTCCCGACATTATAGCCATCACCTTGGGACCATCACATATGCCACTCAGGCAACCATTAAATCAACACCTACATTTATATTTCTCAATCCATCGACATGGCTCTACAATTTTAATTCATCAATCAACGATTTATATTTCATCCTTATTTTAATTCATCCTCATGTATCAATATCAAATATCATCATTATATCATATTTTCATCATACAATCAACTATCGCATCATCAAACATTTGGCTATCAATATCATAATATTGATAAGTTATATATATATATATATATATATATATATCATCAACACCATCATGCAACATACAATCATCAATACGCATTATGTCAATAAATAACAATTCATCATTTAATTCATTTCTCCGCATCACAATTCATTATTAATTATATTTTCATCACTACGACTCACTTAAATTCATTTATACTATGTAATTATATTCCATACCTCGATACATATACATTTTAAATTACCTAACTATGCTACCCTTTTCCCATGTTTGCCAAACGGCTTCAATTCATATTTCTATTAATATATACACTTGATACACCTTGTTACCTCAACTCCGAGCCTTTGCAACGTTGAATCAGTTGCCAAGTTCCCAACCCACTTCAAATATCTAATTTTAAGAAATTTACATATCAAAATTAGGCGTCGACCTCCAAAACTATAATCTAACTCATCGAAATAACTTTAGGATATTTTTAAACGATTTAGGAACTTACCCTGGCGTTCTTCGACCTTCATTCTAAGTTCCATCTTGTTGATCACTCTACCAGTCTTTATTTCAAACCCTACAAATACCGGAATCACACTCCGTTGACGAATTCAAAACATCCATCACCGACAAAGTCATTTATAAGTCCCCAAAAGTTGTACAGTGAAAATTGACTCCCCCTTGTGAACCCCATGCTCGGTTGAGAGAAAAAGAAAGAGGAATTGCAAAATTAAGACCACCCACCACATGTATCATTATTTATAAAGCTTTTATGGACCATAAATGGTGAAAGCAAAGACCTCCACTATAGAACCCCATTTCGGCCAAGAATGGAGAAGAAGGGAAAGGATGTCGAAATGTAAAATTAAAAGTACCTATACGTAGGTCTCGCCCCTGGGGTTCTAGAAACACTTCTAATTTAAAATTCTGTCAGCAAATTGACTTCCAACTTGAAGCTTAAAGACGCATGGTCGTAGACTCTCTCTTTCTCTCTCTCTCTCTCTCTCGGTTTTTCGCTCTCTTTCTCGAAGAAGAAGATGGGAAATGAATTGGAGACATTAATTTACTTTAAGGGCAAACCAGTAATTTCACTATATTTTCTTTTCTTTTCTCTTTTTCTTTAATTCCTTAACCGTTTTTCTTATTTTCTTTTTAATTTAACTTGAACATAATAAATTTCCTTTTATAATAAAGCCCCTATTTCATAATTAAATTTTTATTTATACTAAATCTCACAATTATTTTATTTAGTTTTTATAACCCGCCAATAATTTATAATTTAACCGTCCACCACTTCATTAATTAATTTAATTAACTGGGATGTTACACACATCCCCTCTTAAATTAGATTTCGTCTGAGAAATCAACGTACCTCTGTGAGTAACTCGGGGAACTGCTGCCTCATCTTTGATTATAGCTCCTAGGTTTACGAAGTCTTATTGGCACTCTGCCACTGCACTTTCACCATGGGAACCTCCTTGCTTCTCAACTGCTTGGTTTAAAAAGCCTCAACACACATAGGAGTAGCTAGAACTGTCAGATCTTCCTTCAGCTCGATATAATTATCAAGAACCACCATACTATCGTAAGGGATATACCTCTGGAGTCAGGATACATGGAAAACATCATGTAATCTTGACAAGGCTGGAGGGAGCTCAATCCTGTAAGCCACATCACCAATCTGCTCTAGCACTAGATAATGACCAATGTATTTCAGGCTCAGCTTCCAACTCCAGATAATCCTACTAACACCTTTAGTAGAAGAAACCCTCAGAAACACCTAATCTCTGACCTGAAACTCCAATGGCCAATGTCTGCTATCATAATAGCTCTTCTACTTGTCTTGAGCCACCTTCATCTTCTCTTTAATCATAACCACCTACTCAGTCATTTGCTGGACTATTTTTGGCCCCAACACCAATGCATCACCATTATCTGCCTAACATAAAGGAGTATGACACTTCCTACCATATCGAGTCTCATATGGTGTCATACCAATACTATTGTAGAAGTCGTTATTATATGTGAACTCAATAACAGGTAAGAATTGCTCCCGATACCCTCTATGCTCCAACATACAAGCACGCAATAAATCTTCCAAGATCTAAATAGTGCACTCAGACTCACCATTCATCGGAGGATGATATATCGAGCTCAACCTTAATTTAGTACCCAACTCTCTATGTAAGCTCTCCCAAAATCTAGAAGTGAAGCGGGATCTTTATCTGATACAATACTCAAGGAAACACCATGTAAACGCACAACCTTCCTCACATTTAGCTCTAAAAGGTTCTCCAAATACCACCTCATACTCACAATAAAAAATGAGCATACTTCGTTAGTCTGTTTATGATAACCCAGATAACATTACAATCTAAACAGGTCTGAGGCAAACTAGACACAAAGTCTATGGCTATGCTATCCCACTTCCATGTAGGAATATCAAAGGATAAAGCATCCCAGAAGGCTTTTGATGCTTCACCTTGGATTTTAGACACACCATACATGATGCAATAAAATCAACAATGGCTTTCTTCATTCCTGGCCACCAGAACTGCATCCTCAGGTCACTGTATATCTTGGTTGCACCAGGATAAATACTCAGAACTTTTGTGAGCCTCTGACAAAATCTGTCTTCTGAAATCACCACCAGCAGGTACCATAATACGGTCTTTAAACCACCAAAACCTATTTGAACCTCTACTCAATGATATCATCGTACCACTAGATTGGGCATTAATCAATCCTCTAATCTCCTTATTTGTACTATGAGGATAAGGCGATAAGCAATTTCGATAAGGTGGCAATGTTTTGGCTCAAAGATCATTATGCTCAGGTATGTAAGGCAGAGTGGTGGGGTGGGTAATACCATGTGTTTGAAGAAAGTGCCTGAGTTTAATGAATTCACCATTATTATCACTACATAGAGTTTTGATTTTAGAATTTAATTGAGTTTCAACCAAAGATTTAAACATGGGAAACATAGTGGAGACATCGAATTTTAGTATGATGGGATAGAGCCAAACATATTTAGAGAAATGATCAATGAAAATCACATAATAGGAGTATCCATTATTGGAAAGACAAGAGACAGGACCCCATACATAAGAGAAAATAATATCTAGAGGGTTATTGCTAGACAAAGTAGAGACAAAGAAAGGTAGCTTGTGACTTTTATTGGCAAAAGACACTTGAGGGAAGTAGAAACTGGGATGATGTTGCCAAGATTATACTGGAGAACCTAGAGATGAGGATGACTAAGGCAATGATGCAACAAGGTGATAGAGGACTGATGTTGAGTAAGGGAGACTTGAGGGGAACGACGAGATGATCGCAACTTGTATAACTAATCTTCAATCCTTTCGCGTAGCAGGACCGCCCTCGTGTTGAGACTCTTGAGCTCAAAATGCCATTGAAAAAATTCAATAGAGACTGAGTTAGATTGAAAATTAGATTATGAGTGATATTAGGAAAACAAAGCATATTTGAAAAGTGTAGTAGCGTGGAGGTTATGGGAATAGTAGTAGAGCCATAACGACGAATAGGATACCCTACTATTAGCAACAAGGAGTTCATCGGTGTCAGTGTAATCAGACGAGAGAAATAGTTGATTGAGATCTTGGGTGACATGGTTGGAAGCGTCAAAGTCAAGGAGCCAGGACAGATCAAACACCTCGGCCCTGGTTCGAGATGTAATATTGGCTTAAGGTCGGGTGGGAGTTGAAGGGAACACATGTAACAGATAACATGTCTTAGTAGTGTGTCCACGCCGGTCATAGTATTGACATATCGGTACAAAGCGTTAGGTATTGAAGGACTAGTTACCGAAGAAGGAGTTCGTCCTGCGAGGCTGGGGCCATGATTGCGACCACAGTTGAGGCCCCGAGAGGAGCACTAAATGAGATTGGTAGTGGCCGAGAAAGACTTTTGTTGGCGATCATCGCGTTGGAGAAACAATTCATAGTCAACAAGTTTGTCAAAGGGTTCATTAAATGACAAAGAGGAGTCGCGAGTATGAATGAGGGTGGTAAATTCACGAAAGGTGGGGTGAGGCCATTGATGACAACAATAACAATGTCAAGATCATCGATGGGGTGACTAATGAGGGCCAGCTCATCAGTGATGATGCAAAGAAGATGAAGGTAATCACTCGCCTTAGAGGAACCCTTAGTGATGGAGGAGAGATTTTCCTTGAGAGATATGACATGAGTGCGAGATTGATTTGCATAGTGCTTGTTCAAACGGACCTAGGCAGCAACAGATGACTCAGTCGACGTCATAACGATCTGGGCAGCAGGGTTACAAGAGGCTAGGAGAGCGAGGAAAACGTAGTGATCTTGATGTTTCCAGTGAGCATAGGCAGGTTGGGAACGATGTCAAAGCCGATGCCCAGGGTTTGGGGTGGACAAACATTAGCGCTAGTGACATAGCCATACAAGTCATGCGCTTGGAGAAGATGGAGAATTTGGGTGTACCACGTATGGTGGTTACCAGAACCTAGTTTGATCGGTAGAGTAGAGGCTGTGGCAAGCTTAATAAGCGATGAGGGAGAAGAGATGGAAGCAACCATGAGAGGATCAATAACAAAGGCTGTTAGGCAAAGGGAAAATCTGATACCATATAGAAATATAAAGCGTATACATGTTTACATATTGAATCATTGACTACAGAACGGTATATATATATATATATATATATATATATATATATATATATATATGATTATAGAGAGACAATAATGGTATAGAATAAATTACTAGATATTGACAGGAGAAGATTAGAGATATGATTGCTATAATTTGAGGAGATTGCTATGATTTAGGAGGAGACAATATGCCAACAAAAAATAATAATTAGTACCCTAAAAGTATTGGTTAAAGAAGTTAAAGTGGAAACTTTTTATTTACAAGTATAATTAAAACCCACACACCTTAATTTTCAGTAATCTCTGCATAATTTTTATTAAAAATATTATAGTATTACTTTATTAAGTAATGCCCACAAAGTGTTAACAAACCTAATATTGTTGTTGTTGTTGTTGTTACTATTATTATTACTACTAATAATAAGGTTATCTTTTGAATAATGCAAATTTGGAAACTAATTACAAAAGTAGGGTCGTTTTGTGATAATTTTCATGTCTGTTTCTTTATTACAAGCCGTAGGGATTTAGGACGATGTTAGTGTTGTATTCTATTCCTAAGATACATTGGGGATACGACATGTGGAGTGTCGCCTTGCTTTAATGTGACACTAAAAGCGAAGTTGTTTTGCGTTGATACGACTTGCTTTGGTTGGACGAGACACTGCATTGTAGGCTATGTCATCTTGAAATGGGATAACTTTAATAGGCTTGTTGTACCCAATGCAAACAACACTCTTTCATGGTTTGTGCGAGGTTTGACCATCCTATGTCATAGAGAAAGGGACAACTTTCTTTGGTCCCATTATCTCATACCCCTCAACACATATTCTGAAATTGTTGGAAAAAGCTTCTCTCCCCTTACATACCTAGTGCGATATTGTGGTCCTTCTAGGCCCTTTCAAGTTTCCATAAACTTCAATTTTAAGGTAAGAAGTTAATTGTTTATAGTTTTACATTTTATCATTTGGATTTATTTAGTGGATAATTTTACATTTGTAGTTTTTAATGTTAGTTTATATTTGAGCTTAAATATTCATCATCTACATGGTTTTATTGTTGATTTTGTTAGTTTAATTTAATTTTGTTTATTATGTCCAATGCATTATTTTTTTATTTAGTTAGTTTAATTTTGTTATATTTATTTTTTATATTTAATCAGGGCTATTTATTTTCAAATACTTGGTTTAAAATTATAGATTTGGGGTAGTATTTGGGAAAATTTATTGTCTGGGTCATTTTTTTATAATTGGTATTAGTTTTGGATGACATTAATGTCGTAGTGAGGTTCAATGACACATTGAGGTTAAGACATGCGTAAAGTGTGCCATGTGTTGTCTTACTTTAAATCGAAGAATAAACTTTTTGTGAAAAAGATGATGATAGCATAAGAGTATTTATAGTGAAGGTCATGGTTTTTTTTAAATTTTTTTATTATATTTTATCAAGATTAAATAATGAAAAAATTATTTTTACGTTGCCTAGTATCATTAAACAAATTAGATTAGAGTATAATCTTTTGTGATCTTGCAAAAAGGATTGCATTCACACAACTATAGAGGTTTGCATCATGACTACTATTTGTTGAATTTGCCATCAAGAACCTGTCATCTGCGCATGAGTTACTGCCGTCAACTTTAGGCGGAAGAGTGTAATCAGAATCTTTATCTGACATGTAACTCATGTGCAACAAATATGAAGTATGAAAATCTTGATACAAACAAAATAAAACTCTTTGCAGGTTGTTTTGCATTTTAAAACCCAACCAAATTATGTTATTTATATAAATCATATTGTGTCATTTGCTAGATAAGGGTGTTACATGATTTTGCCGTGATATTAGTTACTGTCGTTTGACACGTAGACAACTTCACACAAAAGTTGTACCACATAAATACAACACACGTGTGTTATCTTAAAGAAAGATGATCCACCAAAAAGTATCGTCTCAACTTGATACAACATAGCCACGTGTCCAACCCAAGGGAAATTGTCGTGCTTTATGATGATATTGATGTTACACTCAAAATGGACCCATTTGTGTAAATTCTCAAAAACAACCCAAATTTGTAATTTACTTTCAAAACCACATTAAGAAAGCATAATAATAATAATAATAATAATAATAATAATAATAATAATAATAATAATAATAATAATAATAATAATAATTTCAGCAACAAGATAACTGAGATAACACGAAAAGCTGAGAGCACGCGAACATTCAGCCATGGCTATCCGCATCAACTCACTCTCTCTCTCTCCCGCTTTACCGGTAATCCCCTATTCAAATGCATGCGATTACCACAATTCCAATTCATTTTCTCTTTTCCTTCAGATATTATATATGTTTTTAGTTTTCTGAAATTTTGACTTCGAATTCCAACCATGTTATAAACTGGTTTTTCCGCAGAAGATAGAGTTAAGAGGGCGAAATTTGTGGAACCCGAGATTCTGCGTTAGCTCGCAGGTAGAAGAAACTAGAAAATTTTGAATCTTGCGTTTGTCCCCACCTGAACTTGTTTATGCATTCGTTTTTGCAAGATGATACCCCAAATGCGAAAGGAGGGTCGTGGTGGACGACGAATTTGGAGGCGAAGAAAACTGGTATCTTTTCTACCCATTTGGCTTTTTTCTCCTAAGTTGGCCTTTTGGGGTTTTCTATTTATGTCTGCCTCTTACCTGTTTGTGTAATTTCCCAAATTAAAATCAGAGACGTTTGCTTTTGTTGCTTTACTTGTTACCCATTTTAGAATATTTACTGAGGATATTTGATTATGGTTTAGCTGTGAAACAGATTTTTTTTTAGATGTAGAGTGGTAGTGGCTAAGTGAAGGGTTGTTCATTTGCTGGTAACGAAGGGTTTTAGTTGAAGCACTCTGAACTTTGCAAGTTGGATGGGAGAGTTGAGGTTAAAGAGCTTAATGGGACTATCATACACTGGTTTGTTTGATTATAGGGTTTGAAAGGTCTGGGAATGTGAAACAGGATTATCAATCTAGACTTGCATGTTTTGCACATGGCTGCTCGCAGCTTCATGATGTTCCTAGTATACTTACATGCTATAAATAACATATAGAGGTATCTGTATCTGTTGCTATTGGAGAATGTATTGGTTTGCAAAAGATAACTGGTTTTGCTCATCTCCTGGGATAAGTATAAGCTAAATTGATTTTAATTCATGTCTTTGCTTCTTTTTATCTTGGTTGCATTGGCAAATGTCCTAATTTTAGCTATGTAAGTCTCAATAGATACTCATCTTTTGCTCTTTCTTCATGCATGCAAGGAAGGTGTGCACACATGAATTTCTTCTTTGCTTTCCTTTATTTTCTAATGCTGGTGAATCAAGGTATCTGTGATTCATGCTATTGGTACAGCTTTCTCTAAGATCTTGTGTTATTATTAACCTGAATGTTTTTGTTGCAGATAAAAAAGGACGAATATCTGCCCTACAAGATGGAGCGTGTCCCGTTTCTTGAAGAGCAGGTGAGGGTGATAAGGGAACAGGGAAAGCTCATGACATTGGACATAGAGAGATTATTGTTATCAGAAGACAATCGGTTTGATTTTGTGAATGAGATAGCAGCCGAGGCCAATTCTTATGTTGAGAGCAACAGGGATGAGTATGGAGGCGAGAAGAAGGCCATTTTTCATGTTTTGAGCAACCGAATGAATGATACTGGAATTTATCGACCAGACGCATATTATGAGCCTGATGCCTTCAAGCCCGGGCCTCATTATTTGAGGGAAGAGTTTACATAAGTCCAAAACAAATATGTTATGATGGAATCTTAAACTAGGCTTTAGCATTTACAGCTCCGCATCACTTAGCGTAATTTATGTCTGTCTAAATTAGCTGTTGTTTGTATGTCTGTAAACAGAAGAGTGAACAAGTCTTGTTAAGTTCGACTTCGAATAGGATAATGAATAAAAACGATCAAAGTTATCTCTCTTTCTTCCTACTCATTGCAAAGAATTTGAAAAGGTGTTATCCAAAAACCTGTTTGTATACCAATTTTTCTCCTTTGAGCATGACCAGGAGATGAACTGGTACTTCAACGACAGGTCTTGAAGAAAAAGATAAATTCTTGACCGGACTTTGGTTTAATACTTCAATTCTACGCCATATGGTACTTTCAATGAGTTTTAAATTCATATATATTGATTTGCCAATTGAGCCACGATAATTTTTCTCAATCACGTTAAAGCACGCGAAGAGCTATTATCTTAATGTCGATGAATGATCTATTTATGCACCCTAAGATCACGCTATTAATTTAATATTTTTGGGCCACATAAATAGTTTTTGTGGTTTAGTTTCGGATTCAAATGCAAGCTGCAGCTAGCTTGTTGACTCCAGCACCAACCACACTATCTGATCTTAACCACGACCACGCATTTTGTAGAAAACCATGTATTCTAGTTTGACCACCCAAAGTAACATATACTGTGGACTTACATGCTTCTGGTAACACACACCTGGCCACTACACTACACATACCATCACCTTCGACGTTCCTGTTTTGCCAGAACACCCCAGATTCTGACATGGACCCATTTATTTTAAGATTCATGCATACAAGAATCTCATTTTTGGAATCATCTTAGTTTATATAGTTAATAGATTACTGAGTCATTTATATATGACATGTCATGAGACAAGAAAGATAAATCTACTTAACCAATTATTATATTTTAAAAGGATTAATCTTTGTTGTTTAATAAATATCTTTGATTTCACATAAAATAAACTCATTAAGTTAAGATGTTTCGGCATATTTTTAATAAGGTATGAATTCTTACTTTGAAATGCATAGAGAAGTTAGGTTTGTATTTTTTAATTTTGAACCACATATACATGTTTTAAAAACTTTAAACATAAGTGTATTAAGATATCTTATACTGGTTAAGAACGTGGTTCATATACTATTTAAAAGACAAACTTATATGATAACTCTGAACTTACAGATTAATTTTTGAGATAGATTATGTTTATCATTTCTAATATTAGAGGGAAAAATTTATGTTTGTAACAAAAAAGGTGTTAATCTTTAATTATTGTTATACAAAAAAATTTATATATTTGGTTTCACGAAAAATAATGTCATCCCATAAGAGAATCCAATCCGTTAGAGCAGTTAGAGGCCTCTATTAACTCACTTATCCATCTATCTACAACTCTTTCTCTCTCTCAGCTTCACCTTGTGATTCTCTTCACTGTGTCAACCCTTCAAGCATGGCCTTGTCAAGTCCACAAACACAAAGGTTCCTCTTATGCAATCTGCACGGCCGTTCCACCTCCAAGAACACAGACAGAAACAGCTTCAGTACTCGGAGCAGAAGACGGTGTTGCTCTGCTATAGCCATTGATGCTCCATCATCTTTGACTGAGGTGCCTGGTATCAGGTGGGGATCCATTGCTTTGCAGGGTCTCCGTGAAGAGATGGAAGATGATGTTATCGTTCGACCTGATGGCCTTCAAGGTTTCTCTTTTGCCGCTGTCTTTGACGGCCATGGAGGCTTTTCTTCTGTCGAGTTCCTCAGGTCTTTGCAAATTTATATTTTCCTCTGTCATCTATGTTTTTATAGTTTTTGGTTTCAGTAAGAATTAAATATGTGTTATGTGGGTGACAACAATTCGCCAACTCTGCTGAACCAATTGAGCAAATAACCGAGGCTGTGTTTTCATAATTGGTACAATATGCCAATTGATTCCTCAATTTATATCCATTTATAAGTTATAAATAAATAAATATACATTTGTAATGACATAATGGGATGTGTGAAGTGTGATGGACTGACGATAGGTAACGATTTCTTAGGTTGTACTGATGTGTGATTACTTGGAAACAATTGAAAGGCTTCACAATATAGTTTAAGTGTTTAAAATTACTTGCATAGGGTTCTAGTTAATGTTTATAATTAAAGAATTTGTATCCTGTGGTTGTTAGTCTGTATAATAGAATGGAATAAGATGGAACAGAACTCGGTGGATTGGAATAAAGTTAGTGTTATAATATTTGTATGTTTTTATGATGAAATGAAAAAACAAAAAAAAAGAATGGTTCCATTTCATAACCTTAAATTAGAGAGAAAGAAAAGGGGTTTTTTTAATGGAATGGATTCCATCAAGTTTGGGAACAATCTAAACAATGAAACCTTATCATTCCACTTTGTTCACATCAAGTTGGGAACAATCTAAAAAATCTAAGCCCTAGTATTCTGATCCTAGATCTAAACTAGTCTATTGCCTCCTTTTGTGTCACTTGCTCTCAGCTGAACTTCCTCTTCCCTTAGAGGCTTTGAGCAAAAGACACCAAAAGGGTCTTTCAAGTTTAGGCTTGGTTGGCCCATTAAGACTTGTGTTCGTCATGTTTCTTTGTGCTGTAGGGATATGTGATTTAATTGTTATTATTCTTTGCACAATCTGAATTGTTGATTTGATGTGCCAAGTGCCAACTACAGGGATGAACTATACAAAGAGTGTCTTGAAGCTTTACAGGGTGGCTTACTCTTAGTTGAGAAAGATTTCAAAGCCATTAAAGGAGCATTACAAGAGGCATTTCTCAAAACTGACATGAGATTATTAAAACAGTAAGGCGATACACTAGTTATCAATGGATAGTCACCGTAAATTGTGTCTAATTAGATAGTTCCTATATGATTCTAGATTTTGTATGATTACATTGAAGGTTTAGACACGGTATTTCATTTTTAAAGGCTTGAAATGAAGGGAGAGGAGGATGAATCAGGTGCTACAGCAACTGCCATGTTCGTTGGAGATGATACACTGCTAATTTCACATATTGGTGACTCATCTGTGGTATGTAATATTTATCTTTATTGTGTTCCCAGATGAAACATCTGATTCCAACTTTTGATGAAAAAGATGTACTTTGCTATATGCTTTTCTGTTTTTGAGAATTATCAAGGAAATATATATCACATGGACTATTCTGATATTTGTCTTTCAAGTAGGGTATCTAGGGGAATGCATCTTCATTCTTCAAAATTACATGACTTCTGTTCAAGCTCATTTTTTCTTGTAGGTTCTATGCAGATCTGGAAAAGCAGAAGTGCTGACTAGTCCTCACCGACCATGTGGGAGCAACAAGACTTCTCTTGAAGAAATTAAAAGAATAAGAGAAGCAGGTGGATGGGTGTGTTTTCCTTGTTCATTCATTTTCTTTTACATGCCTTTTGACCATATTCCCTAGTCCAGACGTGGCAACATTCAATATAACGAAAATCAAAATTCTAATAAGAAATTTTTGACAACTTAGAATGTGAACTAACTTTGTGTTTTATGGGGCACATAGCCATTTACTCTTTCCTAGTTTTATTTCTCATGTATTGTGGTTTTGTAATGGAAGAAGCTAATATAAGCTGTTTCCCACAAAGGAACCACAGTCAAATACTACCATATAAAGTATAAACACCAATGGTTTTTTCCTACTGTAGCCTATTATGTGACTGGAAAATGGAAATTGGTCATTTGAATTTTACTGATATTTTAAATGTTCCTTTTCAGGCTTAATTTATAGTTCGAAATTTCAACCACCAAATTTAGTTAACATCATTGTTTTCAATTGAGCTGGCAGTGGTTCCTTTCTTATAATTTTTTTGATTTTTTCATACCACAATGGCAGGAGCATTGTGCACTGGGGCCACACTTGTATTTTAATGAAAGTCTGTCACCCTTCTTTAATTCTTCATAATGTTAGACGGTTGATGATAACACAATTGTATGTTGTTTATAGATCAATAATGGTAGAATTTGTGGAGACATTGCTGTATCTCGTGCATTTGGGGATATGCGATTCAAAACAAAGAAGAATGAGTACAGTCCTTAATCTCTGCAATCCTACTTCTAGCATTAAGTTATTTCTCCTAAATTTCTATAAATGGTTTACCATTTTTGAAGTGTTTCCTGAAAAAGATTATCTTTTGTATGTGAAAAGGATGCTGCAAAAAGGAGTTCAGGAAGGAAAATGGTCAGCAAAATTTATTTCTCGGTGGGTAATCTAATGTGTCTTTTTGTTGTTCGTTACATTCTGTCTAATGTTGGTTGTTTTATATTGAAGAGACTGGACATGAATTGTTTTTGCCTGAATTTATATCTAGCTAAAAATCAAACTACTACAAAGATACACATAGAAAGTGTTACTTATACTTTTTTTGCCCTTGAGGAAGAATGGTTCGAAGTTTCATTTTGATTGCCAAACTCAGAAATTAGTAGGGCTGCCACTTGCCATTAGCTTCATAGTTTCATTGTCTACAAAATACATAATCAAAATCTGAAGCTTCTATTTTTGTGAACTACAGTCTGTATCTGTGAAATTCAATGAGGTCAACATGATAGTTTTTGCTCTTCATGTTCTAGTGCTACGTTCAAATTCATCTATGACTAATTTTGAAAACCATAATTTTTTAATATAATGATACCTTTGTAACACAGTGTACAGCTCAACAATGACTTGGTTGTTGCATACCCTGATGTTTATCAAGTAGCTCTCGGCTCAGATGCAGAGTTTATAGTGTTAGCATCTGATGGATTATGGGATTACATGAGCAGGTCTATTGCATGATCCTTTGAATCATTTCTGGGACCATTCTTTTTGTTGTACTTCAGAAATTACCTTCACATTCTTGTTACCATTGCAGCTCAGAAGCAGTTTCTTTAGTGAGGGATCAACTGCGAAAACATGGAAACATTCAGGTATCCATATTGGCTATTGCCTTATTTTTGAGGTCATTGTAATTGTAAATGTACTCTATCACTAAGTCACCAAAGTTATAGCAATAATTTCTTGCTTGTTCTTATTTCAGTTAGCTAGTGAAGCGCTTGCACAAGCTGCTCTGGTAAGTTTTAAAAACTTGTAGATTTTAATTAGAATACAATGGCATGATTAACGTTGTTTTACACTATCAACTAATCTTGGATTGTCATATCATTGAAAATTGTTAAGTCATACATGATATGTTTTCTTATTGATTGACCATGTAAAAATCTTTGGTACACTAACCATGTATCAAAATACTCTACAGGACCAGCGTACACAGGATAATGTCAGCATTGTAATTGCCGATTTAGGGTATGTGTTTTCTCATGTAAATATGATTTTGGACTTTAGTATTGAAGGTCTATCTAACCATTGGCCAATGGCCATGCCTTTGTGAAGAACAAAACTGACCAAGCATACAGGAACATTCATTAGATATTAAAATTCTTTCCACATAAAGTGTGGATTGTTCCATCACCAAAACATTTTAAATGGCAGATCAATTCTTGTTAATCAAGTTATTTGATTTTTTTCCATATAACCATGTGTCTTATAATTTTGAGTTCTTGCAGGCGGACAGACTGGCAGAATGCGCCAATGCAGCAACAAAATATAATGCTTGAATTGGTCCAAGCTCTTGCTACCATTGGAATTGTGTCTGTTGGGATCTGGTTTACATTACAGCTTTCTTTATAGATTAAAGTACCAGTCATGTACATAAAACAGACATATACTTCTGAAATTCCTGCTTGTATAATCTTAATTGTACATGTCCCACATCTTAGAATCTACTTGGTTTAGGGCACAACAGAATTTTTTTTCTTTTAAGAATTTTCATTATACTCCCTTTGATCCTTTTAACTAAATTAGTCATGTTAAGAAAAGAAGTTAAAGTTAGTTAAGTTAATGTGTTGTTTTGGAAAATTTATTATTGACATTTCAAGTTTATTTTTATTTGAAGTTACACTTTTGAGCTATATTAATTGAAGAGAAGTTGAAGTGTTCAATGATTATAAAAGGGCAAGTATAGAAAGGATCTTCTGAAAAGGAATGTCCAAAGTTTCAAAAAGGGTTTTATAAATAGGAAGAGAGGGAGGATGTTCTGAATTCTAATTCTAAAGTTCAGTCATTATTCTGCATGTATTGCTCCTTAAAGTATGAAAGTCGATCACATGCTTCTTCTATCTAATTTGTTAGTAATTTTTCTGTAAAATTCAAAGTTATTGCGGTAAAAGAAACTGGAATCAACGTATTTGAAAAAGAAAAAACAGAGCAGTATATACTTTACATCAGAAACATTATAATTTAAAAGTTAAAAAACATAACTACCCACTCTTATAATTAAGCCAACACTTAACTGCTTCCTAAAGGCTGGACAACAATTCAACAGCTGAAACAATATAAAAATAAAACGAAAAAACTGCTCTGGAATCCTAAAGCACTTCTCTAACATAATTTGATAGCACACTTCTTTAACTAATATTAGTCTCTTCTTCAAAGAGCTTCAGAGAATGGTTCACAAGGACCAATATTGAATTTGTTGATTATACTATCTAAAAGGGGTTTGATTTCAAGTACATTAGAAAATGAACCATTTATATTTGTCTGCTTACTATCACATAATGATTTTGTTTGATAAACACAATAAATGAGTTAAATATATCTATAAATTTATTTAAGTATTTAAGTGACATATCCATAAATGAGGCTATCATTGAAAAGAAAATTTAATATTTTCTTGATTTTCTAAGTGCCACATAATATGACAAAATACTATTTAATTACACAAAGGAGTTAGATTTTTACCCAGAAGTCCTCTTTTAAATATTTGATTATTTGTTTAATATAAAGGAAGCAAAGTCAAGTTTATCTTGTGACTTCAAATTTTCTATTGGGATCCTACATAGCATTACACTAAAATGGTACATTTGACAAAAAAAATATTACCCACTTAGAACTTGGCAGTAAGGCATACCAAAATCCGGATTTAGAATATTTGCGTGGTTATAACTGGATCAACTTTCTAACTTCACAATTCTGGATGCTCACACTTTCAGTACATTGTTATAGAAGGAATTGCAGCATTGCAAAATCCAATTGAAACTGTTTCTGGGTTATCATGATAAGTGGGATTGGTGGCTTTCAACATCTTGGTAAGCAGGGCACATTAACTTTTAAACTGAACTCTGTTTGACCAAAATTAAGGAAGATAAAGTCTCATGTCATTGTCAATCTTTACCACAAAAAATACCTTTGCACAACATTCAACAGTGGATTTAGACCTGAATAAATGGAAACATCATGAACCTAACTTCTTTTTTGCTCCTTATTATCAAAGTTCTTTAGGAAACGGTGTGTCAGCCACAGGAATTGGAAAGCCAAATTTAACTTTTTTTTGATGTTGATATATATGTCAACTGAGCACAGTTTCTATGTCTATAAATGCATAGGTATGTCAACTAACAAAAAAGATGCACAACATATAGACATACTACCCAAAAATTGATGTTTACTTATTTTAATAGGACTATCGAATCAATAAAATTTCCACCCTCTATTTTACTATTTTAGAGTCCACATCCTCAAAAGTCTTTATTATCTAACATCTCATTCCTCTATTTTTTGGTTTTTAAAAACCAATTTGAAAACAAAACTTGTTTAATAAAAAATAATGTTAAAGTAAGTTTTTACTTATTTTTAAAATGTTTTTTAGTCATTTTAATTTTTTTTTACTGTTATAAACCTTTAACCATTGTTGTTTACTACCATCACCACAACCGTATTGTCACCATCACCATTATCATTGTTGTTGTCACCCTTTATAATTACACCCTTCATCGTCACTGCCACCATCGCCACTACCCGTCATTACCATTGTCGTAACCACTACTACCATAGTCAACACACCTTCCACCACCATCATTACTGTCACCACCATCACCGTTGTCGCCAAAACTGTCGTCACCATAGTCATAATGACGACTGTCATCATCACCACTATTGTCGCTACAGACACCACCTGCACCCGTACCACCCTCTTTGTCATTACCATTACCATCGCCACCACCACCTGTAACATCCCTGTTTTTAGTAGCAGTCTTATTTAGTAAAAATTGAAGTTTAGAAGGTCTGTAAGTGGTAAGAAGTGAATATACACCCCGTTGATAGTCTGTGGTATCTCAGAAATGTCATTTTTGTGCATAATAATGGAATTTATACGGACCATTAGTGAAATTATGCAAATTCTGAGTGAAATAGGCTCTGATCCGAGTGACAGAGTGAAATTCCGAGTGAAGGATTAGCAATTCCGACTGAAGGATGAAATTCTGAGTATAAGGTTATGTTATCCGAGTAATATATAACCAAGAAGGTTACTACCGAGTGGATCCTTGATCACAGAGACAGCTGAAGTGAAGTGGGTTCAAGGGAACCACTTCTGGATGAATATTCCGAGTAAAAACACCCTTGAGAGACTCATTTCCGAGTCAGACCTTTCCAATTACTTCTTTTCGAGTGACAATCGTTATAATTACAGTATACCGAGTGAATAGACTCAATCAGAATTATAACCAAGTGCAATCCGAGTGAGTTATCCAACTCAGGATCTCCCTAGAGAGGAAGGGAATAGTATTCTGAGTAGAAAGATTTTCGAGTGTGGTGTTTTGGGTAGTAGAGTTCCGAGTAAGGGCATATTTGAATCCAGTATAACCTGTTCTAAGGGGCATGACCCCAAATATGCAATTCTGAGTGAAATATAGAGTAATGGAAGCTTATTCTGAGTGGAATATGTAGGACAAAGATATTTCCAAGTAAGGTTTATGTCTGTTACTCATTTTTCTGAGTGGTGAAAGACCTGAAAAGATTCTGAATGAAATGTATTTTGATGAAGGACTTAAAGGCTTGAGTAGTTAAGTATGAAATAAACCCGAGTGAATGAAACCCTTTAAGTGATGAAGAGTTTGAATGGTTCTGAGTAGACAAGAATTTATTAGGTCTGAATGAGAAACCCGAGTGAATGCTGAGGAGTTCCGAGTGAATGAATGCATATGTAGAGTTGATGCCTTCTACCGACTGAAATGTGTTATTAAAATTATTGGGAAGTGTTGATGGAAGAAATAGTGATTTAAGTTATGAATTCCGAGTGGTTATATATAAATATTGTGTGGTTAAAGAATTACTTGGTTTGAATATGAGTGATGATAAATGAATGATACTAAGTGAACTGATACCGAGTGGAAAATGGTAGTGGGAACCGTTCTGAGCAAATAATAGTGTGCACAGAGCCATTTTCGAGTGAATCTAAGGTATATAAACAAATCCGAGTGACACTCTTATGTGTGGGTCTTTTCCGAAAGGTGATGGCCTTAAATAGGCTTTTGATTGGAAAATATAGTTGAAGATGGTCTAAACCGAGTGAAAGGAGTGGAGAGAGAGACTTTAATACTCCTGCAAGTTAATTTCCAAATAAAGGATGTTATAATTCTGAGTGGAAACTATATATATATTCCGAATGAATATGGATATCCTTTTCCCGAGTGTAAAAAGTGATTTAATGTTGAGTTGACTAAGGAATGATTTAGTTAAGTGAGAATAGATTGTTTGCCGAATGGAAATCCTGAGTAAAGAGAATCCGACTGAATCCAGAAGAAATCCGACCTAGAGAGGAGAAATCCGACTAGATGCTTTAAGAAGAAACAATCATAAGTGAGGACCAAGAGAAATGAATCGGTTTTAGAAGATTTCCGAGCCAAGAAGGGCTGATTCGGATTTCTCTTAAGTAATCCAATGTCAGCACTCCACACCGGTTGGCTATTAAGTCCATTCTTAGATTAGGAGTTCACACCGGACAGCTCTGAGCCGGTGTTTATCACAATACCGCCCTCTTTCCACAGACGGTGTCCTCAACTCCTTCACACACACCGTCCTTAACTACTTTCACACTCCACACCGCCCTCATACTGCACTCCGTCCTCACACTCCACACTGCTCACACAGCACACCGCCTCACACTCCACACCGCCCTCATACTGCACTCCGTCCTCACACTCCACACCGCCCTCTCTTAATACCGCCCTCATACTACACTCCGCCCTCACACACCCAATACCGCCCTCACATGTGATACCGACCTCTTTGCCAGCACTGAATATCTTTTTAATTCTACTTCAGATAGTGGTCAACCCACTTAATCATATAAATCCAAAAAGGAGTGGCATAATGAACCAATCGCAAGAGAAAGTTGCACCCATTATAATGCCTTTATATATTTTATTCTCAATCAATGCAAGGCTGACAATGAATTGAGTCAAAAGTTTCCATTATCCCACCTAATCCTCCAATTGGTGTCTCCCACTTGTCTCCTGCAACTATTAAACCAATGCATCACCAAGCCAAACGGTCAGAACCAAAAATTAAGAACTTCTTCCTTTTCCTTCTCTCTTTCTCTTACGTACCAGCACCAACCTCTTTCGTTCTCTCTCAAGTTCCTCTCCTCTGTTTCACTTGGATTTGAAGCAAGACAGTGAAGGGAACCTCTTTCTTTCCATCCAAGAACTCCATCAAGGTAAGGGGGGTATATTCTCGGGTATTCTGGGAAAATCTGAGTGAAAGGAAGGGTTAAGGTACCTTGGGTCCTCACCTTTCCAGGACAGATTCAGAGTTGTGTGATTTTAAATGTCTTAATTGTTATATTTGTATATATATATCGTTATGAACATGTTTAATTGACTGCGTTGCTTATTATTGACCATGAGGATTCAGTGAATATATGTTAAATTGACTGTATTGATTAATATTGATGAGTAAGTGAATACGTTTGATGCTGGATTGTGAAAATATTAAATATCATGGGTATTATGTGAATTCCAGTAGAGTTACAAACAGACGTCGGATTCTATGATAATAAGCTCGGTATTGTACAAACCAACCAGATCATTTAAGAATACACAAATTCACCTAGATATTTACATCAATCCGACCAGTTTTATATCAACCCGATCGGTTACCTGAAAAATGTAAATACCTTGTTTAAACTTTCAAACAGAAACATTATTCACTCGGTAAACACCTTAATTTCACTTAGAAAACTTCATCAGTATGATTCTACTCGGATTTATAATCATTTCACGCATAAAAACCCCTTTTCAGTCAGAATTTACTCAGGAAATAATTATTTCACCCAGAAAACTCTTTCTTTATCATATTTCACTCGGAAAATATTTTTAACCTCATTAGAAAAACTCTCACAGTCTGATTTCACTCGGATTCATAGTTATTTTACTCAGGAAATCCTCTCAGCCTGATTTTACTAAGAATCCTGCTTATTTCACTCGGAAGCTTATTTATTTCACTCGGTATTGAATCTATTTTACTCAGAAAGCTTAATTATCAACATTTTCACTCGGAAAGGACTTGTTCCAGTCGGAAAACAGCATTCCAGATCATTTTTACTCGGACCCAAACCTATATTACTCGGAAAACAGCTTTCCAGTATCATTTCACTCGAATTTTTAGTCAGATCGCTTGGAGAACCCTTCTCTGTATGAGTCCACTCGGAATCATACTCATTTCACTCGGATTTACCCCTGTTCCACTCGGAAAACTCTGTTTTTAATGTTTTTCACTTGAATTTTCAATTGGAAACTAATCTTTACTACTTTTTAAGTTATTGGTAAGTTATAATTATCATTCTTATTCTATTTATTGTCAAACTTAGTATTGTTATCATTATTATTAGTTTTATTATTATTATACATTGTTAATATCCAAATTATGCGTAATTACATAAAGGATATGTATTATTTTACTCTTTATGAAAGAATATATATGATAGATATATTTCTAAAAAATTAATAAACGAATATCTTACAAGGATTAAATGATATGATGAGACTGGAAACACATAAGATACCCAGGGATCTAATGATAAGAATAATGCATTCCGCATCATGAAAATATGTTTTGAAGAAGAAAAACTAGAGCATACACCTGGTACGCTGGAGGACATTCACGTTCGATCTCAGTAGAAGAATCTTGGGAGTACAACTGGAACGGCAACCCAATGGCATCAGAGTCGTGCCTGATAGCCGGGTGAGACGATGCAATTCTGGTGTACTTCGACTAAATGACGGGATATATCTATGATCGTGAAGAGCCAAGTCCCAAGATGAAATTATATATATAATGATGAGAACCTGTGAGTTCATTCGTACCATATGATAAAAGAAAGGGGACTTGGTGAGCTCCGATCGCTCTAGAATGGAAACGTTGTGCCCAAGAAAAAAACTTGAGCAGGATGGATTCCAAAGAATGAAAGGATGATGATGGATTGATTTATTGGGCCCACATGCATCATGAGACTTAATCAAAGATAAATCATAATAAATTTGACTCATGCATTTCATGACCACATGCTTGATTGTTATGATTGTGAATATGCTAATTGTACGATTTATGTGATAACAATATGCTTGATTGTTATAATTGTGAATATGCTAAATGTACGAATTATGTGATATTGTATGTTAACTGGATTATGTCCGCACCGGATTAACCATCAGGGTCTTGGGTTATACTCACCCTTACTGTTGACAATTTTCAGAGGTATTAGAAAATCAAGAACCGGAACACGAAGAGTAACAATACGCTGATCCAACTAAGAATGTTCATTAGGATTAGAGTAGAGGTAATACATATTTATGAACAGATAATAATACATTGGATGACTGTATAATATTTTAAGGGTGCCTGTGTGCTCTATTCTGTTAAGAGTACAATTACTACAGTTTGTGAATGACTATGTGATCTATATAATATTGCTTCCACTGATATGCCATCTCTTTATTTTAAAAAAAAAATATATTCACTTTTCTAAAAACTGTTAACACTCTCAGTTAAATAGAATGAACCTACAGAAGAATTTGTCTTACCTAACCGAGGGTGTTACACCACCACCACTACTATCACTGTAGTTGTCACAAAACACTATCCTTACGACAACCACCACGCTACTGCCACCACCACCATCGTTACCCTCACCAACACCCCCTCCACAACAATCATCACAACCACCACCATTGCCATTTACACCACTACCACCACCACTGTCACTACACCTTCCACCACACCCTCCACCACTACCATGACCTCCTCCAACTCTAACATTGTCACGCCTCCAGCATTGTTGTCATTGTCACCACCCTTTCCATTGCCACTATCATCATCGCTGTCATCACAATTGATGTCACCACCATCATGACGACCACCACTACCATTACTGCCATTTCCAGCACCCCCACCTCGCGAACACTGCCATCATCACCACCATTACCACCTCCTCCGTCATCATTACCGTCACAATCACCACCACTACTACTTCAAGAACACTACCATCGTCACCATCATCACTACCATTACCACTTCCACCGTCATCATCACCGTCACAATCATCATCACCATCACCAGTAGCATATCCAAGACCTTAGATCAATAAGGATAATTTTATAAAATATCAAAACTTATGAATAATAGTTATCATGATATGAAGATGACATATACATACTATAAATATTAAAATTATATAGAACTAAATAAAATATCTGGATCCTCTACAGTGAACTGTACCATGTAGTTCACTTTAGGAACTTTTAACACCAGTTGTTTAATAATCGGTGTAAAAAATATACATTTTTTACATCGGTTTTTAAAATAACTATTGTAAAAAATACTTTTAAAATCAATTATTAAAAAAATCAGTGTAAAAACCCAATGAAAATAATATTTTACACCGACTATTTTAAAAACTGGTGTAAAAAATATATATTTTTACACCAGTTATTGAACAACCAGTGTTAAAAGTCTCTACAGTAAACTGCATGATGCAATTCATTGTAGGGGGTCCAAATCCCTAACCTACCTTATAATTGTCCTCGATATGATCTCATGTTTTAGAATAGTTGAATGATCAAACACATCTCTTTCAATGTAAGTTACTAAACAATTGTTCATTCATACATCTCTCATTCGATTGCGTAGTCAAGTTTTCATAACCTTTATAGCAAAAAAAGTTCTTTCTAATGTTGATGTAGCAATATGCAAAATCAATACTAACTTAAAAAAGGATAAATCGATAGTATCTTTCTTTTGAAAAATCTTTCCATTAAAAATATAGTAAAAACTCATGAGCATCATTTCAATTTTTGACAAAAGTAATTATTTACTTGTTAGAACCATAATGAATAAATGAATGAAAACTTAATAACTCATGAATATAAAAAGAAGAATTTGAAATATTGAAGCCTAGAAACTAAAACGGTGAATTATAAAAAAAGGTTAAAATATAAACTCAGCTCTCTTAAAGTTTAGGGTTTTGTAAAAAAAGCCCTTTTAAAAAAGGCTCACTTTTGGCCATTTAAAAATTTTAGGGTTTGTAAAATTAAGAAAACGTTATGTTTGACTGTTAACTGATGAGGTGACTAATGTATGTGCCACCTCATCAGTAATACATGTGTTAGAACCAAGTCTAGTTTGCAAGTTTTTGATTATTATTTTAAAGACCCTAAGATTTATTAATAACACACTTTAAGACATTTAATTAAATAAAGTCTCCCTACGTGTTATCTAACCATTCTAATTGAGTGTTTCAGGTCACAAGTTTGTGATGCATAGTTATAAATGAAAGAGGGAGTTCACCATTAAAAGCCTACCTTAACTTATGTAAAATATTTCAAAACAAGATTGCGTGAGACTAAAATAATTTACATATAAGTTTGTCCCAAGAAAAGTCTGATACTAGATAATGTTCACGAAGAGTTTGATTCAAGTGTATCCTTCCAGACCTTTGGACTGCTGAGTCATGTTCCTCATAAAGTTTCACCTCTTAGACTCAACACACACTTTCTTTAAGACATCAGACCTGAAATTCTTGAAGCACAAGAATGTTACTTTGAATTTGCATAAATCAACACAAGGATGTTTTTGAAGATGCCTAGAGTTGGATGCTGTTCAAGCTAGACTACTCTTATCACTAAAAAAGGAAAGAAGACAAGCCAATGTAAGAATCAATGATCGCAAGGAGAAGAAATCGAGGAAGCTACTCTGCGTAAATCAAAAAATTGATAAAGATTAGTACTTGCGTCAGAAATCATCAGAAGGTCAACCAAATTCATGATAAAAGAAAGACTACAAAAGGAATTTTGCTTTGAAGCATTCAAGGTACTCCATTTTAATGCAAGTTCTGAAGATCCTCGATTCAGACCTTTTGTATTGTTCTCATTCAGAGTCTACAGGCTTTACACGACTATCTTTCTTCAACGGATCATAAATGGTCATCTTCATTGGCCTATAAATATAAAGAGAATTCAGACTTTAAAGAATTTCACGAGTTGGAAAGACATATATATGAAAGCATCAATATGAAACTTCAAGCAATTCAAAGCTTTCTTCTCAAAAGCAAAGACTTTTTTTTATATCTTTGCATCTTGCAGACTTAGTCTTTATTTTTCTACTTAGTGTATCTGTTCTTTAAGATTCATTATCCTATATACTAAGTTATCAGAAACACAAACACACTCTCAAATCACAACCTGTGTCAGAGTCTGGTGCATTGCCAGACTTAGTTTTTATGGGAAACATTGTTTGGCCTAAAGAGGCTTTTGAAAAAATACTTGGGGTTGGGCCAGGAATGGCTTGTTAAAAGAATACTTAGGTTTAAGCCAGGAGTGGTTGGAGTCAAGAATACTTTAGGCACGAGCTATGTTGTGTTATGTAAAAAGACATTTTTACATAGTGAAAATCCTTCAAGTTTGAAGGTATTGGACGTAGCTTCTGCGTTGAAAGTGAACCAGTATAAATTTGTTGTGTGTTATCTCTCTTTTCTTTAACTCTTAAAGTCTAATTCAAAAGTCAGTTGTGTTTCCCATTTGCAAAAGTTTTATTCCATGAAAAGAGTCTCAAACTTATTCAACCCCCCTTCTAAGTCTGACTCTGAACCATTAACATATTATATAACGTGGCCATAATTAGTTAAATAGTATTTTAAACAATTAATTAAGTCATTAGTTGAGTTAAGTAATAATTAAGATACATTGTCATTAGTTGAGTTAAGTAATAATAATTAAGTAATAACTAAGTTTGACTCTCAAATCACTCTTACTGTCATGCAAGTTCCAAAATTGTGTGGCTGGACAATGTTGTGTGGGACATTAACAATGAAAAGAGAACGTGGGTCGGTGTTTTTAGTGCCTAGGTATATTTTTTAAACTGTTGTAGTGTTGAACCCTAGTCTTTTTAAATTTTTTGAGAATCTGGGTTTTTGGGATGAGGTTTAGGGTGTGGAAGGACCATATGTTACTTGTCTTTTATGGGTGTATTACATTTCCCTGATTAAAAAGAATACTGTAGTGTTTCTGTACATTGTATACAGGATTTCACTTAGTGCACTTACTACTTTACTGATTTTATTTGGTTTAGATATGAATTTTACAGTTGTCATACACCATAAGGGGAGATTTGAAGAGGGTCCACCAGTTATGTATATTGATAAAGACATAGATGTCATTCACAATGTTAACTTGGATAAGTGATCTTATTTTAAGGCACTGTCATTGGTCCAAGACCTTGAGTATAAAGGGGATTTAAAATTATGGTGGAAGAAATCAGGAGAGTCTGAGTACAGGAGTCTCATATGGGACTCATATGCATTGGAAATGGGTGATGATGGTTCGAAGAACAAACTTAGAAGGGGGGTTGAATAAGTCTATTCACTTTTTCAAACCAAAAAGTGATATTTAAGCGTAAATGTGTTAAGAACAGTGGACCATACTTTTGTGAAACAGCGAGCGTGATGAGATAGAGGAACAAACTTATGTAGAAGATAAGGAAAAAGAAAAGCACACAAGGGATTTATACTGGTTCATCTCCAACACAGAGACTACATCTAGTACCTTTAACTTGAAAGATTTTCCATTATGTAAAATATCTCTTTTACATAAACAGCCCAGACCGAGCCTATGAGTATTATTGACTCCAGCCACTCTTAGCTTAAGCACAACTCGTGCTTCTGAGTATTGTTTTGCAAGCATCCACTCCTGGGGTAGACTCAAGTATTCTTTCATAAGCCATTCTTGGCTCAAACCCAAGTATTCTTTCCAAAGCCTCTTCAGGCCAAAGTGTTTCCCAATAGATCAAACAGACCCGTGTTTACAATACATTGGAAATATTAAAACAAATAAGATTTACCTTCTTCTTCTAAAGCTTTATACTGTTTCATCTCCAACGCAGAGACTACATCTAGTACCTTCAACTTGAAGGATTTTCCATTATGTAAAATATCTCTTTTACATAAACAACCTAGACCGAGCTTATGAGTATTATTGACTCTAGCCACTCTTGGTTTAAGCACAACTCGTGCTTTTGAGTATTATTTTGCAAGCATCCACTCCTGGGGCAGACCCAAGTATTCTTTCATGAGCCATTCCTGGCTCAAACCCAAGTATTCTTTCCAAAGCCTCTTCAGGCCAAAGTGTTTCCTAATAGATCAAACAGACCTATGTTTACAATAGATTGGAAATATTAAAACAAATGAGATTTACCTTCTTCTTCTAAAGCTTTATACTGGTTCATCTCCAACGCAGAGACTACATCTAGTACCTTCAACTTGAAGGATTTTCCATTATGTAAAATATCTCTTTTACATAAACAGCCTAGACCGAGCCTATGAGTATTATTGACTCCAACCACTCTCGGTTTAAGCACAACTCGTGCTTTTGAGTATTATTTTGCAAGCATCCACTCCTGGGGCAGACCCAAGTATTCTTTCATGAGCCATTCCTGGCTCAAATCCAAGTATTCTTTCCAAAGCCTCTTCAGGCCAAAGTGTTTCCCAATATATCAAACAGACTTGTGTTTACAATAGATTGGAAATATTAAAACAAATGAGATTTACCTTTTTCTTCTGAGGCTTTTGTATACAAAAATCTGGGGCTTGTGTGTCTTCTCCTTTTATCTTGATTATTCTATCTTTTGAGTAATATCCCCATCTTTACTTTTTTGAAAAGCTCTTACAAGCTCTCTCTCTTTTTCTTTTCTATAATCTTCTTGAAGATCTCTCTTGATATTTTTGCTTTCTCATATTTTTCTCTGCCACTCTAATGAGTCTCTCATGCACATATTTTGTGCATTCCTTCTATTGAGAAAAGAATTGCAATATATAGGATTTTCCTATTGAGAGAGATAGATCCGTCGGATGTCCGTTGAAAGGTGAATTATTCAGATATTTAAGAGAAATCTTCTTAACAGATATAATTCTTCATGATAAGCCTAGATCAAAGAGCTTTTAAAATTTGTGCAATTATAGGCATGAAGTTAGTTTCACTAAGATGGAAAGTTCTTCATCGAGAAATGGATCTAATTGCTTTATTTTAAAGTTTCCTTTCTTGTGAAATGACTTTGTGCTGAGAAGGAAAGATGCTTTTTTGAGTCATTATATATAGGTCCAGACTTGATTCGTTTAGAGGAAGCATCTTAAACTAGATTAAGGTCTGGTGAATCCTAAGGTGTTGATGAGACTCAAAACCCAAAAGGTAATCCGATCTGTTTTTGTGATTTTGAAGGAGGTCTGAAGCAACCTTTTTATGGAGATAAAGTCCGATTGAAGAATATTGCCTTAATCAGTGAATTCTTTCAGATTCTTTGAGGCTTGCTATATGACACGAAGAGTCTGGGTCTGTTACACGTTCATAAAAACATTTTTCTAATGAGAGGCATTTCCAAACTTTGTGGGTCTCTTTGATGCATACCCTTCTTAGTTTTGTCTTTACCAGACTTATTGAACGCGAGCTCCCTCTTTGATTTATAACTTATGCTTTATATCCTGAAACACTTGAATGATTTTATCAAACGTTTAACAACTCATAACCGGATTAATTAAGATGCTTGATCTTGGATATCAATAAATCTAAGAATACTTCAAAAAGTCTTCTTGGTTCTAACAGGTGAGTATGAAATTAATAAGAATTGTGAGGTTGATATGTATGTTGAGCATTGTGTGCATAAGGTCAAGGTACTTGTTGGTTTGGCTGAGGTAGAAGAAGTAGTTACCTAGGAATCAGTGGCCCAAGAAGGTATGGCCTAAACCTAACAAACCCAATAACCCAACAGAACTGGGAGAACAAAATCTAGGCCTGCTTACAGGCCTTATATGAGTCCCATAAAAGTAGTGACCAGGAAAAGAATTTATAAGAGTGGGGTGCTGAGGTTGAGGAGTTTGGGAAGTGAAGTGCTAAGTGAGGGGCCAATTGGTGGGCCAATTGGTGGGCTAAGTGATGGGCCAAGAGAGGTTAGTAAGCTTAAGGTTGCTAAGGTTTCTGAGGATCCTATAGTGGGAATGCATTTAAAGGTGAAAAGAATGTTTTTGCTGAAAGCTTTGTGTATTGAATCTTCAGAAAAGGAAAATTTTGGAACTAACCTAGAAAATTTTGTAATTGATCTGGCCAAAAGACAATGTAGTTGTAATTGATGGGAGTTAAATGATATTCCTTGTAGGCATGCCATCTCTGCTATGAAATATAGAGGTGACAACCCAGAACAGTTTGTGTCACCATGGTACTCCAGAAGTACATATGCCAAATGTTATGTTAGAATAATCCAATCAATAAATGGACAGGCTATGTGGTCAACAATTGATGCACCAAAGTCCTCCCCTCATTATACAAGAGGGGTCTTGGCAGACCAAGAAAGCTAAGGAGGAGAGACCCATATGAAAAGGATAACCCATCATGACGCCCAAGATTTACAAGTCAGTACCATTGCGCAAACTGTGATGCAACTGGTCATAATAGAATAACATGTTCAAATCCCCCTGTTACAAAGGTAAGCTAAAGTCACACATGTGATGCCATTATTCATACAGCCTAACTATAGAACATGTAGATCAAATCTCCCTAACAACTATGTTCCATTGTTTTTTTAGAATGTAGGGATGAAGGCCACAAATGATGTTTATCACCTGGCAAGACCTGATGCATCTTTACAAACTAATATTGGTGGTCAATATGATGCACTTGTAGACTAAACTGCCATAACAACAACATCAAGGAGGGGCAAACCAAGAGGAAAAGGAAAAGGGAAGGGGAAAAGGAAGTGGGACTATGATAGTTGAAGTCCCTATCCAGCCAAAGACCACATCTGAGCCCTACGACTTCCCAAGCACTAAGCAAAGTGTCAACAACAATTGAATATTTTGCCTTTTTATTTTGTTGAAAATACAAAACTTATGTAGTAGTGTGGAACCTGACTAATAGGTTCTTCTATTGTGAGAATATAACATGTTAATTTACTTATTTGAGATTGTATTTCATTTTGAGGTTTCATTTAATTTTGTGTGTATTTGCACTCAATTTGCTTTTAGTTAAAACATAATGAACTAACCAAATCATAATGAACTAACCAAACCATAACATTGTTCGTAATATTTGTTGATTACAAACTAGAACAACATAACAAATACAAACTCATAATAAACCCTACATCCAATAGAGACTAAATCCTAAACCCTTAATATTATAAGGGTTTTTTCTAAACCCTATTTAATACAAAGGTCTTCTTACAAAAAACAAAACATAGGTTTTAATCCCAGAACCCAGCCCCTATTAACTCGTTTCTCCTCAATGGTTGGTTGCTACATAAAACATCATCATGGTTAACGTAATGCCTAGGAAACAATGGTAATCATCACTAACACTAAAGATTTGTTCTTCTCAGCCACCAACTTAGTTTTAATTTTTGTATTCTTTATCTGAAATTCCTCACGCATCTTCTCCAGATCCCACTTACAGGTACAACCATGACTCCCTTCAACCTAAGCAGTAGGAGCTCACTTTAAAAACCCATAATTGTCATTACTCTAAGACAAGACAATATACACCATAAAAAACCCAGCTATGAAAACCCTAAATGAAAATGATGACATTGTTCCACTTACCAAGAAAAATGGATACCTCTAAGAGGCCCTTTCATTATTCTTCTTTGTTTTTAAAATAAGAAGCATAATGTGCTCCCCGCACCTACACCGAACGTGTTGAATCTTTATGGATGAGGAAGACCCGATTGAAACATTTGACCTTGCCATCCTTATTTCTGTAGTGGTTCAGAGGTTGAAGACGACGTTCACAACTGGGATTAATGGTCCCATTATTAGTTTAATTAGGGTTTCTTAATTTGGGGAAGAATGCACCTTTACATGTGTTGCATCAGCTGGATAGAGGTTTAATTAACTAATAATATCACATGTTCCACTGATGAGGTAGTGGGACATTAGTCACCCTATCAGTTAACAGTCAAACCCAACATTTCCTTAATTTTGCAAACCCTAAAATTTTTAAAGGATAGACATTTTTTAAGGGTTCTTTTTACAAAACCCTAAACTTTAAAAGGATCGACTTTATATTTTAACATAAAAAAACAAAAAAATCAAATAGTGGTCTACATGATTAAAGCATTTGCAGCGAAAGACAAAACATAAAATAATGCTCAAAATTGAAAAGGAAGAACTCATACTATTAAAGCTTACAAGTTCAAAAGCTAGATGCCATCCATTTCTTTGTAGATGCACTATAACGTCTAAAATGTGGCCTCTTCTTTCCCCTTTTTTCAAACGATGTGGCGAAGAAATGAAAAACACCAATAACATGTCTATAATTTTGTGTGAGAGGATATGTGTCTGAGAAGTTGTTCACGAAGGAACATAAAAAGTATTTGTTTTTGTTATAATATTTAAATTCAATGGGGTCCAAAATCATGAAATTAAGTGTTTTCAACTAAGTGTGGGTAGAACGTTGAGTTATATGTGTATTCGTCACTAGCCACAAATGTCATCACCACCACCACTAATATCATCACCACTAATATTATTGTAGAAGATTATATATATATATATATATATATATATATATATTATATAGATCATCATCATCATTGTTTATGTGTACATTCTAAAACTTTTAACACCGGGTGAATAATAAATCAAGTGTTAAAAGTGATAAAATTAACAGTGTTAAAATAAACATATAACCAAGTATCTACAATACTATTTATTAAATAGTATAATTAACTTTAATTAAAAAGAAAAAACAAGTGTAAAAAATATATTTAACACTGGTTTTTAAATGATAATAAGTGTGAAAAGTGATATGTAACAATGGGAATCAATGTTAAAAGTCTTCATTTTTAACACCTCTGGAAACCAATATTAAAAGAGTCAATTTTAACTATTATTAAAGACCTTTTTGGTAGTAGTGTGAGATAGTAAAATACTCTATTCGTTTTTTTTTAACTATTCACTTTGAGGGAAAAGACTTTTTTATATATACAACAATAGTAACTAAGAGAGATAAGAATACATTTTATTATAATGGATAAAATAGAAAAATAAATAATAGAGCTATGGAAACTAACAATATTAATTATATTTTGTAACATGCACGTTTCTTCTTTCTCCAGGCAGTTAAAAGGAAACAAATAGACTAAGATGTTGAGATTAATCTAAAAACTTGTTTTTCTTTAAAAATAGTAAAAGAAAATAAACTTGGTTTTAGACCATCATTTGTTTTAGAACTTCTTCTTAAACTATTTAAAATGTGATTTTAATCCTTGTCATTATTCTTCTTTCTGAAGTGTTGCTTGAGGCCGAAAGTATTTGTCCCTCTCTCAATCTCATTCCTCAGTTACCATGGAAGAACCAATCACCCCTGATGTCCAAAAATAGTATAGGAAAGCCAAATGAAAAAGAAAGTGTTTTAGAAACAAATAGAGGCGCGTGATGGCTTTCGAGCGATGAAGTGGAGAATCGGTGTTCGTTGCTGCTTCTTTCTTTCTTCAAAGACTCAAGTTGTGTTCCAATATATATGTAAGGATTGTGAATTATAAAGCAAATGGTAAGAATTTATTATCATTATTGGTCCATACAAACGCGACCCATGTTGTGTACATAATAAAATATCATACTTTATTGCCTCAAGTCATAACAACACACACAATTGTAGTGGCTCCGATGAAGAAACTAGTCTATAATATGTCTCCTCATACACGAACAAAACATTTTGAGTGGGAAGGGTATAGAGTAATACAGCCTTATTTTATTCATTTGGTGTAAAAGGTTCTCAAGGACCCTTGCCAGGTTTCTTTGTGTGCCTTGGGTTGGGTCCTGCTTCATCATAATCCAACACAAAATCATGTGTAAATAGTTTCCTTGACTTCACCTTCATAACACCATCCTTCATTCAAAACCAATATCACAGAAGAACATGTCAGCTAAAACAAGAACAATATCTACACATCAAATATTCAATTAGCTAGCACACAATATTTTACACCTTTTTAAAAATAAGACTTGATTGCAGTGGAAACTATATGCAACATTATAACTCACAAGCATCTATGGTTGTCTAAATGTAGCTCCAGCCATATTTTTCTTTTGTCATCTAGAATAATGGTAAAAGAGAAGGATAAGGATTGGAGAGAGACACATGATTCGAACTCTTAAATGTTCATGTCATGTATTAACTGTATTGATCTTATGTACAACTCCATCCACATTTTTTTTAAGTATTCTAGCTTACATAGTCCATTGTCTACCATTTGATTACAATAATACAAATACCTTGTAAAGTAAGTTGTCTGTAGGATACATGGTTTCTCTGAAGCCGTCAGCCAAGCCTGGAAGGAAAAAGTTTCAGTTACATGGCTGAAACGAGTTAAATGTTCGTAGTAATTGTTTTCAAATATGTTAAGAAATTGCTCACCAGAAGATAAGGGAATGAGGATCAAGAGAAGAACTAGGAAAGTCTTGATCATCTTGAGAGCCATGACAAAGTATATATGAATTTGGGTATGGTAATTTCCTCTAGTTATAGATTGGAACTAAGAACGTGACATGTAACTGTCTTGGCAGGGAAATGCAGGAAGGAGCACTCCCTTTTAAATTTGGTGATGAGAGAGCTCTTATGATGGTGTACCCCACCCAATAGCCACAGAGTGATATGATGAAATGCAATAACTTGTAGCCTTTTATTCAGCCCACAACTCTTAAGTCAACTGTACTATTCTATATGACTTTATAATTGCATCAAAGAAGTGACAAACAAAGTGATTGTTTGCATGTGCACATTACCAACATTAATTTCCTTGCATGGCTCAAAATCAGCTTGTCCACCTTTTGCTAAGTCAAAAAAACTATAGCTACTTCAATTTTCAACTTTCAATGTGATAGGATTCAACAGTTCCTACGGTTTTACCTTACATCTACACTATAAAAAGTAATAAACTACTAAAAAATTAAATTCATTTTTCTTTTCTATTTCAAATCAAACCAAAAATACAATATATAAGGTAAAATATAAAGTATTCTAAAAATTTTAATGAGCTCTTTTTTAACTAGTTAAGTCTAATATATTCTTAATATTTACCTCCTATCATAATACAAGAGGGACTCATGTATGTCATACATAACATGAAATTTTTAAAAAAAGTAGTGGCTACGTGGAATTACATTTTTCGTAAAATATTTATCATTTTTTAATTTACATTAATTACTATAAACATTATACTTGACGTGAGATACACTCTTAATTATTAATGATATTTAACCAAGTTTAGAAGGATGAAATTGTAACGTGATATGATTTCTAAAAGAACTAATCCATTCAATTACCACTTAAATGTTTTTATTGAAAGAACTACTAGTAATATATTTTTTTGAACACACTCCATATGATTAGAATTTGTTACTCCATATGATTAGAATTTGTTTTCAAAAAGGCAAAATTACAAAGCAATTTACAAGTAACGTGATTCACTTAAAAAATTAACTAATCACATGGGATGAGTTGAAGAAAATGTTTAAAAGTGTCTATTACTAGTATTTTTTTTATTTTAGTGATTTAGTTAACTGTTATATATATATATATATAAGATTGAAGAGTAACTTCTATTTTTTGAATTACCTCCATAATTAGGCATGACAACTTTACTTGAACCTACAAAGATCGACTCACTCTCATCTTAAGTTTGATGGATAAAACTCATTTTGATTGGAGATAAATAAAAACTCACCCTCACTCCAACCTCAACCTGATTTTGCTAGGAACATGGGCAAGTGTGAGGAAGCAACTATCCACCCCGACCCTCCACTCGCACTCGCACCTGAATTTGTTTCTATATACAAATTTAATAATTTTATTTATAATTAATACTAAGTTTATATATTTTTTAAAATAATATATGATTATAAAGTTTATTATTATAAAGAACTTCAATGTCTGTTTTATATATTATTTCAATTAAAATATTTTATATATACATATATATAATTTAGGGTTTCCCAAAAAAATTAATATAAGGTTTTCACGGGTCTCCCAAAACTTGACGAATAATCCACGAAAATGAAAACGAGTTCTAAAATTTTAAACTTAGTTTATTTTAATTAGACTTTGAACCTGCTCTAATTTTTATAAGTACAAGAATAGAAGAAAAGACACTAATCCACCCCATTAACATGTCTATCCATGATTAGCAGGTCACCATTGGCACATAATTAATCTAAGCATATATATGGTTCTAAATAACTTTAGTACCAAAGAAACACATTTCACATGAATTAGGTAGTGAAAGCTGCTAAAACCTTCTCGTAGATTTCAAAATGTTCCGTGGTACCACTCACCACTTTAGTGGAATGGTGCTTTTGGTCCTGACATATAGCCTTTCGTCACTTTGTTTTAGTCAATGGATGGAGACATACTAGGAGAGTGGACTACAGAGAAATTCAAATATAGGGCAAGAAAAGAGTTGAATATGGAATACCCTTAGTGGGTGCACTAGCTAAAAAAGTAGAGGGAACAGCTAATGTTACTAGTTTAATCCAACATTAAAGCATGGAAATGTTGACTTAATCATCCTTTAGGAGACCATAATATATGTTGGTAATGATGGTTTCTAAGGTACTAATTAAGCTTACAAACACTTTATATCTGATTTTGGCAAGTATATATGGTATATAATAGTAGTAGTAGTTATATATAGGACTTAAGTACCAATGTAACATCCTACAAGTACTATACAACAAAAAGGTTCCATTGGTGTTAGAACTTAAAAGTACCATCAACCCATCAATATTATGCACATATTCTTTTCCCATATGATGAAACATTTTTTTTTTCCATGCACATGGATATCTTTATTTTTTGCTTATAACTTTACGTGCATATCTAATCTTTGCCCATATGCCAATTGTGCATTCTAGATCTCTAGAATTCCTTATACTAAGCACTGACTCTGATTTGTGTGGCTTAGCATTGCTCATGCCAACAACTTGAATAAGCTAAATTTTGATTCTATAGGCAAAAACAAAAGCAATCAGATAAAAATATTGCACCTTTACAATTAGGATTCTCTATATCTAAATTGGTTAACAATTTTTTTAAAGGGGCTGCATATCTAGTGTCGGCATGTGCACAGCTCTTAATTGGAGAAAACAGAGAAGGGGTGCAATTTTTATTGTGTGTTATTGCATATGTTGAACAATTCTTACCCACATAATGACACAAAGATAATGTATATATGTGAGTGACACTGTTTTTTTTCTGAAAACTTGAACTGAAGAGGTAGCCAAATAGAGATGATTAGGTGAATGCATTGAGTCACTACATAATAGATTTTCAAAGTGGAGATGCTGTTCATTTTGGGTGCTTACATGATTTCCTTTCAACATTTTCTTGCCAAACTAAGATTGTTGTAGAATTGATGTATATATGTATATACACTTGTGTTCCTTCCAATGAGTGACACTATAGAAGTCAAAGACTCAAAATTTTAACTAGTAATTTGACATAGAAGGTGGATTAAAAAAACCAAATTAAAATAGAAGGAAAAAACAAAATTGAGAATGGGGAATCTCATTCACATCCGAACCACTGCTTTATGAGATATAGATACATTGGTGGCAGTCAGATCAGAAAAGCTTCTTAGCACTTTCTCTGAACTAATTTAAAAGTAAGAAAGTTACTCACATTTGATCCCTTTCTTTTCCATTAAAATTCAAATTGTATACAACATGGAAAACACCTAACTTATCATTTTCTTTGTTGAACGAGGCCACTATAGATACTTATACAAATGCATACATTTGTGTGATGACTTTTCAGGGTCTCATGGGACAAAACTACACTTGTTAGATTAGTTACTGAACTTTTTGCGCTGTTGAGAATCAAAACCGCATCATAGGAAAACAAGCACTAAGATTTGACCGCGTAGGCAATGTTTGGGTTTTTAATGTGCATTTTTGTCATAATAATTAATGAGAAAATTATTAACAATAGCTTCTAATTACTGAGAAAAAAACTCCAGTGTTGGTACAATCTTGTAATTTTAATGAATGACCTACCAAATTATTTTAAATTGGTCTAAATTTTTAAACAATAAATCTATATATGAACTTTAAATCAAACAATACGTTTTGAAAAATAATGATCCAATAAAAAGTTATTTAACGATGTAACAATTAGTTATAATTACAAATCCCTAAAATATTTCTCTTAACCATTAAAAAAGCAAAGGATATGACATAATTGAAGTGATTCTGATCAAGTCACCTCAACATTTGATTATATTCGTTGTGTATTAATTTTTTTTTACATCACATAATAAATTTGAGCCTATGAGTATCAAGAGTGTTAGCCTAACAACATAAACACCTTACAACTTCAACAAAAAGAACCATGGTTCAAAAAGGAGTTAAGAGAAGAAACCTATCTAACTTAAAATCAAATAAGATATATGAAACTAAAAATAAATTGAGCTTAAGCACATACATGAATTTAAAATTAAAAGAATTGGTTTCACCAAAATAAAAAAAGGCTATACTAATGAATAATGTACCTTAAAAGGGTATTGGTTAAAAATTCATAAATAAATCATTTTTTTTAAAATTACGGTGAAAGTGTTTTAAAAATTACAGTAAGAATGCATTAATAATATTTTTTTAAAAATATTCTTTTAATTCTCAAAAATGTGCCTTAAAATAATTTTTAATTATTTCTTAAGAGTAATTTTTATTATTTTAAGAAAAAGACTCATCTTTTTGGTATCAAAATTAGATTAACTAAATTAGCTATTTCGATTTAGAAAGTTAATACGATTAATGTTTAACATGAATATAAATATTAAAAGCAAAGTTCAAACTTGATTAGGATCCTGTATGTGAAATAAAAAGGATATGGTTGGACTTGATAAATATTTAAGCGAGAAAAAAAATGTAAAAAGAGATATAAAGATCAAAGAAATAGAAAGGAAATGAAGGAGAGATGATTCAGATCCATTCAAACTATGTTTCTTACATTTTCTAAAATTTATCCCCTCCACTGTTATTTCAAAAATAAACAAAACCTAATTGCTTTGAATACTATCCAAGTGACTATTCCACAACCTATAAAATCTAAAGAATAAACAAAAACCTAATTACTTCGAATACTAACCAAGTGACTATCCCACAACCAATAATCTAGCAGAGAGCTGATCAAAACTAAGTAAATGTCGCCTACATATTGTTTTGAATTGATATTTAAAGTATAATTATTTTTAAAAGTTGGGTTTGAAAATATTTTATAAAATAAATAAAGATGAAATATTTAATTATATTCTTAGTCTACAAAAATAAATATAATTATAGTTGATTTTGATTTTAATCCTGACCTCACAAGCAACCAATTAGAAGCTACAACCCTCAAACAGCACGGAATAAAAAAGTAGGGCAAACTAACATGAATCACAGCTGATTTTAACTTGGATCGCCAAATGTTTTATGAATCATTTCATCACTTGCAGCGATAAATTTTTTTACCACAAATGATTGCTTTAGAATAGAGAAAAGTACACATAATTTAATGAAATAAAACTCCTAGCACAGTCCACAAAATTATTCTGGGAATAATAAAAATCAGAAGATATTACATATGCATAACTACTTGCGCAATATTTTTGATGTTTATGTTCATTATGTGATTCGCATAACAGTGATCATGCAGGGTACTGATCTCCCAATTTGGAATTTGAGAAGTGCCTATGAAAGTAGCGAAACATTATACAATTTTATCTTATCTCAGTAACAAAAAAAGATTCATGTAACCAAACCATAATATGATATACAATAAACATGGCTAAATGACCAAAGTCGCCAAAATCCAGAAATTTCTACATAGACAAAAAAAAAGGATAGCACGAATACAGGCTAAACCCAGCCTTCCAACAAGAGAAACAGCAATCCACCACACTCTGTAAACTTCTTTTGATACCACCACAGTATATGACGATCTTCTTTCATATCCATGGTAAGAGCCAATATATGATTTACATATGCAATTTCAAAACAAAGGAATTAAGGGTTGACCTAAGAAACCAACTGACTAAAAAAGAAAATGCATTATGCGAGTAGGATGTAATCTTTCCCAACCTGGGTCAACAATGGATCCCCAGTCTAGAAAAGTAAAGTATGGAAGAAAAAAATTAATATGGATGACAAACAGCCCAGGGACAACTGTACACATTAGGATGATTTTAAAAAAATGATTCAAGAAGATGCAAGTTAAAAGTCAGGAAAAAAGGAAGAGTCTCACTTGAAATAAAGCACGTTTGTTGGTGTTGATGAAAATCAGTTCAACCCCGAGAATTCATCCATTCCAATAACCCGTGATCAGTTCAGGAAAAATTCATTACCAGGCTAGAAGGGATTTAACTTCTAATTATATCAACTCCAAACTCAACATCCAATTCCAACTAAGGGTAGGTTATTCTCTCAATCAGGAATCAGCTGCCTCCCTTTTGCCACTAAACCAGTAACATGTCTAGTGATGACCTACACCCACATTTGCAAACTCATTGTTACCTTCTTCCTCTTGACGGACTGGACTTAATGGTGCTCATGCAAAAGTCAGTGATGATGCAAGAGTTAGTGACAACTCGAAGACCTTCATACTGATACCTTCCGTTGTCTGACCACGGAGACAATTGACACATGCAATCCCAAGACCTTCTTCCTCTTGATGGACTGGACTTAATGGTGCTCATGCAAAAGTCAGTGATGATGCATTGGTGATGATGCAAGAGTTAGTGACAACTTGAAGACCTTCAAACTAATACCTTCCGTTGTCTGACCATGGAGACAAATTAACACATGCAATCCCAAGACCCACCTCAACGCCACCCAAATGCATGCAGATAGCTTATATCAAAGGATATGCTAACTCAGATGAACCTCAAACAGATATAGCACGATTTATAGCCAACTTGGCCCACTCAGCAGATTCTTTGATCAAATTATCTTCTGAGGTCAAACATTCATTCAAAAATTCTCTGCTTGACAAAGACTGCTGTATTAAAGAACCAGCATTGCTTCCAAGCGTATCAGCTAGATCTCCAAGGACTCCAATTGCAGTTTTCATAACTATTTCGTCCCTGCATTAAATGAGGAAATGAAGTCACCAAAAGTAAGGAATAAATAACAAAAGTAAAAAACCTAACCAAAAAAATAATTCCTTTTCTCACATATCCTTTTCCATGTATATGCTATCCAAGAACTGAAGGATGTGAGGTGCATAAGGAATCAAGAGCTGGGTTTTTGATGAATTCTTAAACCCTTGAAAAATCCCAGAATATGCCTCTAATATCCCATTTCTCAAAGAATTAATGTACTCTGTCATTTCATCATCAAAACCAGATGTGTGGGCATACATCTCTGCAGCAAGCTGTAGTGTGTTCATTGCATACATTAAGTATTTATTGAAGTTATCTCCTATCGCAAGAGCTATATCACCAATGCATGAGAATAATGGGGGCTTCACAGAACGGTGCAAATTATCACTTGACAAATTCTTGAGAAGTTGTGTCATAATCCCATCACAATAAGGCAGTACTTTATCCTCCAACGCCCTGCATATGTCCCCTACCACACCAACAGTGACAGCACAAACTTGGTACTCCTCAAAATTCTGAAGGTTCATTTCTAGAAACTTGTAAAATTCAGGCATGTATTTAGCAAAATCAGGGCCTGTCACATAGGCAAGGGCTCCAATGGCCAGCATGGCCTCTTCATGTGCAGTGGCATTTCTACAAGCAAAGACCCTGAAGAATAGTCCCATTATCTGATCAGAATACTGCAAGAAGACATATTTGGTAGATTCTGAAGACCCTAGCTTCTGGATAATTACTTGCAAACACCCACATAGAAGGCCTATCAATTCACTTTTCTTTTCTCTTTCCTCAGATGAAAGACTTTGTGCATCAAGGCATTTGTGCAGCTCCTCCATGATGACAGAAATAAGTTGTAACACCAAAGAAGCTGTCTCGTCTGTTGAACACCTTACTACTTCATTCAATGTTTCATATGCAGCAGTTCTCAATCGCGATTCTGCAGCATCGTCTCTGTGGGTAACATTGAGAAGGGACTGAACAATCTGCTCAAAAAGAGGACTTATAGGAGATGTGGGTCCCACATCCTCGTAACCCTGAGCAAGAAAGTACAGAGCACCACAGGCTTTCTCAGCAACATTGGGAACATCCTTCATGCTCTGAAGGAGAACTGTAATAATTTGTTGGCAATATGCCTCATTAATAATTGGCGTACCAACAATTGAACTGTGAAGAAATTCAAACATTCGTCCCAAAGTCCAAGCAGTGGTGTCTTTCACGTGGTTGTTTGGGTCCTTCACTAAAGCACTAAGCATAAATTCTAAAGCATGGTTGACAAGAGGAGCTAATTTGTCTGGTGATGGCCCCTCCAAGATAGATCCAAAAGCATAAGAGGCTGCCTCCCTTTGTCTCCAATCTGGTTTTGTAATATTCTCCTCAATGAAAGGCATTACCAGTGGCACGATATCATCTCCAACAGTACGAGCAACCAAACCAAGGCATGTCCCACCTGCCATAGCAATATTCCACGCACCTTCATCCAGATCCTGATCCTCTTCTTGTTTAAGTAATGTTTCCAACAACAGAGGAATAAGTGCAGGAAGAGCTTGCTTAATAAAATAAAAACAAGGTATATCAGAGTCTCCATTGGAATCACCCACATACTCTTCCAAGATATCAGTCTCCTCATCACAAATAGTACTCCAAAATTCAATGGCTTGAAGAGCAACAGGCTCCTCGTCACCCCTAACAGCCTTTGCTGTGATGTTATATATATCTTGGATGTAAGGAGCCAATTTCTCATAATACATGGCTGCAATTGAGACCAAACATTCAAAAGCTGCCTGTCGTATTTTCACTTCAGGGGACATAGTTGTTTCACAAACAACTCTCATGATATAATCACGCTCCATATCATTGTTAAAATTAGCTTGAGCAAATCCAAGGGCATTATATAAAGCCTTGGTAGCAGCAAGCCTAACATCATTATTTCCTTCAGATGCGTACATACCTTGAGCTACAGCTGTAAGTATTCTATTTACTTGGTCTTGATCAACAACCTGAGGAGATACTTCCTCACACAAATACCCCAGAGTCTCCAAAGTGGATTGTTTAACATGAGTGGGTACTTGATGAATATTTGATAAAAGCGATCCTATCAGTTCAGGCCACTGTTTCTGAGGAAGCTCAATTCCAGCAATTTTTGCAATAACTTGAGTTGCTGTAGACCGAGCATCAGGTACAAGAGAAGAGAGTGTTTGAAGCAAGCATGCCTTAACTTGGGTCTTCGCCACAGAATCCAGTGACAACCATCTCTGGACCAATTCCCGCTTTCTGTTTTCATCCTTTGCATCCAAAGCATTTTTCAGTATCAAACCGGCCAACTTTCGACTATCAACTGGTTTATCCTCACTTGCTAACTCTCCGGAGAGAGAGACCAAGAAACCAGGAAGGTTTTGCTCCTGAAACTGTCGCAGAGTGTCTTCTGCGTGCTTCCGTACAGTCCCATCAATTGATTGAGCATTCAAAAGCACCTGAGTAACTTCCATTGCCAAGCTATACCGAATGGCACAAACAATCAGCTCCTAAATTGTCAATCAAAAGTAAAATTCCAAAGAAACAAACCCCCCAGAGTTGCAACAGTCCATCAAAAAAGCAAGTCTCAATTAAATAATCCCCAACCAGATACACAAAATCCACTATAAAGCCAGGCTATAACAATATTATGAATTATAATATCAAACACAAAAACAACCAATAGTCCAATACATATTACGACTAGAGAAGCGGGGGAAAAGGCCTACACAAACCTATATATATTTGAAAAGGTTCTGTTAACCTCAGTCCAAGTTTGGTAACTTTTCTTGAAAATGAATGTAATCATAACATAAAAAACACAAAAATGTAATAATTACAATATTTCTAATAAAAAGTTTCTAGTTTAACAGGCTTAAACTCAGCTCTTAGAGCTTAGGTTAAGAGAACTCATATTTAAATTAAATTTCACAAAGAAGCGGTACATAACCTATATATCCCTCGATTAGTTGAAATGAAAAGCCTTGTAATATAGATGCGTATTCATCTTCTTTTAATAACTAGTTAACATACAAACAGAAAACCAAGTACATCCCTAATCAAACGCATACGAAACACACAGAGGTGTTGTGGCAAAAAGTCAAGTTGACTTTAGCAACTAATAGCGCCTAATGAGAAAACCGTTTATAGATTAATACCGACGAAGGAGAACCACAGATCGAATCCGAGTCAATACAAAAAAAATTCACATCGATCGTAATTCAAATAAGCAAAAAAACCATCGAATCGAAGCACCGTGGCATGATTGACAGAAAAACAGACGAAATGCGAAAACGCCCAAACGAAGATTCAAAATCAACAAATCCAATCAGAGAGGAAAAGAATACATAAAAACAAACAAACAAACAAATAACTAGATCGGACTGAGAAAATTACCAGGAATCAGAAAAGAGATCTGAAGGAGGAGAGTGAGTGAGAGAGTGAAGAAGAAGAAGAAGAAGAAGAAGAAGCAACAGCGGTTACAATCACAAGGGTTTGATTCGAATTACAAAATATAATTAATAGTTAATAATAAACAAATAAATTATTATTATTATTATATTATTTACGAAACAATCGCGAAAAGATAAAGGAAACGAAAATAATGGGATTTATTTATTATTTTGAGATTAATTAATGGAATAGAGTTAGGGTGTGCTGTGTACAGCGCGTAAAGGCGGTGTCTTTTGCCCGGGCGACGGGCCCGCGTTTGAATTGAATAAAATTATTGCTTTTTGTTCTTTTGGGGTCATTTATAATTGGAGGAAAGAATGCATTCATTTAAACTGACATGCAATAAGTTATTTTAAATATAACAATTTTAATTATAAAATTTATCAGAATAAATTAAAAAATTTATTTTAATAGTATATATGAAATAACTTATTAAAATAAGTTAAGAATAACTTATGATAATAGTAAATCATTTTCACAAGGAAGTGTTTGTGTCAAGTTATAATTTTATATTCTCAAAAAATAAAAATATTATGACCAGTAACATCATTCATAGGTTACATAATAGACATGTTTAGTTAGAGTTTAATATTTTTTAAACTTGAAATGAAAAAAGAAAAATAAAAGTTATAATAAGTTTAAAAAATAATTTTCCACGTTCTTATAGAAATCCAACTTACCTAGAGTTGTCAAATGGGCTAGACCTGTAAAATGGGTAGGCTTAGACACTAAAAATATCTGAATTAAACTCGAACCTTTTTAAGACCTTTCGTTAAAATCTATACCCAGTTAGGTTTTCGTCATGTTGACCGGTAGCCTGTAACATTTTTTTCTAAAATTAGATATTATAATTGTTTTAGAGCACGTAAAAATTTAGTTGTTGTATTTTTATATTTTTTTAGCATGACAAAAGCCCAAAAAGTTATAAAAAGTCCGCCGAAGTCGTCAAATTGATGTGAACCGAGCCTTACAATCGAAACCTGAATTCAAAGTGGTCATTTTTTACCCGGGCAGAAAAAACTCAAACCCATCATGAGTCGGACTAAGGGTAACCTATTTTGACAACTCTAAATGTAACATCCTGAATTTGATTAATTGGGTAATTTTATTACTCAAATAATTAAATTGAGCGTGTTAAGTTAAGTTAATATGGTTAAGTTAATTTTTGAAATATACTGGGGTAAGTTACGGGTAACAAGAAGCTACCCGATTAATTTTTGGAATTAACTAAACACGTGAATGGACCAAAATACCCCCACTTCATTAATTCTCAATTTCACTTTCTCAATTCTCCCCCTCACTCTTGTTTCGTGCATGCACAAAGAAGGAAAACAGATTGCCATTGTCCCTTTCTTCCTCCTGCGGCTCACAACCTTTAATATCGCCATTTCTTCCAAATTCCTACTAAGACAAAGCTAGAAATCAAGCCCATCTCTTTCCTCCTTCTCTCAATAGCCATGGATTTCATGGGACGAGCTTCAATTTCTTAAATTCCAAAAGGTAAGCTTCGAAACCCACTTTGACCCTTGAGCGGTTCTTGAATCCCACTTCTCAATTCCTTCAATTTCTTGCATTTTAAGGTTGTTTAGGGTTATTTCCACGTGTGGGCAGTGTTGGGTTATTTGAGGCTTTTGATCCTTTTCGTATTCGGTAAGTTTCGAAGGTGCCCATGGTTTCCATTGTTCCATTTTCACAAGTTTGAGTCTTCATGGTGTTGTTTCCATGAATTTAGATGGTTTTAAGTTAATTTCAAGTTCTGAGTGATTTTGGTACCTTTGGAGTTTTTAATTCTCTTCATTTTGGTAAGTGTTGGAACCACCCTTTACTTGGTAAAATTCCATTTCTTGAATTTAAACATTATTCTTGCTAATTCCATGGCTTTAGGATGTGTTTGAATTAATTCAAAAACTTGGGTAGCTTGGGGATCTTTTTGAAATTATGTATTGAAACTATCGACGTATTTCAGTAAATTGTAATGTATCGAATAATTATGGGATTAGTGATTTATGGCGCTAAAATGTAATTTTAATAGTGTGTAGGTATTAAAATAAATATTGTTGATTTTAGGAATTATTGAAGTTGGAAATTAGTGACCGAAAAGTAATCGGAGCGTGTTGGAAAAATTTTCAGGTTTTCGGAATCGCCGATTCTAGGTAGAGGGAGCATTTATATTTTTGTGACATCTCCTTAATGATTTCTAAGATTTATCCTATGATCTACTTAAAATTAGAGTAAATTTTTCACATTTAACGTTCCCAACAATAAATAATAGGATCCTAAGTGTCACGCCACTCAAAACAGCTCAAAAAACTCAAATTTTGCCTCTGGTAATTGATTACCATCTGCCAAAACTGTAATCGATTACAGCATATCTGTAATCGATTACCATCAAGACAACAACCAGAATTATGCATAATTTCACATTTCGGCCAACTTTCGACCTACCTAACTCGCTTGTTTTAATTCTGATTGCTACAACACTTCACGGGCCCCATGTTTTCGCCATTCTTGATTTGCTGGCGTAGTCCGTTTGTCAAAATTCCATTATATGAATAAAATATGCATAAAAATACATAAAATCCAATTTCTAGCAAATACCATGCATCAAACCATTCAAATGAGTTCCAAATCACTTAAGCTTATATGCACAAGTCCTAAATGATGTGCGGAACTTATGGATTCCCTTCGGAGGTTCTAGTTCCCACCGGATCTCCATTTCACCTCTTTAGTTCCTAATTTTGCTTATTTCACGCCTAATATACATAATGTTATTCCATAATCATAAATTCATCAATTTTATCATCATTCATCACATTCCTACACATTTATACTATAATATATCTCATAAATATAACAGATACCTGCTCATCACATTCATGCATCAATTGCCAATCAAGAATGTCTCCGTGCCAACATCACACATTCACAAACATCATCTATACAAATTCCATATATAAGTTCCATTTCCATAATCTACTTTCACATACTAACTCAATATCATCAAATCATTTAACATAATCATCAACATCATTTATCTCATCATGACCTAAGCTTAGAAATTAAGCACATCATTAAGTCAACTATCATAAAACACGCGCATACACATCATAACTAATCCATTACAATCACCATCACATTACACTAACTTCATTCCTTCCTTGGCATTAGCCCCCCGTGACCTCATTTAGTGCTCACCTTCGTGGTGTCCATCTACAACCTATTTCCAGCCACAAAAAACCACAACAAAAGGGGTTAAGTGACTGGAATTAGGAATTAACATAGAAGTAAATAAACATACACTAGGAAAAATGTAATCGGACTACTTCCCTAGTTAAAGCATCCACTTGGATATTACACTTCTTATTACACTATAATTCCTATTAGTTTAATTACATCAATCTCCTCAATATTTAATTAGCTTCAAGTCACCATTAAGCTAATTCATATTAATGACACTTACTTATGCCAACCACCACCACAAGATTACTTAAAATTCACAAATCCTATCAAAACATTACCAACACACCGACCATTCATAGCATCAGGCACACCAACATAATGTTATTCACTTTTAATAATTTATTTAATCAATAATCATTACCACGCCACTTCATCATCAACATCAGTCAAGTCATGCAAGGCACCACTGACTCTCAAACATTAAAAAGATGCCCTAGCATCTAGATACTAAAAGGATCGACCTTTAGCTGAGGGTCCTATTTGACACCCCGTGGACCCGACTTGGCCCACCGAGCCCAACTTGGCTCCTTACCTCAACCACTAGGTAGCTCAACTGGGTCTTGCTTGACCACGAGAGCTAAAAGCGAGGGGTAACATATACCGTCAGTCGTCCTCAACCACACAAACCATATAATCTTATTTCATATTCTCCATTTTCTTTATTAAATGGCACAAAGCCTCAATTCAAATAAACGGGGTAGCCACACAGATCCAACCCACGTTTTACCACCAGGGAGGCCATACAGACAAAGTCCCAAATATTACACCTCTTATTATGAAATTATCACTATGCTATCACGATCATTAAATCATCAACGATTATCAACATCAATCATATACTTTGTCAGCAACCATGTACCACGATTTTAATCACCTCCGCTCCGTTTAATCATCACAAGTTATATAATTTATATATATATCAATCCACATCATATATCAACAAATAATGCTATAAGCCAACATCATATACATACAATCATGCTTGATCATTACATTTCACCTAAGTTTCTTTTCCATCACACCCATACAAAATTTGTTCAAATAATCAGTTTTAGAATATGCATTACAATAATTATGTAGTTCAATACCAATTCAATCATTGTTTTCACATCAAGGTATATGCATTACAATAATATTTCCATGATTTAAACACATCAACAATTCTCATTTTCTCTTTGTCATTTCATATTGACATCACAACTACCCATATCATATATTTACATTTTCATCACTGAAACGATTATCATAATTTTTAAACTTCTATACCAATATCATAATCAATAAAGATTATAATTAATCTTCCATCATGCCCATTTTCAATTATATTTCCTTATCACTTCTCATAACGTGCTGAACTCCTAATTCTTTAAACTTATTTTTCCCAACTTATATCAGTATCAATTGATTCGATCTAGATACCGGTACCAAGGTAAAGGTGTTATTTTATCTATTTTCCACATGCCACTGAAGCTGCAGGTTGGTCACCGGACTACTAGACTGTATAGGCGTTCTTTCTATACTGGTATGTCCAAGACAACACCTCACACACCAGTTATGATCCGTTCTGTGGCCACAGGGATATTGGCAAAGACACCGCTTTTCCCATACCATGTGTCAGAAGCATGCTCTACGCAACGCACTTTCTATTTCCTGACCCAACACTTACATTCACCCTATTTTATTATTGTTAGTCCTCAAATTTACAATAAATCTTTTAATAAAAATTTTGCAAAAATAATAAAAATTTGGTTAATTTGTTAGAAAATTAGGTTTTAATTCAATAAATGGATATTGTTGGAAATAATCTGCCCTTGATCAATTTTCTCTAGTTTTGCAGTAAAAAAGTAAAGAATTCAAGAGAAAATTATACTGGATGAGCTGACGCGTAGCATCAATCCCACGTGTAGCGCTCATAGCTACTTTTGATGCTGACGCTATGCGTCACAGCCACGTGTAGCGTCAGTGCTGCGTGGACTCCACATCCAACTTGACCGAGTACTCAGCTTTGACCCAATAATGGCCACTCCACTCAGCACAAATGGCCAAAACACAGTGGAGACACGTCCAAGTGGCCAAGCATGATCAAATTTAATAATTTGAAGTGGCCATTATCAGCTGTTTAATGGAAGCTGAGTTAGGGGTCTGACGCATAGCGTCAGCACCCTTGCTCAGCCCTATAAATAGGGCCATCCAACACCATTCTAAAGATCCCATCCTCATTCGAATCCCAATCCATTCCATCACATTTCTCTCTTTGTACTCAACTTTGAGTACTTCTTTTGTGAGTTTGTATTTCTAGAATAGTTTTCTAGATACTTGAGAGTGTTTTGTTGTATTGTGATCGTTGTATCGTGAAGTTTCCATCGTCTTTATAATTTCAACCTCTATAAGTGTTGTTTTTACTTTTACCATATGTAACTGATCTGTTTATGTTGGAATTGGTGAACTAATCTATTGAGTATAATGTTGTGAATTTGACCTCTGCATGTTTATGATTCAAGTCCATGTTAGTATTTCAATCTTTTATTAATATGAACGTCAAACGGGAGAATGATTTTCATGTGTATTAAAACTTGTTTTATTAGTATGAATGTCAAACGGGAGAATGATTATCATGCCGTATTGAAACTTGTTTTGACGAAAGTAAAAGTTGGAATACCCTTGGTATCTCAATTCTATAGGGGTTGTTAACCATTGTTTCCATAATGCCAGATCTTAATGCAAGTTTTTACTGAGAAAGCTCACGAGGAATCAGACTTTACGGTGAATTCTTAGAATTTATATCACGAGGGATCGGTTATAATGATTTTAAGCTGCAATGACATGAAACTTGATGATTAAATATGCATGTCTTGAGTTCCTCATTGTTATTCTAGATTAGGGATCCAATTTCCAACATAATTCGTTTATCTGTGTTTATCTCAAGTATCTTACCTATTCTAGATTGCAACTCAACTTTTTAGATAGATTTTTATTTCTTTTTTATCTCATGAACAACTCAACTATGCTATCCTATGAATATTGTATAAATTGTATATAAATCATTCTTTTGTCCATAAGTTTCTTTACATTTATCATAGTGAATAAAAAATTACTGTTGTTATTGGACTTTCAATCCTAGTGGAACGATATCTAAATTTTGAAAACTACAAACAATTGGTGCGCTTGCCAATTAATGACCCGGTGGTAAACACAAACAGTTAAAACACTATTACCGGGTTAACAATTATACATAACCATTCGCCCATACTTTGAGAGAATAAGTGGCTGCTCCACTACCTAAATCCTCGTTACTTGAAGTGGGCCAAGTGTTCAGGTCGGTGTGCACATATTGATACCCTGCATACCGAAAAGTATCCACATCACCCGACAGAAGGTACAAGGTACAACCACAGGAATGATACGCGAGAAATACGGCTCCCCCTGTGTCGTTTGTCAGAATCGTACACTGAGCATTATACTATTTGTCTCCTTGGCCCTACCTATGCCTAACGGTTCATTCTCCACACTCCTCTATAAATAGTCGATTCTCACACTCACAAAAGGTTACGTTGTTCCGACTCTTAGTATACTATTCATTGCTCAAGTTTTCTCTAAAGTTTCTATTCTTTACACTGACTTGAGCGTCGGAGAATCTTCGTAGGTGACACCACCTTTCGCCCTCCATCAACGCGAAAGCTTGGTGTGAAGGATCTCCAGGACAATAAGACCAGATTCTCCCATTGAGAGTTCAGATTACAATACCGGATACTCACTGTACCGATGTACAAACACTTCAATCTTTGACTCTTGTGGCTGGTCCCTAGTCCGGTTCCTTGACCCCAGACTAGACCAGTTCATCAATTATTACCGTTTCATTCTCATATTAAAATAATTCATATACTATGATCACAAATTAACCTTTACATATTCATATGCATCTATCAACTTGAATTACTCATTCATAAAATAATCTATCTAAATGATTACGACCTTTGATCATATTGCATCACTTTTCTAGTTTAAGTTAACTACTACACTGCTATATTACTTTCTCAATTTCTCAATCACTATATATTGCTATTGATCATACATCTTTTCATTAATTCACTTTACCCTCACAACTCTTAAGGCATCAAACTACCCACATTTTACATACACCGTTTGTCATTATTCATACTCAAAATATAATCATCTAATTATCCCTTTTTAAATTGTTCACCAACTCTTTAGTCACTTATCATAAGCCATCATAATTAATTTAAAATAGTCAATAGTGGTCAAGATATACCTTTTTCCTATATGCCAGCGGCACAAGTAAATTTCTATATTAACCTTAACCCAGCACATCCCTTTACCTCATTTCCAAGTTTCTGCTAATAGTTCTTGGTACCAATCGTACCTCACGATTAGGTAATTCACTGATCTGCTTCCGGTTTGATGCCCGCTCCACTCAACGACTCCCTGAAGCTCGTTCCAACACCTACGAGCATCGAAACACATAATCCTTTAGCAATTCATCATACCTATTGTTCCAGAACCTTATTCAAGCTCCGTATTGCCATAAACATAAAAAATTAGAACCCACAAGCTTATAGGGTTCGGTCAAGATAGGGAAAAAGAAGGAACGTGAATTGAAACCACCCATCAGCTTAAAAGCCAATTTCAAGGTCCATACCAATATAAAAACGAAAATATAGTACATCTACATGCATACACCCACACGGTTAGAGAGAGAAAGCATGAGGGAGAAAGAAAGCTTGGAATTTAAGATACCATAAGACTCACCTGAGAGCCACGGTCCCAAAAACGCGATCAATTTAAAATTCTGACATAAAATGGGCCCCTGATTTGAAGCTTCACCTCACAACAATGGAAGAAAATGGAAATGACTACCCACTATTTTATTCTCACACGCGAATGGAAAAAAGAAGAAAAGAAGTGATTTTGTCATATATTCATTAAGGGCAAAATGGTCTTTTTCTATTTCTTTTTCTATTTTTCTTTTATAATTTCAATTAAACTTTTACTTTTTAACTCCTTGGTAAATTAAAACTTACAATCACTCATTTATTTAAATCTAAATTTTTGTAACTCACAAATCAAATAAATTTATTCAATTCCTACTTTTTAAATAAATGTAAATTAATTTATAACAATTAATAATTGTTTCTGAAAAATCTAAATTAATTCAAAAATAACTTTATAATTTTCCACCAATCACTAATTTTTAAATTAACTAACTAGGATATTACATTAAATGTATGGATGGATAAAGGTATATTTGCATATTTATATTTGATTGATTATGATGTTTTCGAGAAATTGATGATATTAATGATGATATGAATTGTGTAGTCAATAATTTGATTGGTATTATACCCCTTTGATGTGATATTTTGAGAATTGATGAATTCTTGATGAGTGTGGTTCCGTTCATATATGATGTGCTATTAATTCATGAGGTTACAATAAAAAAGAATGAAATAATTGAGTATGTTGAATTGATTTAATGTTGTTGATGATATGGCATAAGGTTACTTTGATAAATATGTTACAACAATGATGAATATATTGAGAATAATTAATTAAGATTGAGGTAGCTTAGTGTATGATGTAATTGTGAAACTATTAATTGTTGCATGCTATGCGAAGTTGAGAATTGAAATGAAAATCCTTTGGTGATGGTAATCAGGTGGTCTATGGATAAGTTGATGTTGTGTTGCATAACATTGCATATTTTAGAAGCTCACAGAACTGTAGGGGCCTGTGATGTCGACCCAGATGGGAGGGCGGTCTTTGGATAGGCAAAGACCCTATGTGGTTTCCTTCGGGATCCACAACCGTCTTGGATTGGGTTCAAGGCCGGCCCGTAACACCTAGTTAAGTTGCCGTTGTCATTGAGAGTAACTAGTGTTACATTATGGACAAACGGTTCGGTACCGGTAAAACGGAAATGAATATATGTTGTAAAAATTTATACATTACAATTTAATTCCCATTATTAGAATCGGATCCGCATGCATATGCATCTACACATAGTGTTTAAGAATTTTGAGGCTTTGGATAGCTTATGTAATGTAATTGATATGTTTGAATGCATTGCGATAATGTGAGTTTATGTTAGGTGATAACGAATTATGATTAGGGAAAATTATATATTGATATGCTATGTAGAATTGGATAGGTGACTATAGTTGTCAGGTTGAATTTCGATTCAATAGCTGTCATTTAATATATAATATGCTCACCCATATATTGTGGTTATCTTTTCAGTGGATTTTGATCGAGGTGAGGAATGGTAAGGAATCACCAAGCCTTGAAAGAAGTTGATGTATATTATAACGTTCTTAATTTTTTTAAAATAAAATTTTAATAATCAAATAAATTTTCACAAATAATTCCAATATTAAAATAGAATTTGAATTAAATAATAATATTGTCACTTTTACAATAGCCGACCGACCAGTTTAATATACAAAGAAAATATACAAGTCGGTATACACAGGAGTCGGCCAAGGCTTCTACAAAACAACTATGTGTACTGAGTATAATCCGAGCAATTGAGTGACTTCACATATCGTTGTTGTGTCCTACATTCACTGTAAAAATAACAACAGTAGGGGTGAGCATAAACATATCAAATAATAGTTATTGAATCGGATTAAAAGTCCAATTCATAACTATATATAAAATATAACCGAGTCATATAACACATCGTAAACAGTATGTTATTCTTAATAACATATATATCAGTGCACACATATACTCAATCGGATAAATCCATTATTAAGTCTTTTAATTGTGTTGCAACACTGGCTCCCCGAGCCATAACTCAGCTCCCAGCTGATCCGGCTGTTTTACTGGTACCAAACCGTTTGCACACTCATGTGACACCATCACTCTCAGTGACAACGGTCAATGCCACGGGCTAAAACCCCGAGCCCCGCTCAAGAGGTTGCCTTGAGTCCCACCCAAGGTCTTTTGTCTTTTGCTTTGAGCCCCACCCAAGGTCTTTTATGGAAACCACATTATATTTCATATTCAATCATCACACATGCATCTCACGCATATATAAATATCATGAAAAATTCATGAATCATCATCAGTCACATATATTCTACAGCATCTCATATGAACTCAATATTATTAATATAAATGGGAGATATGTGAATGTAAAATATCATTCAGTCGGGGTTTCAATAATAATCCATACACATATTATATATATCATAATAATAATACCCCAAATCCATTCATAAACCATTTATTTGAAATGTAACGCTCCCCCTACCTGGAAATAAAAAGTTTCAACTATTCTTCAATCAATATCAAGTCACAGCTTCAATAATTTCGACTGGAATTACAGTTCTGAAGTAGTCCAAAGCTTTCTTGCTTATGAAATCCAAACGTTCACGTGATAGAGAAGAAAGGAAGATCAGTTTCTTCTTCGTTGATGGTTTTCAGTAGAGATTAGAGAGAAAAAGATTATAGATGGTGTTTCCACTTTCAAAAGTTTCTAAACTCATTCAACAGTAGAAATTGGTATTTATATCGTTCATGCATAAGAGAGATATGAACGATAGGAGATTGTCTGCTGTACGTTTCTTCAAATGACAAGTAAGGAATAAACATTTAATGAAAAGGGATAGCACATCAGAAAGGGTCCCATACTTAGAAGAATATCAAGAAAAGAACCTACTAGAATGTAGGAGCACAGAGTGACGTGGAAAGTATTCATAATTAAAATATTCATTAATTCCGACTCAGTTTCAGCATTCTGGACATATTTTTCTGAGAAAATCCATTACAGCCTTTGTTTGTTCAGAATTCCTTCATTCGGAGGAAATTCATTTGGAAAGGTTCCATTCACCCAGCTTTTCTTCCTCGGAAATGACCCGCACGGAATTATTTCATTCAGACAGCTCACTCAATTATATTTCTGTCCGAGTCAAACCTTCATTTGCGTCAATCGGAAATCTTCCATCTAAAAATTACTCGGAGTTTGAAGACAATCCTCTCTCGGAAATCTTTCCACTTGAAAAGGTCACTCGGGGTTGAAGACTATTTCAAAGATAAACCCGAGCACAAACTCAGCAACTTTGACCGAATGTGAATTGAATGAATTTATTACTTGGTCATTTACTTCCTTTGAAATTGATCAGTCAGAATATACTCATTCAGAGTTGGAGTCTTTCTCCGTTCAGAAGTAGTCTACTTGTGAAGACTTACTCGGTCTATCTGGTGCCATCTCTCTCGGAAGTATCACAACTCGGAGATACTTCACTCGGTCACTATTCAAAACATCCAAACTTGAGAAGTACTTATTCAATTTCAAAGTTTTTCCCACTCAGAAGTACTTTTCTCAGAAACGTTTCATTCGGAAACATTTCACTCAGAGCCGTTTCACTCAGATTTTCCTTATTCAAAAGTGTCTCATTCGGACACAATTTTCTTAACTTAGAAATATTTCTCTTAATAATGTTTCACTCAGAAACATCTTAACTTTACTTGGAAGTAGTGTTCTCGGTCTTATTTCACTCGGAATTATACCATTTCACTCGGAATTTCATTCGGAAATCTTCCTTTATTCCTTAATAAATTATTTTTCTAAGAATCGTAAAAATTGGGATGTTACATTTCTCCCCACCTACAAAAATTTCATCCTCGAAATTTAAATATAAAATTATACATTAATGAAACAATTCGGGGTATTGCTCCCTCATAACGTCTTCACGTTCATAAGTATGTATGATACTCAGATCCTGCTTCCATGTAACCTTGACTAATTGAACATTCTTGCTTCTTAATCGTTTTACCGATCGCTCCACTATACCAGTGGGCTCGGCTATAGTGGTCAGGTTCTCTCAGATTTTAACATCATTATCCAGCATTTCATGAGTAGGATCCGGCAAGTACTTTCTTAGTTGAGAAACATGGAACACGCTATGTAAATTTGATAAATGGGAAGGTAAAGCTATCTGATACGCAACAGTTTCGACTCTCTTCAATATTTTATACGGACCAATATACCTCAGGCTCAACTTCTTGCTTTTCAGAGCTCTCCCAATGCTTTTACTAGGAGAGACTTTCAGAAAGACTTTGTCGCCGACCTGAAATTCAATCGACTTCGTCCGCTTATCATAATAACTCTTCTGATGGTCCTGGGATGCTTTCATTTTATATTTGATCATTTGGATTTGCTCGGAGGTCTACTGCACAATCTCTGGTCCTAACATTAAGCTCTCACCTGATTCCGACTAGCAAAGAGGTGTTCGACATTTTCTACCATATAAAGCTTCATATGGAGCCATACCGATTCTACTGTGATAACTATTATTATAAGTAAATTCGATCAGTGGAAGGTATTGCTCCCAGCTACCACCATGCTCTAGCACACAAGACCTCAACAAGTCCTCTAAACTCTGGATAGTCCGCTCGGATTGCCCATCTGTTTGAGGATGATAGGCCAAACTCAATCAGAGCTTCGATCCTAACTCTTGATGTAGACTTCCCCAAAATCGGGAAGTAAACCTTGGATCTCTATCCGACACAATTGAAGATGGAATGCCATGCAGTCGGACTATCTCTTTAATATACAACTGTGCTAGTTTTTGCAAAGGGTAACTTATGTTGATCGGCAAGAAGTGTGCAGACTTTGTCAGTCGGTCCACAATAACCCAGATGGCATTGTGTCTACTCCGAGTCCTGGGTAATCCCATTACGAAATCCATGGCAATAGCATCCCATTTCCACACAGGAATCTCTAATGGTTGCAAACCACCGGACGGTTTTTGATGTTCTACCTTCGCTTTCTGACAAATTATGCAGTGAGCCACGAAGTCGATTACATCTTTCTTCATTCCCGGCCACCAGAAATGCAACTTCAAATCATGGTACATCTTAGTAGTACCCGGATGAATACTTAACATACTCCGATGCGCTTCGTCAAGTACCGATCGTCGTAAATCACCCGAATTAGGTACATAAATACGACCTTTCACTCGGTAAATACCATCAGAGCCCTCGGTTAAAAATAAATCTTTACCTTTAGCCTGAGTTTCTTTCATCTCGGCTAAATAAGAATCCGACATCTGCTGTACATAAACAATCTTCAAAAACTCATTAGCTATTCTTAATGTACCGAGAGTTACTTTCTGAGACGAAGTGACATCCACTTGCAGGTTCATGTCTCGGAATTGTTCAAGCAACTCCATCTCTTTAACCATCATTATTGCCATGTGAATGGGCTTTTGACTCAAGGCATCAGCTACAACATTTGCCTTTCCCGGGTGGTATTTTAAGTCGAAATCATAATCCTTCAAAAATTCTATCCACTTTCTTTGTCTCATATTTAACTCCTTTTGGTCGAACAAATATTTTAGGCTTTTATGGTCACTATACACTTCGAACTTAGAGCCATAAAGATAATGCCTCCAAATTTTCAGTGCAAAGACCACTGCTGCCAATTCCAGATCATGAGTAGGGTAATTTTGTTCATGTGGTCATAATTGACGTGAAGCATAAGCAATTACCCGACCATTCTGCATCAATACACATCCTAGACCGAGTCCGGATGCATCACAGTAGACTACAAAACTTTTCTGCAGATTTGGAAAGGCCAATACAGGAGTAGAAGTCAGTCGGGTCTTCAATTCTTGAAAACTCTGTTCACACTCAGAGGACCATACAAAAGGAGTATTCTTCCAGGTTAGCTTGGTTAATGGCAAGGCGATTTTGGAGAATCCCTCAATGAATCTCCGATAGTAACCGGCTAACCCCGTAAAACTCCTGACATCGGTGACCGACTTAGGCCTCTCCCAATTCATTACAACTTCGATCTTTGAAGGATCTACCGAGACACCTTCTCTGGAGATGACATGACCCAGGAATTGAATCTTTTCCATCTAAAATTCACACTTAGACAATTTGGCAAATAGTTGCTTCTCCTTTAACACTTGAAGTACTGATCGGAGATGCTCTTCATACTCCTCATAAGACTTAGAATAAATCAATATATCATCAATAAATACCACCACAAACCAATCCAAGTAAGAATGAAAAATGTTGTTCATATAATTCATGAACACAGCTGGAGCATTAGTAACTCCGAACGGTATTACCACGTATTCATAATGACCATACCGGGTCCTAAATGCCGTCTTAGGAATATCGGTAGCTTTCACTCAAATCTGGTGGTATCCCGATCGTAAGTCAATTTTGGAAAAGATCGATGCACCACGCAGCTGATCAATTAAGTCGTCAATTCTAGGCAATGGGTATTTATTCTTGATGGTCAGCTTATTCAATTGTCGATAATCAACACTTAACCGCATGCTACCATCCTTTTTCTTGACGAGTAACACCGGAGCACCCCACGGTGATACACTCGGTCGGATAAATTGTTTTTCTAGTAACTCATCAACTTCCTTCTTTAACTCAGCTAGCTCAATCGGAGACATTCTATAAGGGGCTCTGGAGACTGGTTCAGCTCCAGGAATTAAATCAATAGAGAACTCAATTTCTCTATCAGGAGGAACACTAGGTATGTCCTCCGGGAACAACTCGGGAAAATCACAAACAACAGGAATGTCTCGGATCCTGGACTCACTCTTTCCATCAACCATACAAAATAACATAAATAACTGAGAGATACCTTGAATTTCATAGTCATCGGCTTTCTGATTAGGAAAAATCACTTGTCGATTTCGACAGTCAACTAGGACTCTATTGGCTGATAGCCAATCCATACCGAGAACAATGTCAAGACCTCTCAAAGGTAGGCATATTAAATCAGCAGTAAAATTCCTATCACCCAGAGTGAAGGATACGTTCTCACACATCATGGAAGTCCATAATTTGGCACCGGTCAGATTAGATACATTTAATGGCCGAGTCATAGTAACAACAGGTAATCTCATACGCATGACACAATTATTGGAAATAAATGAGTGAGTTGCACCCGAGTCAAACACCACATCAAGAGTAGTATTTCCGAGTAAGCACTTACTTTGAACCAGGCCGTTGGCTTGAGCAGCCTCCTCAACAGTGGTAGCATACACTCGGCCTGTAGCCGGTTAACTAGAACTCCCAGCCCGATTGTTTCTCGGCATCACAGAATTAGTGCCGCATCCACCATTGCATCTACCTCCTCTGTTACCATTTCCACGGCCTCGTCCTCGGAAGCCTCCATGGTTTACACTGGCATTCGATTCAGTCGGTTAGAGAAGAGGACAGTTAGGACGAACATGTCCTTTCTCATTGCAATGGTAACAAATAACTTCTTCATCTTTGTCACAATTCTGAGCATAGTGATTGCCACCATATTTAAAGCATTTAATATCCCTCGGTCTACTCACCGATCGGCCACCAGCATTCACTCGGCCTCGGGATCTAGAGGATGATTCTCCTTTAACAGGCTTCCCTTGCTTCGTAAAACTGATTGGTGGTAGCCTCGAAGAATTGTCCGACTTACTGCTCGAGCCGGTTGAAGCTTTATCATCCTCCTTATATATTCGGCATTTATTGACAAGGATCGGAAAGCTTCTAATCTCCTGGTGTCGGAAAGCTTTCTTAATTTTTGGGTTCAAACCGCTCTCAAATTTGATGTATTTTAAGCCTTCAGTGCCCGACATCTGGAAAGTAGGATAAAACAAGTACAACTCCTCAAATTTCGCTGCATATTCTTCAACACTCATGTTGCCTTGTCGGAGTTCCATGAATTCCAATTCCTTCTGGCTCCTGACTGTATTTGGGAAATATTTTTCAAGGAAACATTCCTTGAAATTCTCCCAGTTCAGCTCTGTCCCTACAGCTACCAGTCGGGCTTTAGTCATTTTCCACTAGTTTTCAGCTTCTTTCCAAAGCATGAAAACAACATACTCGACCTTCTATGCCTCAGTGCACTGCAGACTGCCAAAGATCCATTCAAGATTTTGGATCCAGGCATAAGCTTGGTCAGGCTGAAATCCTCCATGGAATTCAGTCGGTTTTCATTTCAAGAAACAATCAATGCTTTAATTGTCACTCGGCTGAGGTCTAAAATGTCAGCAACTCGCTAGAAGGCAGCAGCCATTGTGTCCATACCATGAGGGTCCATTTTCTTATCCTGAAATAGTCATCATACTTTAGTACCTCTCATGGATATGAAAGCAATTATTTATAGTTGATTTCCTTAACTATAATACATAACAACAGTGATATGTTTTCACTCAATTCATAGCATTTAGTAGCTTAACCTTGGCCTTGGACTTTTCAAGTCTGCTCTGATACCAAAATATAATGTTCTTAATTTTTTTTTAAAATAAAATTTTAATAATCAAATAAATTTCACAAATAATTCCAATATTAAAACAGAATTTAAATTAAATAATAATATTGTCACTTTTACAATAGCCGACCGGCCAGTTTAATATACAAAGAAAATATACAAGTCGGTATATACAGGAGCCGGCCAAGGCTTCTACAAAACAACTATGTGTACTAAGTACAATCCGAGCAGCTGAGTGACTTCACATATCGTTGTTGTGTCCTACATTTACTGTAAAAATAACAACAGTAGGGATAAGCATAAACATATCAAATAATAGTTATTGAATCGGATTAAAAGTCCAATTCATAACTATATATAAAATATAACCGAGTCATATAACACATCGTAAACAACATGTTATTCTCAATAACATATATATCAGTGCACACATATACTCAATCAGATAAATCCATTATTAAGTCTTTTAATTGTGTTACAACACTGGCTCCTCGAGCCATAACTCAGCTCCCAGCTGATCCGGCCGTTTTACTGGTACCAAACCGTTTGCACCCTCATGTGACAACATCACTCTCAGTGACAACGGTCAGTGCCACGGGCTAAAACCCCGAGCCCCGCTCAAGAGGTTGCCTTGAGTCCCACCCAAGGTCTTTTGTCTTTTGCCTTGAGTCCCACCCAAGGTCTTTTGTGGAAACCACATCATATTTCATATTCAATCATCACACATGCATCTCACACATATATAAATATCATGAAAAATTCATGAATCATCATCAGTCACATATATTCTACAGCATCTCATATGAACTCAATATTATTAATATAAATGGAAGATATATGAATGTAAAATATCATTCAGTCGGGGTTTCAATAATAATCCATACACATATTATTATATCATAACAATAATACCCCAAATCCATTTATAAACCATTTATTTGAAATGTAACACTCCCCCTACCTGGAAATAAAAAGTTTCAACTATTCTTCAATCGATATCAAGTCACAGCTTCAATAATTTCGACTAGAATTACAGTTCTGAAGTAGTCCAAAGCTTTCTTGCTTATGAAATCCAAACGTTCACGTGAGAGAGAAGAAAGGAAGATCAGTTTCTTCTTCGTTGATGGTTTTCAGTAGAGATTAGAGAGAAAAGGATTATAGATGGTGTTTCCACTTTCAAAAGTTTCTAAACTCATTCAACAGTAGAAATTGGTATTTATATCGTTCATGCATAAGAGAGACGTGAACGATAAGAGATTGTCTGCTGTACATTTCTTCAAATGACAAGTAAGGAATAAGCATTTAATGAAAAGGGACAGCACATCAGAGAGGGTCCCATACTTAGAAGAATATCAGGAAAAGAACCTACTAGAAGGTAGGAGCACAGAGTGATATGGAAAGTATTCATAATGAAAATATTTATTAATTCTGACTCAGTTTCAGCATTTTGGACATATTTTTTTGAGCAAATCCATTACAGCCTTTGTTTGTTCAAAATTCCTTCATTCGGAGGAAATTCATTCGGAAAGGTTCCATTCACCCAGCTTTTCTTCCTCGGAAATGACCCACATGGAATTATCTCATTCAGACAGCTCACTTAGTTATATTTTTGTCCGAGTCAAACCTTCACTTGCGTCAATCGGAAATCTTCCATCTAAAAATTACTCGGAGTTTGAAGACAATCCTCTCTCGAAAATCTTTCCACTTGAAAAGGTCACTCGGGGTTGAAGACTATTTCAAAGATAAACCTGAGCACAAACTCAACAACTTTGACCGAATATGAATTGAATGAATTTATTACTTGGTCATTTACTTCCTTTGAAATTGCTCAGTCAGAATATACTCATTCGGAGTTGGAGTCTTTCTCCGTCCAGAAGTAGTCTCCTTGTGAAGACTTACTCGGTCTATCTCAATCGGTGCCATCTCTCTTGGAAGTATCACAACTCGAAGATACTTCACTCAGTCACTATTTAAAATATCCAAACTTGAGAAGTACTTATTCAATTTAAAAGTTTTTCCTACTCAGAAGTACTTTTCTCGGAAACGTTTCATTCGGAAACATTTCACTCAAAGTCGTTTCACTCAGATTTTCCTTATTCAAAAGTGTCTCATTCGGACACAATTTTCTTAACTTAGAAATATTTCTCTTAATAATGTTTCACTCGAAAACATCTTAACTTTACTTGGAAGTAGTGTTCTCGGTCTTATTTCACTCAGAATTTCATTCGAAAATCTTCCTTTATTCCTTAATAAATTATTTTTCTAAGAATCGTAAAAATTGGGATGTTACATATATACATTTATATATGATGTATAGCTTTTGCTGGTATAGCCTTGGCCGACTCATCTTATGTATAACTTTATTTTAATGATGACTTTACTAGAAGTCTAGATTATGATTCTGATATCTAGATATATGTAAATGATGTTGATAATGAATTATTTTGATGTTTGAAGTGGTTGACCATGGATGGTTCCATATGAATGACATTTATTTCATCATGTCCATGAACTGCACATTGATATGATTGATACATTAGATGATCATTATGAATAGAAATTGTGCATATTGCATTACATTTGAATGGTGAATGTGTTGGAAATGGTTTTAGTACCATAAAGTTGGAAATTGTAATGACAATTAACTTAAATTATGCATAATCATGAACTGGAAAAGCCAAATTGTGTTTCGTAAGGTTTAGGGACCTTCAGATAGTTCCAATAGGTTGTATTTGTGATTTAGAACTTGTGTGAATTGGAACAGACCAATTTCATTGAGATTTGATGCCTATGTTGCATGTTAAAGCCTTGAAATAGTCAAATTGTATTTTTGTGCATATCTTGGTCATACGTAGGAATTTTGGCGAACAAAATGTGCCAACAGTTCTGGAATGGGGAAAACATAGTGCCCATGAAGTTTCATAGCAATCGAAATTGGAACGAGCAAAATAGGTAGGCTAGAAGTTGACCAAAATGTAAAATTCTGTATTTTGTTGATTCTGTCTTGATGGTAATCGATTACCATAAGCAAAAATGCACCATTTTGGCTTTCTTTTGTACTGAAACTCCATCTAACTTTTACCTAAACTCTCTTGGGTTAATTTAATTATTGTTGGGACTTCCGGATGACCAATTTGGGGTCATGATAAATTGGAAAAAATTTCCTTTGTTTCTTTATCATTTTAGGCATTATGTGCTCACACTAAACTTACTCATCCTTTATCTTGAAAATAAAAACTCTTAAAACATGAAGATAAACTCACCCTTTAAAACTTATTCATAATCTAATACAGTGTAATCTAACTATATATAAAAGGTTTCAAAGGAAAAAAAGATGATTATATTTTATGATTTTTTCTCTTTATAAGATATTAAATCTAAATTGTTAAAAACTAAGTTTCAATTATATTATACTACGTACTAAAACATTTCTTAACTACTTTAGTTTCTGGCAAGTGGCTATAGGCCATAGCCACGTTATTTAAAAGTTTCTATTATATTAAAATTAAAATAACAAACAATATTTTGTTTAGTACAACAAATTTGTATTTAAAATTTATTTATTGTAAAATATATAATACTATAATATAATAATTTTAACAACTTCCTTAAAACAAAATTTTAGAATAATTGTATATACTTTTTTAATATTTGAAACTGAATTTTATAATTTATTGATTATCAACATCCTATTATGATAGTTATTTTAAATGGGTATTTTCAAACTCTTATTTTAATAATTAAAATATTATATTTCAAATAAATTAAATTCTCAACACTAGGATATTTTTCAAAAAAATATAAAAAAAGTCTTCTACCCTCTCTACCAAATAACTTTAATTAGTGAATTTATAATGTAGATATATGGGCTACTTAGGATTCATCCATTGAATTTATTAATTATCTAGATTTGGTCGGTCAAAACTAAAAGAATAAACTTTATTTTTTTACTGAAAAAGTAACTTTTGTGTGTATAATGAAGTGATTAGATCAAACTTGACTATTTTTTGAAAGTCATTTATTGTTAAAGAGAAATTCTAATTTAAATATTTATGTAAATAATTTGATTTGATATCATGATTGTTTACCTATTAAAATAGCGTTGTTCCCCAGGTGGAACCCTTTCTCCCTCTTTTTTAGAGAAAATATCTTTCTTATGCTGCAAAAATAAACCTCAAATGTATATCCTATATTTATCTTTCTTCTATTTTTTAAAAATTTAAATTTCAAATTCTCATTAAATTAAATTTTAATATTCAAATAAAACATAAGTAGATAAAAAATTCAATTAATCTAAAGGAATATTTTAAATTTTTTACTTAGATAATATAATATAATATATATAATATTAGTATACCATACTTCTTACACATTATTTTCATATATACTATATTTTATAATATAACATTTCAAATAAAATATCATATATTTCAAATATAATATAATACCACAAATTGCATATTTATTAGTTAATTTATTATAATTTATATTTATAAATAGATATATAATTAATTTTACTTTATATAGTAATTTTTTGAACTCTTCACATAAATTTTATTAAAATTAGATTAATTCAATGTATAATGAATCCATACGATATAACTTGTGTTCCAATGTGGAAAAGATCACATCTAGCTTAAATTATTGTGGGGTAAAAACTTGGCACCTTTAAGTGACAAAAGAAGTTGCTTTACCACTAGGCCAAGGTGTACCTTTGTAATAAGATGATGGTTTTTTATTTATAGAACATACACTTAAGTTAATTATATGTATAATATTATTAGTTATAATAAATAAATTTATTAAATATATTATTAATAAAATCCTTCTCAAAAAATTATTAAATATTAATCTAACATTTTAATAATAAATTTTCAAATATTTAATAATACTTATCATTAAAAATGTATTATTAAATAAATTATACTGTATATAGTATTAATATAAATTATTATTAACATAATATTTAATAATATTTAAATATATTATTTTATAATACACTTTAAAATTATTTAATAATAATAACTATTATTTAAAATATATATTTTAATATATCATTAAAAATTATATTTACAATAATATATATTAATAATAAATAATATTAATATATTATATTATTTATTTAAAAATATATTAGTAATACGATAATAGTTATTGATAAATATTTTAAATATATTTTTTAAAAATATATTTTTAAAAATTAAATTAAATTAAATTAGAATTTTATAATTTCATAAGTATATTATCAATAATATATTTAATAATACATTTTTAACATATAATTCACTTAAGTGTATGTTTTATAAATAAAAAACCATTATCTTATTACAAAGGTACACCTTGGCCTAGTGGTAAAGCAACCTCTTTTGTCACTTAAAGGTGCCAAGTTCAAGTCCCATAGAAAGTTTGATACGTTTTATAAACGTATAGGATCAAACTGAGACTTTGGATAAACGTAGGGGACCATGTGTATATTTTACCCATTATTGTGAGATATGGAGAAATCCAAAAATAAAAAACAATGAGAAAATATATACGAACAGATAATTGATATGAGCTATGATGTAAATTTTGTCAATATGATATATTGATAAGAACTTAAAAAAAAGTTGGTAAGATTTGTCTTCACTTATTTGTTTTTCCTAATAACATACAAACTAATAGCAAACAAAGCCTTAAATAACATCAATGATTCAAATGCAATGTACCACTATTGTGCATGCAACAAAGATTAAGCTAATTTCATATGGGCATAACCAAGCTTTCACAAAAAAATTACAGGTCGGTGATGGATGGAAAGAATGGTGGTGGAGGTGGAAATTGGAAAGTGTTGTAATTTATGATCTCTTCTGTTATACAAAAATGCATGTATAGTAGCATTAGTAGTAACAGATGCCAACAACAAGAAATTACCATTCTTAAACATCCATAATAGGAATAATGACGGAATAAGTCCTATGGATCTAGTTGGATGATTTTCGTACTTGATATTCACTGACAAAATCTAAGACTTATCATCTCCAAAATCCTTCATTTTCCTATGAAAAATTCACCACCACAAAAATGAAATGCATTCCAAACACACAAAGAGTCCCCTAAAACCCCAAGATTTAGTGTATAACCATGCTCTTGCTTAGGAAATGACAATTATGTGCAAGTCTCTTTATCGAGATCAAGTGAAACTATTTTATGGCCAACATCTTTCACATGAACTATCCAATTTAGGGTTCCACAAAGATACTTCCCATCACTCTATACACACAGAATCAGGGAAACTTTGTATATTTCTCCAACAGTTGCCACCCATGTTACAAACTTTGGCTTTGGTTTTTCCGATTTTGTAAGCAAGTAAACTATTATTATCTTGTAAGTGTTTCTTTTTGGGTTATAACCAAAACCAAAAATATAACTACAAAAATGTCCCTTCAAACCAACAGAAAGAACTAAACAATTTTGGGATTTTGTTATCATAGCCAAGTTCTAAAAACTGGCATGGAAGACTTTTTCGGGTGTCGTATGCACAACACAAAGTAACCCATTACAAGAACCTACAACTATATTAAATTGTTCCCGTTGTTGGGTAAAAAGTGAAGCGATGCAAGGTGATGATGGGTTATTTATTAAAGAGCATAAGAAAAATGGTACCTCAAAGAGATTGTGGAGAGTTCCTGAGTAAAGTTTTGGCATAATTTGGAGCTAAATCCAACGCCAAGTCATCATCATTGACAATACTGTGAATGTGTAATTTGGTGAAAGAGGGTTCGAAAATCAAGTCATTCCATGACCTTGACATGCACTTGAATTGAATTAGAGATTTGACATCGACTCGGGACAAGATTTACCTTATGATTTCACATTGACTCAGGCAATTTGGTATGCGATGCAGGTTGGCAAACTTTTGGCATGAGTCACACTTTTGTATATACTCTACAGTATCTTTCTTCATCGTGGGCCACCAGTATATAGCCTGGAGTATCTTTCGCATTAGGCTCCTTGATTCCAAAGGATGCCTACACTGTCCCTTGTGTACTTCCTCTATAACCTCTTGGACCTCGTTCTTATTAAAGGCACTTGAGGTATGGAATTGAAAAGCTCCACTAGAATAGGATTCCATCAACCAAGGTGAAGAAATGTAACTCCCTTTTCATTTTTTTCTTCTTTGGATCGTCAATGGGAAGCTAACCATTTACCAGGTATCGGATGTAGGGCAAACTTAGAAGTCTTCATTAAAGGCATATGTGTGGATGATAAAATGAGATGGTGGGTGAGGAACGCTAAGCTCTATCAGTGTGTTCTGCACCACAGTCGTGGTACAACTAGCTTTCTTCGTGTTGGCCAGCCTTAAAAGAATATCTGCCTACGTATTTTTCTCCCTCGGAACATGCTTGAAAGCTATGGCCTGAAACCTCTCCTTTAGTTCATTGACACAAACCAAGTAATGATGGGGTAAGGGTTCCTTTGCCTAGTATTCCCCTAGGATTTAGGAAACAACTAGCTGAGAGTCATTGCATAGAGTTACTGACGTTGCTCCAATGTCTAGGGTTGCCCTTAAGCCCGCGAGGCAAGCCTCGTACTCAACTTGATTATTCGAGGTGGTAAAGTTGAAGTGTAGTGAAATCTTGAGGTGGACCCCATCATCACTTTCCACCACGACTCTAACTTCACACCCTTTATTGTTGGATGATTCGTCCATGTACACCATCCAGTGAGAACGGGATTCCTCAGGATCCGTTTTGGTGAGCTCACTAATGAAATCTACCAAGACTTTTGCCTTGATCACACTCCAGGGATCATACACGATGTGGAACTCAGACAATTCCACTGCCTATTTAATCATCCTCCCAACAAGGTTTGGCTTGAACATGACAGTTTGTAGTGAAAGATTGGTTCTAACCACTATTGGATGGGCATGAAAATAGGGACTCAACTTACGAGATGCCCAAATAACTGCCAAAGCTGCCTTCTCAATCTTTTGATATTGACTCTTTGCCCCTTGTAGCATTTTGCCAATGAAGTATACCGGCTTTTGACCCTCAAGGGTCTCATTCACCAGAGCAACACCCAAAGCTTCATCTGAAACAGATAAATAAAGGATCAGATGTTCACCAGGGTTAGGTCTTACCAGAATAAGAGGCTTGGGAAGCACTTCCTTAAGACTTTGGAAATCAGCCTCTTGCTCTGGTCCCCACTCATACTTCTTGTTCTTCTTCAATACCTTTTAAAAGAGGAAGGATCGATGAGCCATATTGGGCATGAAATATGCTAAGGCTGCGATCTTTCGATTCATAGACTATACCTCACGCAGGTTCCTTGGACTTTGAAGCTTTTGGATAATCTGACATTTATCTGGATTAGCCTCAATACCTCTTTAATTGTCAGCATGAATTCTGATAACCCAAACAATCATCAATCATCCTATCGATGATAGGCAAGGGATACAAGTATTTAGGGTAGCATTTGTTTAGATTGACATAATTTGTGTATATGCGCCACTTCCCATTTGACTTCTGGACCATGACAACATTTGAAAGCCACGAAGAATACCAGATCTCCCTAATGAATCCAGCCTTGAGGAGATCATTTGTCTGTTCTTATGCGGCCTTTTGTTTTTTTAGACCTAAACACCTTTTCTTCTATGCCACGGGTCTAGTTTCTGGATACACAGATAATTTGTGGCAACAAAAGTATGGGTCAATGCCTGGCATATTGGAAGCTATCCAGGCGAACAAGTTTCTATACTCTTTGAGAAACGTCATCAATCGTTGCTCCATCCCAGGCTCAAGTTTCTCATTAATATGAGTTACTTTTTCCAAGGTATCTCCCAAGACAATTTATTTAGACCCCTCATCCGGTGTCAACTTAGATGGGTTGAGCAGGTTAATCTTTAGCTCTGCCTGTGGGTCAAGTTAATGAGGTTAATTGAGCTAGAAGCGACTTCTCAATTATTCAACTTGTGTTTTTTACTAATGGCCTCTAGCTTCACCATGTTCAAGCGGAGATTATAGCAATACCTAGTCATCTCTTGGTTACCCCGCACTGAAGATACTTTATTGTCCTTATCAATGAACTTGATAAGGAGGTGCAGAGTTGAGACTATTGCTTCCATGACATTTAAGGTGGGGCAGCCTATGATGCCGTTGTAATAGGACTGAACATCAATGACCAAGATCCTTGACTTGACCGTCTTAGCCTTAAGATCGTTGTCAAATGTAATACGCGTATCCATATAACCCTTAGTGGGTTGCTTAGCTCCATTGAAAGTTGTGAGGTCTTGCATATACAGGTGTAATTTCGTATCAGTCAAACTCATCCTCTTAAAACAATCATAGAAAAGGGCATCAAGGAACTCCTTTGATCTACCAAGATTATCTTGATGTTTATATTGGTAATAACAACTACTATAACCATAACATCATCTCCTCCAAGGATCGTTGGCCCAAAATCATCATAAGAGAAGGAGATAGGCATGGTCTACACTCCGTCCTGGAAGGGGCGGTTGTCCTGCTTTTTCCTTGGATAGATATAATCATACGATGGTGGTTTTTTCATGCTGTGATTGACACACCACCCCCAATGAAACCTCTAGAAATCATATCTATCACCTCCCGCTTACTTCGATATGGAGGGGAAGGTATCTCCTCTTCTTTCACTAACTTCACCAACAACCTCTTCTACTTTTTAGCGGGAGTGAACCTTTTTTGACCTTGGTTATCGTCAGGGCCTGGGGACCGATCCTAATGTCTCTTCTCGAACCTCTCAGGCTTGTCTTAGGACTTATTCTTGAAGAGTATTGTTTCAACTTTCCCTCTCTTATTAATACTTTGATAGCGTCCTTCAACTGCTTGCACTCATCGGTCGAGTGGCCACTTTGTTCATAGAAGTCACAATACTTTCACGGGTTATCGGGACTCTTTACTATGGCGTGCCCTAAGGATTTGGGAAGGTTTTGTGTTGAGCGGGGATCATGTGACACATCATATCAGCTTCTGTCCTTAGAAACATGGCCTCATAGACGTAGGCATCAAGATGTTTGCTTGGGTTAGTCTCTCATATGTATTTACTAATGGAAAGAGACTGTGTGGTCTATAAATATCTTGGGATGGGGACACTCATGAGCCTTCTAGAGAAGGGGATATTGAGTTTATATCCTAAAGGAGGAGTGCCCGTGAGAGGGTCCTTCAGCTGAGGAGTTTGTTGTTCGGCGCAAGACTGTGACTGTTGTTCCTTATCATAGGCAACGATCTTTGAAAAGTGAGGCATATGAGACACCTTTTGTTTGGATGCCTCGGGCTAGTGATGTCCACAAAAACTCACCTTCTCAGCTGGCGTTGAACGCTCACGCCTTAGCTCAGCTATTTCCTATCAGAGCATCCTAATAATTTCATCTCTCGGGTTAGGAGTTACCATTGTAACTACTTGCTTTGCAAACATACTTGGATTTTTGAAAGCTAGACGCCTTGGCTCCAAGTACGTCAAATCCTCCACGTGTCCTTTAGGGATTCTTGTGTTATCCTATATGTTTATGAATGCGAAAGTGGGAATCAATTTATAAAGTCTCACTGGGCGTGCCAATGAACTAGTCTATGTCGGGGTATGCAGTCCGGTATGGTAACCAGCCCTTAGATGATGTTGTTTATGTTAGTTTTACGTCGGTCTAGTGGGGATCAGGTATTATATCTTTTATTCGAGTGGGGAGATAGAAGTCTTAGAGTACTCCTTTGAGAAATCTTGCCAACCTTATGTATTGTGGGCGAATGGGGTCTCACCTGTAAGGACACTTCGACGCTTAAGTCAGTAGAATGTTCAAAGAGAATATCAGACCTCAAGCATAAGTTATAACCAAGAATGTTCTATCTTTTCATTATTGATTCATGGGTATTTATACTTGGGAGTAATGGAAGAGTCATTTTTCCTTGAAGACTATTCCATACGTAGTGTCAGTACAATTTTGGTCTTTATAGAAAAGTTGACACACAATAAAGACGTCTCTTAACGGTTGTAACTTGTGACACCCAAAACCCAAATTATAAATTCCAATTAATTAACCCAAATTTTTGAAATAAATTTTTCACGTTTAAAGAATCATTTTGAAATTTGTAATTTAAATTCTGAGGTCATGTAAAAATTGATAAATGCGGAATATTATCATGCATACTAGTCGTGAACGAATAAAACATAATACATTTACATAGCAAAAACGATAAATAAGATTGCAGTACGAGGTACATAATATTATTCAACACATTAAATCTCAAATGAAATCAAAGTCCAAGCAATAAAACATAAAAACTTCATTAATTGCACCACTCGTCATTCTGTGAAGCGTGCACTGTAAAAATAATGTAAGAGTGAGATAACATATAGAATAAATATAAAATAAGTAAAATTACACAAACACAATCAACAAACAATTATGATATGATGAATATGCCAAACAAGGTCATTTACATTTAATAATCTTTAATTTAGTTAAATGATGTCATGCTGGATCTATTTTGATTTAGTGGGAATACTGCAGTAAAAAGTCTGATAGAGACACAAGTAGAACTTAGCATAATGCCACGAATCCCTACCCTTCATAGCGCTCAAGTACCAAAGTACAGAAGTAGGACTTAGCATATACCATGAATCCTTACCCTTCATGGCGCTCAAGTACCGAAATACACAAGTAGGACTTAGCATAAACCATGAATCCCTACACTTCATGGCGCTCAATGAAAATAAGGCTTTAACTCATCATAGAGTAAACCCCCCACTAGGGCCGGCAATCATGGAACCTTTAAATTCCATGGTGCGTCCAAATGCTTATGATGCATGAATGCCTTTAATTCTCTTTATCAATTTAACATACCATGATATCAATACTTCCATAATCACTTGAAGGCCATAAGTCCTCAAAGGACACATCACATATATCAATTCTCAAAATCATGGATTTACAATTCAACAACATATCTCAATAAACCACAAGGCATTCATGTATACATTAATTTAGTCATTCATAATTATTCATCACAAATATATACTGTATGACATCCATAGAACACTCAATAACACCCATAATAATCAATAATCGCCCAATAATTCATAAATAAATCATTACCCCCATGGAAAATATCATTTTCATCCATAATAATCATCATAGGTAAATTTTAGAAATTTACAACAGCAACATACATTAGTAACAAGACCATAATATGAGCAAATCAAATTCTTTTTAAGTAATTCCACTTTCTGTAGTTCCATAACAAAATTATCTACAACATTCATGAAGACCACAATTTTAAATTCCAAACAGAAACATCACATAATCACATAATAGTCAATAGGTTATCATTTTTCATTATCACCAATTGCTGGAAAATTTACTAGTTTGGCAATCTTTAGTAATTTAGCTATAACTCATGGTATAAAAATAATTTTTGAATGAGACCAAGTTCTGTGTTTCAATAATTTCATTATCTATAATTTTTATAAAGACCAAAAATTCCAAATCCCAACAGAAATATCACAAATTCATAGTATACTAAACTATCTCAAAGAAAGTAACAAAACATACATATGTTGGTAAATTCAACGTTTCTGGAGTTACAAAAATAATTTTGGCATGAGACCAGTTCTAAATTACTCATAAAACAAATATCTAAAACTTTTATGAAGACACTAAACACTAATTCTCATCACAAAATTCCTAGTTTTAAAAATACAAACAGTGGTTCACGTTAGCAGATTTTCAGCATGAACATATTTCTGTATTTTAGGTATAACTAGACCTACAAATATCCTTTTAACTTGAAACCACTTTTTATAGATCCAAAACATAAATATCTACAACTTTTATGAAGACATCAAAGTCTAAATATGTATGTATAATTCCCAGAATATTAATATTTACACAAAATAGAAGGTACATATTCTAGAACAGACATACTGTAGTAGTTTGACTATAACTCATGCTATACATATCCAAATCAGTTGGTTAAAGTCTTAAAATTAATATAACAAAAAGATCTACAACTTTGATGAAGAAGGCAGAGTCAAATTCACACATTTTTAGCTTCAAAATTAAGTAACAAGTTACGAAAATAAATCTGGAAATCCTAGAACAGCATACAATTCTACCCATTCCATATTTATTCACAACCCTATCCCCTCTTACCTTAATGGAGGTTCCTAAAGTGGTTGAAAGTGTTGTATTATTGTCCTAGTTTCAGATAAAGAGTGAACTTAATGGAGAAAATAAAAGAAAATAAGAGAGAGACTTCACTAACTTTAGCCTGTTCTAAGAATTCAGACTTGGGAGTAAGATGTAGTGTTAATTTAATGATACAAATGACAAGTGGGGGACAAGCTTTTCATAATGGGATTGTAGCGGGATGTTAGGTGCATTAATTGTGGTGATAATGGAGGTTTTAGGTGAGAAAAATGGGCTGGATTGTTGACCATTTTCGCAGCCTACATAATGTAGCTTGTTTGATTGAAGTAATTATCAATTCTGACACTGTTTCGGTATTTTGGGCATATCTCTCTCATATCTTAATGGATTTTAACAAATTTGATCTTGTTGGAAATTTAAGACAACGAGGAACAACTTTGTAGTTTACCACTTTTTCAAATTCGAAATCTAATTAGGCATTAAAATATGTACAAAATGATATGATTGAAGTAAAATATCAATTCTGACACTGTTTTGGTATTTTGGGCATATCTCTCTCATATCTTAATGGATTTTAACAAATTTGGTCTTGTTGGAAATCTAAGACAAAGAGGAACAAATTTGTAGTTGACCATATTTCCAAATTCGGATTCTAACTAACAATTAAAATGTGTACAAGATGACGCATTTTGAGTGGAGTATGTGGTAATTTGATGAGAGTAATTGGAAAAGCCAAAGAAATTAATAACTAAGGAAATAGGTAATAAGTTATTTGATTAACTTTTACCTAAGGTATAAAGTTAAAATTATTTACCATGATAAAAGATTAAATTGAAGATGTTTTCCTAACCAAATTTATATAGAAAGTTGAGATAAAATGGATAATATCATTAACGGTCTAACTCAAAATGATTATACATGAGAATGAAATTTTTTTGGGATGTTACATAACTTCCTATCAATCACTTTGCAAGTTGCTTTACAACATGCAGTTGCATAAATCAACTCTGATCCACTGGTATCGAGAGAATGACTCGTACCTTAAACCATGGGTCTCATGCGTGATGCTGGAAGCTGGTGTTGGGTCATAATCTTATACGAGATGCCAGTAATGCATGGCGGCTTTAGGTCAAATTATCATCCTACCTATAGGTCGGTATCGAGATCAGATCAAATTTAATATAATAATATTAAATCTCTTTATCATTTTGTTTATAAATCATCAAATGTTAATAATTTCTAATAGCAAAAAACATACTCATTTTTAGTTTTTTAATTAGACTTTATTTTTATTGTTAAAACTTTATTATAAATTTTCTAATCATTTCAATTTTAAATATTTTCATTACTTTATAATTTTTCAAGAGTTCCAAAATTGAAAAAAGTGAGAAAATAGAAATATGAAAAATAAATTAAAAATATTAATTTTTTAAGATTTCTAAAAATATATTAATTGCATGATGTGTTTGAGAATGAGATGAAATAACAGAGAAGTTACTGTAAGCCATGATAAAGGTGGTATAAAATGTTAAATTCAACCTTTTCTAAAATAATAAACGGATTTAAGTTACATGTGTAAGTTGCACGTAATTTTTGTATTAGGAACTCAAGTTGACTATCTAAACCTCCACTCCGAAGGTAATTTACTTGTTGATTAAATAATAGACGCAGAATGATTTTATACTATAAATTATAGAGTTTCTTAATTGGGTAAGTTACTTTATTGATCTAACAAAATAAGTAAAATGCACATTATTATACAATATTTATAATGGTCTATTTGGGAATAGATTTTCTCATTGAAGTAATATAAGTTGTTATTTTTTAGATACTTAAATAATTAAAACATAATAAGAAATTAATCTCTGGTCATACTTTAAATACTGAAAATCTTAAACCTTATAAATGACATTCAACTTCTTTATGTTGAAAAAATAAAACACAAAGAAGATAAATTTTCTTTTCCATATTTGCATTCTATCTATATATTTATTTGTTGGTACTCGGTATCAAACTCATGGACTACGCATATAGCAAAAGTTTCTTAATTTGATACATTCAAAAGTTTCTGTTTTTGACTGCCTAAATATAGTAAAAAGGAAATAAGAATTTTTAGCTTAGAATTTCCCTTCCATGAATAGCATACTATTGAATATGCCATAACATTCCTACTGTAGAATTTTTCATGACAAAATATACGTGGAGTGAATTAATCTCTCCATTTACACATGTCGTTTTATATTATCTTCTACAAATTTTTTAAATTTGAAGAATATAGTAAATGAGTAATTACTACCAATTCAAAATAAATAAATATAAATTTTATTTTAAACAAAAAAATCTTACATTATCTTGCCACCTGGTTACTTTTTACTTTATAACTATCGTTCCTAACATGAACGTAGGATAATGATGCATAGTTACTTTATAATTATCATTCGTAACATGTACGTAGGTTAACGATGCATTTATTGACTGCATAATCAAACTCATAGGCAAGTTAAAAGTATATAGCTCAATTGGTTAATTAGTGTACATAAATTATGGTAAAATCAAGACACTTTGTTCAATTTCTACGTATTAAACAAATACTCATTCAGACAACCGCAACCCCTTATCCCCTTTACCAGGTATCCGTATGTGCTAGGATTAACTTGTTATTAAAACATATTGATTTATTTAATGATTTCCTTAATGAAAAGCTCTTAAACTCTCACTGGTTTAACGAGAGGAAAAAACCAAAAGCAAAACAAAAGTTCAACAGATATACCTTCACATCATCAGTGAATTAAAAGTCATTCTGAATATTTTTAAATAATTATTACAGAAGTAAAAAAAACTAACTTTCATATCAATTCATGATTAAATGACAGTATTTTCCATTTTTTTTTTAAAGCTTTCAAATACTGAATCAACGATTTCATGGCAATCGGGATTCCCCTATTTTGGAGAACAAAAACCCTGCAAATTCTATATCGATCCTTCGGCAGGAAGGATATCGTTGACCATTCCCTATTAAATATAATGAAATGAGAGCTATAAGTTGAAGTTGAGTGAATAAACAATAATGTAACACAGAATACACTTGATTAGCCATTACCTAAGCGGTGCATAGGCGTACACTACAGTGAAAAGGGTGTATACACCAAGAGTAAGGACCAAAAAAAATTGAGTTATATAAACACGTACATCCGTCCTGAAGGGTAAGGTTGTATTAGCCAAAAACGGCGACAAGCAAGCAAACAATCAATTTACTTCTCTCCCACATGCTGCAAACATGGCCAGTTTGACTCACAGATGTCACGCGGGGAACTACCATCATTATCCTTTGAATCTATGTCTGCACTATGCTTCACTAAATACTCAGCTATGCCTTCTCTCTCACACGTAACCGCGTAATGCAATGGAGTTTGTCCATCATTATCCTTTCAAAAGATAAAACATTGTCTCATCAACAAAAGGTAGCTCATTAAACATTAAGCAGCAATTAGAAAATGCACAAAAGCATCTCCAAAAGCCTGAGCTAATCTCTCGAGATCATGCTACCTCAGCAGTGAGGAATAATGTCTTGTTCAAAATACAATTAAGATTTGCTGTGTTTTTATAAAGAGTTACGGCAATGGCAACAAAGCAATCTAAATATATAGATGTATACCTTGGCATTTACATCAGTATTCCTGCCAACAAGCAACTCTGTGACATTCTGGTGGCCTCGATCCACAGCCCAGTGTAATGGTGTCCGGCCCTCACTGTCTGCATTCGTTTTTTTTTTTTGAAAAAAAGGCATTGATAATAAAGAAAAGCATAGATAATAGTCAAAAGCAAATATTAAGTGGCATGAGAAAGTAATATCAACCACAGTAATAGCACCATGGATCCTTTTAGGAGTCATTGGCAATCAAGAAAAGATTTTAAAGTGGCAATACAGATCACTTAACTTCAGCCAATTTCTCTTACCAAATGTGGGTCCTACAAGATTTGGGGCTTGTTTGTTTCTTGTTTATTTAAACCATTTTCTGCGTTTAAAAAATATACTAGTTTGGCAAGAGTAGTTTCTGAAAACTATTTTTAAATTAATGTATCTTTTTCACTTTTTAAAACCACAAAATCAAAATATATATAAGTTATAAATAAATATTCTAGCTTCACATGAAATAAACATTATTGTTGCTTTTCTACCATGGTTGACTTGTAAGTTTCTTAATTTTTATTCTTGCTTAAACTTCTTCAGAGAGGTTTTGATCAACTATCGACATTATCCAACAATGTGCATCATTTAGAAAAATCTATGGGCATTTAGCAGCCATAGGAGACTTTCTTGAATATGTTTTGAGTTGTAAATATTTCACAATTGGAACAATGCTGTGCCTGGTTCTTGTTGCAGTATTGTATACATATTATAAAGGCAATTATTTTACAGATGTTGAAAATGTTGAGAAGACTCTATCAAAACTTCAGCAAGTTTGGAAGTACAATTAACTTTGGGAAAGGCTCTTGTTAAACATGCTTTTGTCGTAGTCAGGCTAGGTAGATCAAGTGGTGTTTCAGTTAGCTTAGCATGTGTACTGATCATAGCTCGGGTTTTTAGTATAACACACCCTAAAACAAAGCACCTGCCACAGGTTTTAGAAAGTGTGAAGATTCATATACCCATGTTAGGCTTGTCAAGTTATGCCGCTAAAATTTAGGTAGATGTTGTCTAACTATGTTAGTAATAGTATTTTTTAATGCGGCGCACCAGCTATTTATGAGAAGCTTGGTAAATTCACAAACCAAAAAAATAAAAAGTTACTGATAACTCAGCACACTGAAGAATAATGTACATCTGGAAAAGCAAATAGCTACAGATAACTCACCCTTCAAATTCACTGAAACGCCACTTTCAATACACTTGAGCAGATTAGAAACATCTCCTTCTCTGGCAAATCCATGAATAGCTTCCATTTGCCTGTAAAGAAAGCAAATGAAACATCACTGTCTCATCATTTTATTCTTTCCAGAAAAAGCACCCTTTTGATAATGAAGCTTCTTGCCTACGGAGTTTTATTGCTGTTCAACTGTTGTATTCATCATAAAATATCCTTGATATTTTATAACTTTTAAAAAAATTGTGATCAGCTTTGGTAAATGGCTTATGGGGCTCAGTAATAGGTGAGGATTGGTTATTAGCATCAAGACACAACAAAAATGGGACATGAGACATGAAAAGAAGACATTCCAAAGATTCAACAGTTTGATAAATGCTAAGAAACTTCAAAGTTGTCAACATAAGAATACTTGTTCCCTCCATACAAATACAACAGTATTACTCGAGGATTCCAAACATTCCTAAATTGCACCATATGCTAATTATATTTTGCAATGGTTGCTGCAAACTAGCAACATTATAGTAAATGCTGAAATGGCCTATTATTGATGGTGACAAATTGGTGGGTGGATAAAATTCCTAACAAGTGATAACTCCATACAAAGCAATTGTGTTGATTAGTTATAGAAAACATAGCACCAAACCATACAAGTAAAAACAAGGTATTTTGATACTATCCATCCTGAGATATAGGTAACCAACTCTGCTAGGAGGTTTAGGTATTCATGTCGTAACTTAACCAATGAATATGCTTATATGCATTGTTTCAGAAGTTCAAAATACATAGATAATCATAGAAGTTTAAATCCCTGGAAGTTGCATTTGATCAACATTGATCACTCCCAACCCACAAAGCAATATTTTCTCCTCCTCCATTTAAAATAGCCATCCAATTCATTACATTTTAATTTGACAAAACACTTCAAGTGAATCCTAGCATATAATAAAAACATAGTTAACAAAGAGAGAAAAATCTTATGCAGTTATTCCCTTTGGGAAAGAGCTGTGACAAACACAAAAGAACAATTTCAGTTGAAGAAATGATAACGAAGCGGCTAGTGACAAACCAAATTGTCTCGGGAAAAGAAGCAAATGTGACCAGTGTCGTTTAATTAATTCCTTTTTTTATAAATGTAATAGTTAATTATAAGTACCAAACTATAATATAAAAAAAAAAACCAATATAAGAGGAGCACACTGTGCAAGATCAATTCAAAGCTTTCAGAAAGAATCCTGTCAACATACAGATAATTAAAGCAGGGGATTGGAAGCCTTAGCACCCTGAGCATGGATTACTCTCATTCCAAAATCGTGCAAGGAATTTCATAGGACCAAAATAAATAAGTAAAGAACAAAATTCATCATTCTAATTACAGCACATTCGTCATAGACATTGAAACATCAATGTAATTACATTTAGCAACACACACACAGAACAAACTTTGACATATTGCCACACCACGTATGCACAAAATCTCATACAACTTTTAGTTTTAGGGATCTTACGAGTCACTGCCATATTCCTCTTCATAAACAAAAGTGCTGAATACTGGTCCCATTGTTCCTCTAGGCTCTGAACTATGGCCGCCACCATCACCACTTTTATTCTTCTGTCACAGAAACTAATATTAAGGTAGAGCGAAGCAAATTTATACACCAAAAAAAAGGTAATTAAACATACTACTTTCATTATAAATACAAATTCCCATCATTTTGATTTTTGATTATAGAAGTAGTGATTCATCCATCCTGCGCGCAAGAAACAGTTTAGCTCACCAAAGATGAACCATCAAGCCAAGTGGGATACAGCTCCGTCACAATATCAATGTACTTTTGCATGGCATCTTCTGGAGGCATAGCACCCAATTTCTGCCAAGCTTGCCTACAAAAGGACAAAGAGAGGAAGAACCAAATTATCAAACGAGTAAGGAAAGAACCATATTTGATCACCCAGCATAAGATATTCCTCACATTATTAGCCTACCAAATGCAGCATTTTACTGCAACCAATACCAACATAAACAGAAAAAACCAAGAAGAAGAAGACGAAGAGGATTTACTGTTGTAGTATCAGTCTCATCTTTAACAGTAAAACCACAAATACATCCAAAATAAGCTAAATGACCATCAATCCCACGTTTAATTTCACTCTTTCACAAAATATCCCAAATACATATCATAAACCTTCCCTTAACAAACAGTACGCACTGCTAAAGCCCTTTCCAGTTCTTCCTTTTCGACTCACACTGAACAATTCTAGAGAAAGCGAAAAAGTAACAGCGAATTGCGAACAATACCATTTGGCACGTGCGGTCATTTTCAGCGGCGAAGGTTGTGGCGTGCTGCAAGGACCTTCGGTGGCAATCTTGTACAACCCGTAAAGCTGAAGCTGAACCTCGCTGGACACCTTCTGCGAGAGGCGATCCGCGGCGGCGGCGGCGACGAAAGCCGTGGCGGCGCTAAAAGCCTCGTCCAATTCGGTGCTCTCAACCCCTTCCCAATCGTCGTCATCATCGTCATGGTCACCGTCCAAGCTTTCGTTCCTGACACTACCTTGCTCGGCCATGACGGACTCGGCCTCCATCTCGAAGTGGCGCGTGGCATCGGAAACGGTGTCGTCGCGTTTGGCGGTGGAGGTGGCGGTGCGCGTGATGGTGAGGTTGTCGTCTTTGAATGAAACGACGATAGAGATGAGCTTTGCGAGAAGGTAAGAGAAAATGAGACCAACGACGATGGATTGAATAAGAGACTGCCACTCTCCCATGGTCGTTGATGAAACCCTAGAAATTTCAAATAGGTTTAGCTTTTTTGTGGGTTGTTTGGGAGTGACCTAAAACCCTAGCTTGTGGTTTCGCAGAGGGAGAGAGGAACCATTGAGATTGACGGAGAAATTGAGAACGAAGAAAGATTGCGAAGGAATTTTCAGAACGAACCTACCATGCACTGCGAAGAAAAGAGAGAAGGGTCTCTCCGTGTGTTGCCGCTGAGAGTAATTATCACCTGCTTCGAGGTTAACCTCTGATTTTACAACATCGTCCGTTGATTGCGACACGTGTTGGGAGCCGTGAGACGATCGTCGGTGATTCAAAGGGTTAGAGGAGAGGGAAAAGAAAAAAAGAATCTTTTGGAATAATTTATGGACCACGCTCTTGAATTAACTTCCTCTGGTCCAGAGACTAGCGACGGTAAATTGGGTTGGTGGACCAGGGTTCCAGCCCATCTAGACTTACAAAAGTTGAATTGATTGTTAGATATAAAACATGGAAACTCTTGCATTTTTACAATATAAATGTAACATCCCGGATTTTTAAATAAAATAAATTTATTGGATGATGATAATTGATTGTTTATGGTTAAATAATTATGGGAGATGTTGTTAGACATTAGAGGTGAATTATCGGTAAATTAAGACTAACCGGAACCGGAAGAATTAACTGGTGATGTGGGACCCACGTGATTTAATTAGATGTTTGACGGGTCTAGAATATTCGGAAAATTATCGTGGTTAAGATGGTATATTTAAAATGATTTTTGGTGTCAAGAAAATAATTAATTGGACTCGATGTATGATAATAACCGGGGAAAATACGAACCAATTGGAATTAAAAGAAAACCAAAAATTCCTTTTCTTCTCCCATTACCACCGTGGCCTCTTTCTCTTTATCACTTGGTTCTTTTACCCGTTGGATAATGGGAAATTATTACCCATTGGTAAAAGCAAAATGTGACATCCTTTTAACCATTGGACAATGTCCAATTTTGGTCTAATTTTTCCCTTCTCTTCCTCATTCTTGGTACACTTTTCTCCTCCACTCCATTTTTATCATTTTCTTCTTCTCCTTCATTCTTCTTTTGCACAAACCGTGACCAACCCTCTTCTATACCCATTTTCATCAAAACTAATACAAAAGCTTGGATTTGTGAGGCTTGAATGGCATCTATGGAGCTTGGGAGCTTGTGGGATCATTTCCTCCCTCTTCCTCACTTCATTTTCGTTTGGTGGAGCTTAAGCTTGAGGTAAAGATTTCTTACCTCCACCTTGCTTTATTTATGGTTTTGGGGTTGTTGGGTTGAAGATGGTGATGTTGAACCCTTGCATGTGGGTGGAAATGGAAACCCCAAGTATTAATAATTTGGGGATTTTGACCCACTTGATGATCTTGATAATTTTGGTACCTTAGAATGATGTTATACATAGAAATGAATATTTGAAGGATAGGAGTTGAATATTGATGTTGATAAAATGGTGAACTAAGTCATGAGTTACAAATGAAGATGTATGCATGTATATAGGTATGTTGATTTGAGGGATTAATCTTAAAGTATTGATGTTGTTGGGTATAGTTAACCTTTGAGACTTAGAAGATCTTTGCTTTGGGGAAAGGAATTCCCGAAGCCTAACATAGGCATATGAATTTGGGGTATAGACAAGTCTAGGACTTGATCATAAGTTAAGAGAAATGATGTTTTGTGATGATTTATTGATTATATGTGTATGTGTAATTATGGATAGGATTGTATTCCGGACGATGATGCATATTGATCAAAGCAATCGGAGCGTTGGTGATCTATCCTGAACCGGGGTCAAGAGATCCGGTGTCGGGCCAGTCACAAATAGTGAGATGATTACGTCTCTAAAGACCGGTTATGTGAGTATCCGGTCTATTTATCCGATGTATCTGTATGAAGAGAGCGGATTAGGCATCCTGGAGGTCCTTCACACCATCCTCACGCGTTGATGTGGGCGAAAGGTGGTGTCACCTGCAAAGATTCTCCGACGCTCAAGTCAGTGATAATATTCCAAGTGAGGAATGTTTTCAGAGAGTAATTGCAAGTTGAAAAGTAGTCGAAGATCCCCCTCTCCATTGAGGAAGAGAGTTCATATACCTGATTGGCTCGATATACGAGGATTTGTTAGTGGGGAACCACTAACCTCCAATAATATTATAAATTATTATTTTATTGCGCACTTGCCAGTATGATTGGGTCAAGTGGCTATTTTATATTAAGCGTAGGGAGTGTAGGCTGGTCTTAGGGGATAAGTTGATCATTCCCGTGAGCAAATTTTGGCTCGTAGTGTGGGAATTATTGATCGGTCCCTGTAGCAATGCCCTTTGTCTTCTGTATGGTGACGTGTATGTTATCCGGTGTCATGGTGTTATCCTGGACAACCGGTATAGGGAGAGCGCCTGATACAGAATTAGAGTCCGGATGTATACCGATGACACCGGTTGCACGTTGACAAACTGTCAAAAACGTTGAAATATGTCTTGTAGAATGGATACCGGTATCGAGGCCGGATCATTTGGAATTTTGATTTTTTCTCTCAAGGTAGGAGAGGAGTTTACATTTCAATTGCATGAGTGATTAATTGAAAATTATGTAAATGTGTGAACTCGTGCAATGCCTTGCCATAAATGCCTTATATGATTGATTTGATGAAGTGATGAATGATGGCTTGGCTATATTGATTGTTATGAAAATGTATGTATGTGTATATATATATATATATATAATGTTGATGATAAGTGTTTGATGGTCCCTTGGTTGGACATGAACTAAATGATGGTAAAAATTTATGAATGAATGAGTTAAATAAAGTGTAGAGGACTGTTTTGAGATGAGTAATGTGGTAACGAGAGGTGTCTTAAAGCCTTCATTTTATAGTTGATGAATCAGAATTTAAAAGAGTGATTGATGAGTGGAAATGCGAATTTCCGAGTATGAATGGGTGGTGAGAGTTTTATATGTCTCATGTGATGTGTATGATGTAATGGTGGTGAATCAGTTGGCCTAGAGTGAGAATTCATGTGTTAAGTTGTAAGAAGTGCTAATTCTGCATAAGTGCTGATATTCTCGCTCAAGCGAGATGGGATTCCGCCTAAGCGAGAGTCCCCTGCTTCAGTTAATTCGCTTCTGGACCAATCTCGCCCAGGCGAGTGAGCTTTCCGCTCAAGCGAGATGAGTGAGTGGTGAATGGGTGAGGTGCTGGACGAATTCTGTCCGAGCTGGAGTCTTAATAACTTCATGAGGTGGTGAATTTCCGAGTAAGATCCTGAGCGAGCTATGTCCGAGACGGGACCTTCCGAGTGGAATATTGTTGTGAGCTGTTCCGAGTAAGGCTATAGCCATTAGGCCTGTTTCCGAGTGGTGAAAGCTTACATGGACTCCAAGAGAAATGTATTCTGAGAGAAATCCATTTTAATAAACCTATTCCGAGTGGGATCTTAGCGAGAGAATTTCCCGAGTAATGATAGGTCTAATTATTTCCGAGTGGAAATCCCGAATGAACCTCTCCTGAGGGGAGTGTGATTGTGATGGTTCTGATTGAGGTATTCTAGGAGTCCTCTTCCGAGAGAATAAAGTTATATATTCCGAGTGGACAAGATTTAAATAGATCCGAGTGAGATAGCTTGGTGAATTCCTCCGAGTGATGGGAGGTCAGAGTAATTCCGAATGGAACTTGATGGTGGAGTCCGAGTGTGATACTCCAGGTGTGTAATTCCGAGTGGGGATTGGCACCGATGGGGACATACTGTGAGTCTGTCCAGATGTATTCTGGAATAGCTCCGCCCGAGTGAAAGGCTTAGTGCTAGGAAACCTAGCCCGAGAGAAAGAAAAAGAAGTTGTTTTAGAGATAATTTCACCGAGTGAAAGCCAGGCGAAAGATGGGTCGGCTTTGTAATCAGTTTACCGAGTGAAAGACTGATTGAGATGACTCGGTTTTGGAATGAAATTACCGAGTGAAAGACTGATTGATGACTCGGATTCGGAATGAATTTACCGAGTAGAAGACTGAATGAGAGAGGAGTCGGTCTGGATTATCTTGCTGAGTGGAAAACCTGAGTGCTTTGAGCCGGTTTTAGGGAAATTCTGCTGAGTGGAAACCTGAATGTTGGGAGTCGGTTTTGATAGATTTTACCGGGTGGACAACCGAGTGAGATGAGTCGGTTTTGAATGAATTGCAGAGTGAAAATTGAGTGTTGGTAAGGACGACCCCTGGTCGGATTTCGCTTAAGCGAGTAGGTGCCTCGCTCAAGCAAGTGTTAGAGGAATTGGTTACTGGATAATCCTCGCTTGAGCGAGTGACCGAGTGTGATGGTGCTTCGCTCGAGCGAGTGAGTGTGAAAATGCTACTGGATGTTTTTCGCTTACGCGAAAGGGAGTCGCCCAAGCGAACCTGGCCTGTCTCGCTCAAGCGGATGTGAATCTCGCTTGAGCGAGTTTTCCCTAGAATTGAATTGTTCTGTTTATTTATGGTGGCAGACTTATATTAGACCCTCCTTCTTAGCATTATGAGGTAAACATGAGACGGATATGGGGATGTATGAGAAATAACGTGATGATGATAAAACATGGTGGTGATTAAGGTTGATTGGTGCATGGGAATTAATTAATTATGTATTTACCACTTGAATTAAAATAATGAATTATGATGTATTTGCCACCCAGAATAGAATGATGAGAGGATGATAATGAGATTGTGATGGTATGGTATGAGATATACCCTAGAACGAAGTTGAAATTTATGAAAGGATAAATAAATGACATTAAAATATGATAGATGATGAGGTTGAGCACCCTCTTGCACAAAGAGGTGTATATTTATATTGATGAATTGTTGTGTGCCATTGTGTGTGATACAAGCATGGTCTTGTATGTGTGGTGTGAAATATGAAATTGAAAATGTGGTGAATGCCACACAAATATATATATATATATATACATATATATATATATATGTAAGCATGAGACAATGGTAACGAATAATGAGATGAAAATCCACTAAATAAAAGTGTGATAATATTGATGAATATTATGTGATATTGAAATGCCATAGTGGCTGATTGCAAGTATTGACTTGCGTGTATGATGTGAAATATATGTGAAATATGTTGAGATGAAAATGCCACATTAAAACTTGAAAGCAATGACTAAGAAACAAACAATGATGAAATCCATTAAGGTGTATGGTGGTGTTGGTGATTATGATGATGATGTTTGATGAGTGGCATTTAGGATGCACAGAGTGAGAATGCATTTGATTTTCATTGCATTGCATCCATGGCATATCGATCGCTGTCTATGTGGAATATTAGGGGGTTTCACTAGGCGGGCCTAGTGGGAGGGCGGCTCAGTGCACGAGCGTATTGTTGTTTTCCCCTATGACTCGGTGTGTGAGTCACGAAGCTGTCCATAGTTTGGTGATGAGGCACCCTATGTGGTAGGCCCAGTGGGCGGGTGGCTCTATGGTAAGCGAGTTACCTCGGTGTCCGACGGGACACGACTCTCTCTATGTGTGTTCGAGAGGGGCCCGTAGCACTTTTGGCAAGTGAGGCCATGTTGTTGATCCGCAAGTCACAGGGTGACTAGTGCTACAGATGGGCGATAGCGGTTTGGTACCAGTAAAAGATGTTGTTGAGATGCATGCATGCTTTGAGATATGTGTACACATTTTTCTACTGCAGTAGGGGCATAGTAGCACACCTATGCTCGACCCACAACCTGGTGTTTATTCCCACAGTCGAATCCGTATTTGTTGTTGATTATTCCATTGTGCATATGCATTAGCCATAAGAGCATTTGCATATAGCATGGAGATATACCAGAATATGATGATGATTGATGATGGTATGGTGTTGATGAGATGGGTAATTAATATACCGAAAGACCACATAAAAGTAATAAATAATATGAATGAATGAAATGATGTGGATATGACGATATGTATGATATGGCCCAATTAATGAAGGGCGTATTTGTTTATGAATGATAATGATTATGTTAGCCTGTGGTGGCTTTGATGAAAGACCTGAATGGTCTATATTGATATGTGTTGGCCCATTGTGGCGGTGTGATGGATGTGTATATGCTTGTTTTGCTATGATTTGATGTACAAGTATATATTGATGAATTAATGATATATGATGATTGTTGATGTGTTTAGCAAAGCATACATGATGTTGATATGCATATGCATATAATTTCAATTGTATTCATATCGTCATTTGAAATGTATAACTCACTCTCCCATGTGGTCTACTTTTTAGTATTGATGCAGGAATGCCATGGGAAGGGGATGTTTTTAAAGTAAAGCATTTGTGAAGGTATAATAGTGGTAATGGAATGCCTTGGCCAGCAGCATTGTAATGTAATGTGTTATGTATATAATGGATAACATGATGTATATAATGTATATAATGTATATAATGTGTTATGTATATTGATGGACGAATTGTGAATATAATTATACATTTGGATGATGTACTAATAGTGGAGATATATGAATTGAGGTTGGACTGGTTATGATCTATTATAAATATGAATGTTGGAGATGTATGTTGCATGATCATACAGATAGGTATATACATACATCGTAGGCATTGCATGCTTATGTGATTATGTAAAATGATGATGGTTGTATATTAGGCTTACCATATGCCATTGCATTCTTGCCGAGCCTTTTCTCATATCTTCATATATGGGACTAGGCGTGTGCCTGGTATACACATTCTTCCTCCGCTGTAAACTCTGTTATTTTTGTATACCGAATGGGCAAACTATTTCTCGATCCAGTTATAGGTTTCTAAATCTCACTCTTTGGTTTTCTGTAATTCGGGTCTTGATGTGATCATGGTGGTGTCTTGGAAATATTTTCAAACGCGAAAAATTTATTCATATTTTTATTAATTATGACGATTACATCGGTTCGAGTACAGAAAATCAGGGGTGTTATAATAAATACTATAAAGATTTGATTAGCTTGTAAATTCTTTGAATAAGAGAGATATTGTTATGTTGCACTTTGAGGATGGTTCTTTATATAAGTCTTAGAGAAGTATATGTTGTGAGATAAGAGAGTATTCTTCCTTTATGCTTGTGAAAGCTATTGAAGTTCTGAGTAGTTGAGAAAACACATTTGTTCTTGTTAGACCTTTTATCAACTTTTGTCTACTAATTTTCCTTTTTCAAGAGAGTAGTTAGGGTGCTTCTATAGGATAGGTATGCTTTTAAAACCTATAAAAAGGTTTGTACTCATTACTTGGTCAAAATGGTTCTAAATTAGTATTAAAGAACAAACTTTAGCTTATATTTACTATCTTTTTCATTGGGGTGTCTAAGGTTGGATATTTAGGTGTTTGAGTTTTTTAGACATCAGACAACTTCTTAGAACCTCTTGTTTCTTGCCTTGTGACTTGTATTTACTACGAAGTACACTTAGACAACTTTGAAATATTACTATTACAAATAATATAATGTTTTTCTCATAACCAAACCTTTTGAGGGGTTCTAGAACCCCATATATTCTTTCAAACCTAACATTCTCTCCCATTTTGATTAATTACAAACATTAGATTATTTTGATTAATAAAAATAGGAAGTAAGCAAACATACAATACTTTCCCTGAGCTTATGCATTCATATACCAAATTGTCCTAGAGATTCCCTTAGACTAAATTTTTGTTCATCTTAATTTGGACAAGTATATGGCTAGAAAACATATAATAGAAAAGATTATATTAGAACATACAATTTCATATGGTATGCATAACTCAATATTAAAAAGCCTTTAAAGAAATCATATTCATATACTACATAGAGTAACCAGCTACCATAAACTTTGAAATATATTAAGCATGTGTGCCCAGAACATTCAAAAAGTACATTAAGAATATTAAACCATACCATTAAAGCAAAAAATGCAAAATGCTTTAAGAAGTAAAATGAAACTTAAATCCCAACACCACTTTTATTTGATTATTTTGTATATTCTTTTTGTTATTAAAAAACTAAATTTCAATCAACCAACCACTTTTGTAAACATGTATTTATAGTTTTTTTAGTTGTTGCTTTGTAAATATCTTTTATTTATTACTGAGTTATCTTACACGTCCTTGTGAATTTGACACTCTAACTCATATTTCAAAACACCCGTGACTCATTGGTATGTTTGCAAACAGTTTTTATAACACCTCATGTGGTCATCACATGTCTCTACTCTCTATGTCGCCACCACTGGACAAGCTAAACATGAACAACCATCCTTTACAAAATATCTATGTTTGTAGTGGTATCTTTGTGGATCCTCTAATCATGTCATCAAGGTGACATTGAGAGTCTGGTAATAGAGGCATAAAGGACGTGGTCATGGACGATAGGGAGATGGAGGAAGCGACAACAGAAATGGCTGTTGTAGAGCTGCATGCAGCAACACAAATGAGTCTGACGATGTTTCCGTTTTGTTTTTTTTATATTTTATTTTGGTAAGAAAAGAGTTATATTTTGTGATGGTAGGGGATGCTTATTTCTCTATTGAGGTGCTTGAATTATTATGGTGAGTGATGCGATTTTAAGGTTTTTGGTTTAATTATTGAGAGAGTGTGGTGAATATCGTTTATAGTGGCTTTGTTTAGTTAATAAAATGGTGAGAGAGAGAGAGAGAGAGAAAGAAAAAGCTAAAGAAGATGACGAGTCTGACGTAAATTAATTAAGGTATCAATTTAAAATTATAACCCTTCATGTCACATCAACTTCAATAGAGTAGTGTAAAGAGAAATTTAATAAAAGAAACTTATTTGACACACCTTTAACAATAACGACTTATTTAGGGAAAAAACCTTTGAAACTAAATTAAAACAAACTAATGAAATAAAAGATATAAATAATAATTCAACCTAATTAAAATACAAGAAAGAGGATAGACAAAAATATACTTAAGCACAAAAAAACAAAAATGGAGAAGACAATACTTAAACAGAGAGTTTTAAAATACTAGTTCATTTATTCTTTAGTACCGATAACTTTTATATAAAAGTTACTAAATTAAAGCTGTAAATATCCTGAACGGAGAAAAATGCAAGCGAGGATAATCGTAAAACATAAATGCGCATCCAGGGAATCGAACCCCGGTCAGTACCGTGGGAGGGTACTATGATACCACTACACCAGATGCGCTGCTTGTAAGCTAGCTACGATGCAAATTTTATTAAACATTTCTAAGGTAATTTTAAATTTTTTTTTTGCAATATTTTAACCTGTCATTTGGTTTCAAAATATAGACCCTAAATTGATATCGGAATTTGATAGTACTAATACATGCATCCGAGTTCTTGGCGAGAATTTAAAAGTTAACAAGGTTGAACCAACTAGACATAGTAAAAACAATAACAAGTAAAATTGTTAATATCATACCAATGTCTTAAACTAAACCACAGGGAACAATACAAGTTATACAGAAAAACAAAGAATTTCATTTACTTTTGGAATTAGCATTCCTCTACTGGCTACCCTCACCAAAATATTTAGTGTGATGTTATGGCATAGCAGCATATGATACAAGAAATATAATAAAATGAATGAAGACTTGGCTTTTCATCGACATCCAAGTTCAGCTCTACCTTCATCTCCAATGGTCTTATTTGTGCATAGTTTCTGGAGATCAATGTAACCAATGATAGTGTCCTCGAAAACTGCATTGTCCAGCTTAGCATCATCGAAGGTGGACCCTGACAACACTGTGTTCTTAAACACAGCTCCTTCAAGATCAGCTTTCCCAAAGTTCACACGGTCCAACACTGCATTTGAGAAGTCCACCCCTGTAACATCCTTCAGTCATTGTCTTGTCTATGTGCCAAATAGCATGCATGAATCACAACTTGCATGTTCACATATTACTATGTAACTCTAGTCAACTGTACAATGAATAATGTCAAGGCATTCTTATATAGTTTGAGGAACCATTCGATTGGATAACAACTACCACTCTTGTTTCTGAGATTACTCATAGTCAATCACTTACATCCCCGATTTCAAAAACCATCACTTTACTCTTCAAAATTGGTCATCATCAATCAATTTCATCTTGACTTCAAGGATTTATAGCATGTTTGGAACTATGTATTTAATGTGAATTTTCACGTCAAATCCAAAGCAACAATATATAGCTCCTGCGGCAATGTGAAATTTCAATTTGGTTTGACACTATTCCAAACCAATTATTCAAATGGAGTTTGACCAACAACTTCATGTGTTAATCCTACTGCAGTCAGAACTAAATAAAGACATAATCGATACTATACAAATCCATGACTAAATTAATTGACAGGAGGAACTGGAGTAATGATTTTTGAAGTTTTCACACTAAAGTAATAATTTCTAAAAATGAGGATTAAAGTATCTGAAGCTACCAATTTTAAGTATGAAAGTAAAGGTTTACTCTATCTTTTATTATTCAAGCTAAGCAGATTGCTCTCAACAAAAAGATTAGGAAAAATGAAACTAAGCTAACATTTGATTATGCACAAGCACAGGTGAAAATATGTTGCTACCTTTAAAGCTGGCACCAACAGCATAGGCCTTTGACATTATAACTTCTGACATGTCAGCACCATCAAACTTAGCGTCTGACATGAGAGCTGCAGACAGGGACTTCCCCTTCAGGTTGGTTTTTTCATTTGTGAAATCGCAGAGCCGGAGATCTAATGGTTTGTCATACACACCATTTGCCTGACCAATTGTGTTGCCAATATATGCACGCTCACAGCGATTGGGCTCATTTGACAATGGTGGAAGCCTCTACAAGGAAAACATATTGAGTGTTGTATTCTCCTCCCCTTAAACTTTACAATAACATTATATCTGACATAATACATTCCAAGAACTGAATAATTTGGACATCTTATCGGAAGAAATATTAAAAAAATGGCGGGCTTAATTCATCCCACAACCTTGATCTTTTTCATACTGATATTATATTACCAAATGTTAGCTCAAGAGTTTAGGTTTTCTTAAGTTTTATAAACTGGATAATGGTCGTATTTTTAATCAATGTGAGACTTATTTTAACATTTTAACAAGAAAATTAAGGGAAAATAGGACCTTGTTGGATACCAAGGCGGGTCATATCTGCAAATGCTGTGAAAAACATCAATTGGTGGCTCTTAGGATTTGTACACATAACCATTGCTACCTATAAGCAACCTATTAATTTGATTTTATTAGACTTCCATACATAAATAAATGTAGGAACGTTTGATTTGATTTGAGAAGATATTTTCAACTTTTATGTTTAATTACAAAATTATAAGTTTTTTATTTTTAAAAGATTGTAATTGTATTTTCCTTAAGGTTTAAGAAAACAAACTTTTGTACAGGAAATTCCTAGCAAATGCATTGCAGAGAATGGTAGTTATGTTATGAGTGTTAAAACTGAAGGAGCTTATTTGGAACCTGGGTAGCAGCAGTAACGGGAAATGCAGCTGAAGAAACGGCACAAGCTGCAAGAATACCACAGGCCACACCCTTGATTCCATTGATATTAAGCAAACCTCCCCTATTCTCCGATCCATCTAACTGCGCTGCTCCTACAATACACCCAGAAAACATTCATTGGTCACACAAATCCTTCTACATTTTACTAACAAAACAACTTTCATGTACAAAAGCGTCACTTTGATGAGGTGAGAAGCAAATTACTAAGAATCATATTAATATATATATATATATATAGAAACAAGAGAGGGAAAGAGTAAGACCAGAGCAAGAAATAGTGAGTGTTGAAGTTGAAGGGGTGAAACATGGGCGTTTGGTTGAGCAGTTGGGTATGGACAAACAGTGTCGAGGGAGTGGAATTGAAACATTGGCCATTCTTCTTTCTTCACTTCACTTTCGGAACTTCCAGGCCACTCCATTGCTTATCTGTGGATAAATATGTTACATTGCATGAAACGTGGCACTACACCATTGCTTGTTTCTTTTGGCCATTTTTACTGATTATCTATCCTAATCCAACTACTGCTACATTATTATAGGTAAAGATTATTGTTAACTATAATAAGCCATATATCAAATTCGAATGTTTATTCAAGTAATCTTTTACTTTTAGATAAATTATTTTTTTGAAATCTAGAAATAAGATTATTAAGAAATTTTAAAAATATATTTGGTTGTTATTTAATTTTTTTTAGAAATAAAACTTTTATTCTCATCAAAATGTTATTTCTATATTTAGCCCAAGTAAAATATTCTTTAAAATATAAAGTAAATTTTTAAATCTACTTAAAAGAAAGTTTATTCTAGACTACGATGACATTTAGTAATTTTATATCATATATAAAATTTAATAATATGTAATATTAAGGGAACAGAAGTTTGATAATCTGTTCATAAAAGAAATTATTATTAATTTTTATTCTTGAAAATAATTTTATTATATTCTACTAAATATGAGAGCTTTTTTCAATCTTATTTACCTGAAAATATATATAAAAAACTACTACGTATCAAACACTCTCTAAGTAATAATATTTGACTCTATCTTACTATTAATAATGATTAATAATGTTAGAAAAAAATCCTAATGACATGTATATCTTAATGGAGATATTGGTAGTTAGTATATACACATACTGAATCTGACATTTGTTATCCTAAAGTTTAATAAGGGATTTGTAGATCTTGATCTCTTTAAGCAGTGTCTAATCTGGTGTTCTTTATGTTCGAGTGAGAATAATTGTCCACCTTCAAGATACTATAATGCTTAAGTTGGTAATAGATGCCAAAGTTTAAAGCTAAAGATAAGAGTGTAGTATCATATAAGATATGAGCATTTATGTGGTAGTATTTGTAGAGATTGAGTTGTAGATCCTTGTAATATTGATGATGTTGTTGGTACTTGTGAACACCTCTTTTTATCCGGCCAATTGGTACAGTTCCATCCTTTGGGCACTCTTTTTTACGCATGGTTTACTTAAAAATTCATAACTTCTTCATACAACCTTCGATTTGCGCAAACCCGGTCTCCAAATTTACGTAACAAAATTGTCTACGACTTTTATGAAGACCTTGAAGGCTATATCCTTACCAATTGATACAGTTTTAATAATCTTCATAGACCTATTACAGTTTCATGACTGCTCTATACACCTTTAGGAAAAAATTCATATCTCCCTCATCTGATACTGAAATGACTCCGTTCTTTTTGCTATGGATCCACATCAATACAAACTTCATGAAGGGCACAAAATCTAATTCTCCATCCATTTTGCCCAGTGAATTTATTTTGCTTGCAAATGTATTCCTGTCACACTCTGGATCAGTTTTCGTAGATGGGCTATATCTCCCTCGTTTCTTGATGAAAAGTTTTGTGCCTTATATCAAATTAAAGCTAAGAGAAAGACCTACAATTTTCATGCTGGACTCTCTTTCAAATTTGGCACGCATCTGTCCTTAAATATGCAAGCAAGTTTCGTGATGAAGAGAATGGAACCCATCACCAAAACTACTATGGTTTCCAATGCCCACCAATTTTGACCAAGTCTAAGTCTCTAAGCCAATCAATTGTCAATGCAAGAAAGCCCCCTCCTTCATTGTTAATGTGAATTCATGGGCCAAAGAGAAAGGATTTGTCATATTAAACAATTAAAGAAAAGGCTCCATCATGCCAACATGGAATAGCAACAAGTATATTTTAAAAATGCATTCTTGGCCTCATGGAAGCATTTCACGGTTTTGCTCCTCCAAAGAACCACATGCATGAATTCATTTATTCAAGTCAAGGACCCATCACTAAGACATCATTCACGTTAATGGCATTTCAAAGTGCAACAAATTTTCAAATCAAGCCACCAATTTTGACCAGGTCAAAATTGATTCAATTATTCAAGAAGGCTTCACCATGGTAATGTTTTTGGGCAAAAGAAAAGTTCAAGCTCTCATAAACTACACAAACTGGGCTCCACCTAATGTTTGGTTGGAATTTAAAATGCATTTGGATATTATGAAGCATACCACGGTCAAGGAAGGGTTCTTTGCTAAGTTACAAGTTCACTATATGCAAAGCATTATTTTAAGGCCATGGACCCATGATTTTGGCAAAATAAATTTATCCCCATGCACCTAGTAATTCACGTGAACTATGGAGAATGCAAGAGAAGTATTTTGTTTGGCATAAACATCATGGAACCCACCATAAGGAGACATCACGGTTTCTAACAAAGAGAATGGTCCAAATTCTTATTAAATGCAAGGTAGTGGGAATTTGAAACTTTGAAAGGTATATGCACAAAATAAACACTCACGGTCATATTCCCATGAATTTGTAATGCAAATAAGAAACTTTGGCAATGGGCAAAATGTGCCAATTATTTTATTCCAACCATGATTCCACCGAGACTTGATTTCCACTGCCAACAACAAGACAAGGAAACCACTCCATTTCATCATTTAAATAATAAGCCCATGCTCTTTGGTTTGTCACGTGAAGAGCAAGACCATGGCATTTAAAATCTTGATGATATATTTTAATGAGCCATTTCACTTTGTGTCATGAGAGATTCCCACGGCAGTAGAGAAAGAAGAGGGTGGAAATGATTAAACAAACTCTAGTGCACATGATTAGTGGGAGAAGGATAAAAAAAACATGGTCATGAAGAGGAAAGGGAGGGAAAGGTTACGACTACAAAGAAAAGAAAAGAGAGTTAGTAGGGGGAAAGAAGAAAAAAACAAATGAGAAGAGAAAGAGGACCACGGTCACAAAAGAAAAAGCTAACGTGAGGAGAAGAAGGTTGAAGGAAATAAGAAACAGAGAGGGTTTCTACCATTGGAAAGAAAGAGAACAAGAAGCAGAAAACATAGAAGGTTTGGTAAAGGCACTATAGAGCTACAAGAGTGGAGGTCCAGCTAGAAGAACCACTCAACTAGTGGTGCCATCCTCTTCATCCTCCATTAAAGCAGTAAGTGGAACTTCCACTTTCAAATTTTATATAGAAAGGGGTACGAAACATGCTCTATAAATACCCCTCTGTACAGAAGAAGGGGGGTTCGAAAATTTTTCTCTAGAGAGGTTCAGAAAAGATTTCCTAGGGAGAAGATTATCTCAATATTCTTAAGTTTTAGAAGGTACTTCTGGATTTTTACAGTGGAAATTCGCAGCAACAGCAACAACAACAGTAACAGCAACAGCAACAGTAACAGCAGCAACAACAACAGCAACAACAACAGCTACAGCAACAGCAACAGCTGCAACAACAAGAACTCAATCAGTGAGCAAAACCGTTTCGTTATATTTTCTAAGAAAACTAGTGTTTATTTTCTAAAAGGTTGAATTTTTGTATAAGGATCAGATTAGTATTGTTGTATTGGACTCTCTCTCTGTTCTGTTGTCTATTGCTGTTATTACAATTTGGTTTTTACAGTAGCATATTGTGATGTATGTTTGAATCTCTACTCTATCTCTGTTACTATTTCTGTTCATGTTACTTTTCCTGTTTATTTACTGCCCAACGTTATTGTTCAAATTGTTAGTGTATGTTTTTGTTTCTGTACGAATTTAAATTGTATCAAGGATAGTTGCGATCTTAATTTTATTGCCCAGAATATTAATCCTATTACAAGGAATCAGTCATCTGTATACTGTTTCTTTTTCCGGATAGTTCATTTACCGTATAGTTAAGGTGTAATTTTCTTTTAAGGCACTCGTTCATCTTTGAAAGAACCGGGTTGTACAAAGCTTAACAAAAATGTGATTGTTCATGTCTTTTTTTTTATTTTTTTAGTTTCTGTTTTTCTTTCTGTTATTTCAAAATTATGTCTAATTAAAATTTTAACAACTCAACATTGTCTTCAACCAAAAAAACATTACCCATTTTTCACTTTAGTAAATCCGTGTATTCTTTGTCTAATTTTTGATAAATTTTACTATTTGATTTTAAAAAAAAATTGTTTTATCAAAAAGAGGTTAATTTAGACGAGACGTCTTGTTACCCTTTTTAAATTTTCAATCGATTGTTATTTATTAAATAATAATATTTCAAAAAAAGAAATAAATTTAGACGCGACGTCTTGTTGATTTTCTCCCTTTTCCCTGGTCGTCATCACTCTTCACGAAAATCAAGTTAATTTGGACGTAACGTCCTGTTAACTCCTTTCACCGATCAACTTTATACCTTGATGGAAAATGACTAATTTGGACGAGACGTCCTGTTAGCATTCTCTCTCTTTTGTACATTTCTCCGTTAAAAGTCGGGATTAATTTGGACGCGACGTCTTGTTAATCCCTCCTTTTCCCAATTTGGTATCTTGACGAAAGGATGACTAATTTAGACAAGATGTCTTGTTAGCTTCCTTTCCTCTTTTCCACGTTCTCCACCCATGAAATCCAGGATTAATTTGGACGAGACGTCCTGTTGATCTTACTCTGAGCTTTTTCACTCATTTCATCTGTCTCCTTCGATTTTTTTTAGAAAGAAGAAATAAATACAATTTTAAGGCTATCCATGATGCGCATTTTCAACTTTGGTACTATTTTTAATAGGCGATGTAGGGTGCTAATACCTTCCCCACTCGTAACCGACTCCCGACTCGGATCTTATTTTTTTTGCCAGTGTTTTGTGAAAGTTTTTTCCCAACATTTTTCCTATGGATAAAAACGTTGGTGGCGACTCCCTGCTCCATTTCGACCTCTTCCGCCGTCGCCGCGATCCCGGTCGCGACAGTACTTATATGATTTATGAAAAAGTTATCATCTAATAGGATATCTACTAACACTTTTGGAGATGCCATTTGGTGTTTGATCTGATATGGTTGCTATTCATAAAGAATATCGGTAAAATCTTGATCGTCGTTATTAAGCTTTTGTTAATAACATGCGTCATATGTTAGCTTGTATATATTGCATGAGATACAAAATGCTATGGGTTATGTAACATCCTGGGTATTTAATTTAATTATTGGCGATAGGTGAATTTTGATAAATAAATTATTTGGAATTAATTTGGTTTTTCTAAAATTATTATAAATGATAGTTCAGAGCTAAACTTAGTAGGAGGTGAATAAGTCTCAGATTCTTATGCGGAAATTAAAAACTTTGTAAGCGCAAGCAATCAGAATTTTGTACCATGCTGTTAAGAGCATGGAAAAGAGAATGAACACAGAATTTATACTGGTTCACTTCCAACTTAGAAGCTAAATCCAGTCCCTTCAAACTTAAGGATTTCCACTATTGTAAAAACTCCTTTTACAATCTCAATACCAGACCATCCCATAAGTATTCTTGACTCTAGCCATTTCCGGCTTATACCTAAGTATTGTTTCAACAAGCCACTTCTAGTTTAATCCCAAGTGTTCTTTCAAAAGCCTCTTCAAACCACAAACTGTTTCCCAATAGAAACTAAAGGTTGGCAACACACCAGTCTTTTACATAAATAAGGATTTGAATGATAGAGTGTGTTTGATGTTTTTCAAAACTTAGTGTATGAAAAGATACAAGATATGAACAGATACACTAAGTAAGAAAGACAAAAACCAAGGTCTGCTAGAGGCACAATAACAAAGAAGGTCTTTCCTTTAAAGACAAAAACTAAGGATGAAGAAGTATGCTTTATGAACTGATTGCAAGGATTTCTTCAAAGGTCTCAAAAGTTCTCTGTTCAAATTTTTGAATATCTTCATATTTATAATTCACACAAAGTGACCGTTTGGTAATTTGATGAAAAGACATAGTCGTTGTAAATCTGTTGAAAAAGCTTTAACTGTTGTGAGCATCAGATCTTGAGAACTGAGGAAAGGACAAAGGTCTAATATCAACGTACATAGAGCTTGCATTGAAATGAAGTTCCTTGAGATTTTCAGAATAAAAGACCTTTTGTTGGCTTTCTCTTTTCAACTAAAACTTTCAGAGCATATACGATTAACCTTCTGTAAGTTTTCTGACACACGAGCTGAACATTATTAGTTTTTTCTGAAATGCACAGAGTAGCTACATTGTTTCTTACCAAGAGAGCTTTGGTTGCTTCATTGTCTTGTCTTCTTTTCTCTTTAGATAATAAAGGTAATTTTCTTGATAAGAGATTGATTTAGAGCATAATCAAAATTGACTTTGATCATTGCTTGTTGAGAGCTTGAAGTAATGTTCTTATTGCTCAAAAGTCTGAGGTCTGATTGACTGTCAAAAGGTCTGGATGAACACACTTTGGATCAGACTTTTCTTGAAATTCCTAATATGGGTCAAGGTAAACTGTTTAACTTGATGGACTCCCTCTTTCATTCGTAACCTATGTACTTAATGTTTATATCTTGAAACACTTAATTGAACAAGTTAAATAACATAGGGGCAAACTTTATTTAATTTAAATGTCTTGATTGTGTTATTAACAAATCTTAGGGTCTGGTAAATTATAATCAATAATTTTCTTTTATAACCAGACTTGGTTCTAATAATTTCCCCATATTTGTTGATAACAAACATCAAGTCTTTTATTTAAATAAAGTCTATGATAATCAAAGCAAATTAAAGATAGTATTAAAACATCAAATTTCATTAGATCACTTGTTCAAAAGAGATTATATCCATTGATGTTGAAGCAAAATTCAATTGGGAATCAGATCATTAATGCTTTTTAAAAGATGTATAATCAGAATAAATTTTGACTTATCAAAGCCTAAAATTTTACAAATTAGACTTTTAAAGATCTGAGCAGGCTTTGCTAAGTGATTAAAGAAAATCATATGAAGTCACATGTTAATACCGATCAAACAAGAAACTTGTAAGAATCAAAGCATAGGTCAGTTAAAGCATGGTTATAGAAACTAGAGCATAGTTATCTAAAAAGCATTATCAAAGGAAAAACAGTTTTCATTCATTGATCACAAAATAAAATTCAGAGCAATACAAAACATTCAACTAATACTCTACTCTTATTCTACTCCCCCCAAGACTATTGATATGACTTAAAATCCATAATAGACTGGACTCTACTCTCCCTTTTGATATCAACAAAAAGGAGGGACATCACAAAGACAACGAGATTAGACCATGGGCTGAGCTATTGATAATTAGGGCAGAGGCAGAATTAGAATCAATGAGTAGGTAGTGAGTTTTAATGATCAAGATATCTAAGGAATGGATGAAAATGATAGATGACCGATAGAGAAAGATAGGCTGATTGTTAGAGCAAAGACTTGTTTGGAACACAGTACCACATTTATCCTAGAAAAAGTTGATGTCAAAGCAATTTTCACCCAGGGGAATGGTCTGAGAGAAGGAGTCTTGCTAATCAAGATGCCACAAATAATGATTCCAGACTGCACTGGCATGATCCTCATTAGGATTTGGAGCAAAGAGAATACTCTTCAAAGATGTTACAGAAAGCTCTTTGGGTTTGGGATCGTCCCAAGCAGCTTTATAATAATCAGATTTTGGAGTAAGGGGCTTCTTTAGTCTTCCTTTCTTATTGATCACTGCTTTTGGATTGAGATGGTCTGGAGCAAGCAGTATCTATTTTCTAAGGGTGACAACACATGGATGAAGTGCATGGTGTAACATCCCTATTTTCAGTAAGCAGCCTTAACCTTGTAAATTTTCAAGTATGGAAGTTTTGTAAGTGATAATCAGGGCAAAAATATTTTTTTCACAAAGATTAATAATGTAAATGGGTTGAAAACTTAATAAAAGAGATAAAATATAGAATTATACTTAATAATAAATAATACTATAATATTAACGAGAAGTAAATAAAGGACCGTGCAGGTAGTAAAGAATTGACTATCCGATCCCATATCTAACACCGATTTAATAAACTAGTTAGACTAGTACATCATTCATCGGGTCAGTTCCTGGACACCTGATTCATAACGAAAAGAGGCCCACAATTGTCTGTTTCTACACTTTAGGATGTTCGATTCCAACACGGATAGTCCCTAATGAACTATTTAGACAAATCAAACACTTCTCTTGAAGAGCCCAAACTCTAATTTGGACCCCATCAACCTCATTTTTTAGAAAAATTATCTAGTTAAATAGGAACCTGTGAATTCAACTCAAATATTTTTCTGTTTTGGGCATAACTTTTTCATATGAGGTCGAAATTAAGAAATTTTCATCTTGGTTTCTTCATTATGAAAAACCTGACAAACTCTATTTCTAGTCTCGACATCACCAACTTGAAGAACCAAGAATTTGTACTCTGAAAAACCCGTTATTTAATATCATTAAATTCTTAGAAAAATCATAACTTTCTCATACAAGCTCAGAATCAGTTTGTTGTAATTTCTTTGTTCTCATATTAAACCCCTCTACAATTCTTATGAAAAACCTGAAAGCTAGTTCTTGCTCGATCATCCCCGAAAAATGAAACTTTTCAGAGAAATAGTGATTTTCGTCACCCAATAGTACCCCTATAAAAAACATGAATATCTCTCTCATACGATGTCGAAATGACTTTGTTCTTTTTTTCATGGTTTTGTATCAAAAAATCCTACAACTTTATTGAAGAAACCAAAAGCTAATTCACAATGGATTTTGCGCGGCAGATTTTTCTTTATAAGAAAAACTACTACGGAAACTCTGGAAACATTGATTTTCCCTGTTTCTAGCGTAACTTTTGCTCCGGGTGTCAGTTTTTTGCATACCATATATTGTTTCGAAGAGAAAGAGCCGATCTACAATTTCATGTTGGAAACTTTTTCAGATTCTAACCGTAACTATAAATAACTTTTTGTTTCCTTTTAAAATTAACTGTTCAAAATTGGTACAGATTAAATCTAGAACCAGTGGCTAGATTTTCCTATAAATATGGCATCACCCCTTTCAAAATCTGCACCACTCTTTCTCTCCCTCTTCATGTAGCCTTTCTCTCACACTGTCTCTCCCTCTCTCTCCTCTATTGACACTAAACCACCTCTGTTCTTCGCCAAAACTGTAACATCCTGGATTTTAAAGAAAATAAAATTATTGGATAATGATAATTGATTATTCATGGTCAAATAATTATAGGAGATGTTGTTAGACATTAGAGGTGAATTATTGGTAAATTAAGATTTACCAGAACCGGGTGATTTAACAGAGGATGTGGGACCCACTTGGTCAAATTAAATATTTGATGGGTCTAGAATGTTTAGAAAATTATTAAGGTTACGATGGTACAGTTGGAATAATTTCTAGAGCTAAGGGAATAATTAATTGGATACAACGTAGGATAAGAAACGAAGAAAATATGAATCAAATGGAATTAAAAAGAAAATGAAAATTCCCTTTCTTCTTCTGACTTCAGCCATCCACTTCTTCTCTCTTTCCTTATTTCTACTTTTCATGCTATTATACAATGGTTAATGGGGTTTTATGACCCAATGGACAAATGACAAAATGCATGGTTTTAACCATTGGACAATGTCTAATTTTACCCAAAATTTCTTCCTTTCTTCTCTCATTTTCGGCAGCCACCTTCTCCCTCCACTTTCTTTCATTTTCTCCTTCTTCCCTTCTCTCTTCTTGGGTAAAACCGTGTCCCCTTTTTCCATGGCCATATTCAACCCAAAATCAATTGGTCTCCATGGATTTGTGAGGCTAGAATGGCACTTTGGGGCTAATGTGGGAGCACCTCCTTCTTCCTCCTTCCTATCTTCACCCTTGGCTTGAGCATGGTGGTGAGGTAAAGTTTCTTACCTCCTCATTATTTCATTTATGGTTTTGGGTTGTTGAGTTGAAGTTGTAAATGTTAGAAACCTTGCATGTAGATGGGAATGTTGAAACCCTGGGCATGAATAGTAGAGGTGTGAGTTGGAATATGGTTTTATGTTGAGGGATGAAAAGAGTTATAATGACCATGATGATTTAAGGAGATTGATTGGGAGTATTGTTAAATGATTTTAGATGAAAAGCCCTAGGTGTTAATGATTTGGGGGTTTTGGCTAAATTAGTAACTTTGATGATTGTGGATTCTTTGGAATGAATTTATATGAGGTGATGAACTTCTAGAATCATTGGGATTGACTAATGTGTAGTGATGATATTGCACTCTAGAATGAGTTTTGTGGTATGTTGGAGTTGGTTGATAAATGACAATATTAATCTTGTAATAATGTTTGTAGGCCATTGGTGTTCCTTATGATGAGGGACATATTGGGGGATGACTGTAAGTGATAGGCTAGTAGAGTGGAAATTGATATAATGAGGTTTAGGACCATGATATATGTCCTTAGATTTATTGATTGATGATGACTTAAAAGAGTGCATGGTGACTTAAGCTAAAATTAGATACATTATGGATAAGGGATATAGTGTTGTCGTTGTTAGGTTCGTTTAGCCCTTGAAACCTAGAGAATCTTGGTTTTGGGAAAGGAATTCCCGAAGCCTAACATAAGCATAAAAAATTGGAGTTTGGGGCAAGTCTAGGACTTGATAATGAACTTTAAGAAGATAATGCCTTATGATAACTTATTAATGGCATACATATATGTATTGTTCATAGGATTCAATTCTGGACGATGATGTAGAATGATCGAGGTATTTGGATTGCGGTTCTTCTCTCGAGTAAGGAGAGGAGTTTATATTTCAAATTTGCATGAGTGAATAATTGTTATTTATGTATATGTGTGAACTCATGCATTGCCTTGCCATGAATATGTTGGATATTAAATTGATGATGTGTTGTATGATGGCTTGGTTTTGATGGATGTTATATGGGATGTATAAATATATGAGATGATGATAAGTATCGAATTATCCCTTTGTTAGATATGGATTGTTAATGAAAAATTATGAATAGATAAATTACTTGAGTTGTGAAGTGATGATATGATGAATAGGCATAGTAGCATGAATGTTACGATGAATGTTGTCTTAAGAACTCCCATTTTATAGTGGATGAATTGAAATGAGAAGTGGTGAGATATGCATTGTTGTATCAATTCCTAAATTCATAAAATAATGTATGAGAAAGGTTAGTTTAGGCCAAATTCTACATGATAGGGATGTTGGCATGTGGATGGGAGTGATGAACTAGAGTGTTTGGGTGTGCCCTGAGGATCTCGCTCAAGCGAAATGGGATCTCGCTCAAGCGAAATGGGATCTCGCTCAAGCGAGAGTCCCCTGTACCAGAGGATTGGTCTCGGGCCCAATCTCGCTCAGGCGAGATGAGGACTCGCTCAGGCAAGACGCATTTGGCACAGAAGAATAAGATACTGGATGAATCTCGCTCAAGCGGGTGTAGCCGCGCTTAAGCGAGCGAAATAGAAAAATGGTACTGGATGAATCTCGCTTAGGCGAGAGGTGTGGCAAGTTGAAGCTCGCCCAAGCGAGCGAGCCTAAAATATGGCACTGGATGATTTTCGCTCAAGCGAGCATGAGTCGCTTGAGCGAGTGAGGGACCTGATGCTTCATGATTGTCTCAATTAAGCGAGTGACTAATTGAATAGGAGTCTCGCTAAAGCGAGTGAGCGTAGACACGCCCCTGGGAGCTTCTCGCTTACGCGCTCTGGGCTCGCCCAAGCGAGCCTGGCCTGTCTCGCTCAAGCGAAGGTGAATCTCGCTCGAGCGAGTTTCCCCCAGGATTGAATTTGTTCTATTTTATTTATGGTGAGCTTATGTTGGACCTTTTTCTTAATGTTATAAGATAATTAAGAGATGATATGAGGGGTATGCCATGATGATATGGCATGGTGGTGGCTGAAATTAATTAATAGAATTGGGGATGAACTAATTGTGATATAATTACCACCAAGGATGAAATAACAAAAGGATGATGAAGAGAACATGAGGATAGGATTATGAGATGTACCCTTAGGTGATTTTGAAAGAAATAAGAGGATAAATAAATGACATAATATGAGTTATAAATTGATGAATTAGAGAAACATATGACATTGAATAATAATAGATAATGGTGTTGAGTACTTTCTTGCACAAAGAGGTGTATTTTGTTATTGATGAATTGTTGTGTACCATTGTGTGTGGTACAAGTGTGATCTTGTATGTGTGGTAATATTGATGAATACGATGTGATGTCGTAATGCCTTTGTAGCAGATTGCAAGTATTGGCTTGCATGTACGGAATGAAATATATATAAATATGTTGAGATGTAATGCCACATATAAATTTGAAAATAATGGTTAAGAAACCAACGATGATGAAATCCACTAAGGTGTATGGTGGTGTTGGTGGTTATGATGATGATGTTTCATGAGTGGCATTTAGGATGCATAGAGCGAGAATGCATTTGATTTGCATTGCATTGCATCCATGGCATATCATAGCTGCCGGTGTTGGAATATTAGGGGATTCCCCCGGTTGGCCCAGTGGGAGGGCGGCTCAGTGTACGAGCATTTCTGTTGTTCCCCTGTGACTCAGTGTGTAAGTCACGAAGCTGCCCATGCTGAGCTACGGGGAGCTGCATGTGGTTGACCCTTGTGGAGGGTGGCTCTTGAGGAGCAAGTGTCCCCGGTGGTCCTTTGGATCACAGCTGCCTTATTGAGAATCATGGTTGGCCCGTAACACCTAATATTGTTGACTATGTTATTTATCGCGGTTATGGTGAATATGACCGGTGTTGTAAAATGGGCGATGCGGTTTAGTAGCAGTAAAAATATGGTGAATATGCATGCATTATGATATATGTGTACATATTTTACTACTGCAGTAGGGGCATGGTATGTGATCATGCTTGAACCCACACTTGGTGTTATTCCCACAGTCGGATCCGCATTTGTTGTCTATTCCATTGTGCATATGCATTAGCCATAAGAGCATTTGCATATAGCATGGAGATATGCCAGATGATGATGATGATTGAGATTGTGGTATGGTGTTGATGAGATGGGTAATTGAGTACCTAAAAGACCACATAATATTGATAAAAGACATGAATACAATGAAACGATTGAATATGACGATGTGTATGTTATGGCCCAATATGATGAAGGGCATACTTATTTATGATTGATGATAATGATAAAAGCCCATGGTGGCTTTGGGAAAAGACCTAAATGGTCGATATTGATGATGTTGGCCTGTTATGGCGTTGGAACATTTGTGTATATGCTCGCTTTGCTATGAATTGATGAGAGAATACATGATTTGTACATTGTTAAATGAATAGATTATGATATTTATTGATGGTTTAGCAAAGCATACATGATGTTGATATGCATATGCACATAATTTCAATTGTATTCATATAATCATTTGAAATGTATAACTCATTCTCCCATGTGGTCTACTTTTTAGTATTGATGCAGGGATGTCATGGGAAGAGAGCATTTTTAAAGAAAAGCTTTTGTGAAGGTAAAATAGGGGTAATGGAATGCCTTGGCTGGCAACGATTGTAATTTATTGAATTGTGAATGAAAGTACATGACAGTGTTTGTAACACCCTCTGTTACACCTTAATAAATTCTAGAAAAACTCGTAATTTTTTTTTTAAAGATATGATTGTTAAAAAGAAACTATCGGAATAAATTATATACATTATTTTTGAAATACCTCACAAATATTATTAAAACTTTATAAAGTATTTGTACATTCATCCGAAGAAAATAAACATTAAACATTATAAGAAAGAGAGGAAACTCCATGGCCCAGAAGCAGTTACTTATTAACATTATTTATTCATTGGACCACGGTATTCATACCGAGCTCCCTTTCTAGAACGTGCTATATTTACTGCCGATATTCTTCGATCCTTCCCTCTGAACCATCAATTTAAAACATGTGAAACAAAAACACAGAGAAAGGAGTGAGAAACAGAATATAATATTTCCGAATAAGACATAAGCAACAAAGGGTTTTCACAACCAATACATAATAATATCAATCACAATCACATACACAATCAATTATGAATGCATGAATGTTATGCAATATCTTCATCATAACTTACCTATATATGTGGGCCCTTAAATTTTAATTTGCACTGGGCCAACCAGGAGTTTACACTGTTCCATAAGTCTGGATAATAATAATATGAACAGCTCAACTGGCATGGAAACACTTAGAGACTAGTCAGATTGAGAAAGTTTTTATTGTGAAAGTACCCGACACTAGGGAGCTACCCCAGGTCCCCTGAAGCACCCTTTCACACCCTCTCATCCCAAGGCTCGTAATTAAGCCTCCTCTAATGTATCCTCGGTTTCTATAATCCGTCCCCAGACAATATTATTTTATTTCACTTTAATGATTCATGATGCATGAACTACTCGCGTATTTAGTTGGTTAAGGCTTTTAGAAACTCAATTATTAAATCCCTTAAAGGTTTACAATATCATTTCAATAAACTGTACATTTTCTCAATTCTCTGAATTTCTGTCCCACAGAAATAAATTTGGTACAGTTTTCAAATCTCACTGAAATTGAGTTTCTAAGCCTTAAATATCTAAAAACTTTATCATATAAAACTTTACATAATCTTTCTCGAATTAAATCTTAACAAAATCAAATTTAGGAATCTCAATTATTTCCAAATATCTTTAGTTATTAAGTTAGAAAAATAAAATAATTTTCTTTTAAAAAAATTTTGTTTTATTAAAAGAGAATTATTATTAACCAAAAATACTTAAAATTACAAAATTTTAATTTAACTCAAGATTTAATTAAATAAATTCTCATAAAATGTTTTCTTTCTAAAATAAATACTAATTTTTTTTTTATTCTAAATATTGAAAATAAAGTTAATAAAAAATCATTTCTAAGAATGAATAAAAGATAACAAAATTTAAAGAGTAAGGTAAGAAATTCTTACTGAATTTTAGCTTTCCGTCATGCTCGCTATATGCTCAAACTCCACATTACAATATCATCAATCAAAATCAATCAATATCAATCATAACTAAATATCATCAATCAATCAATCATAATCAAATCATAATCAAATCAATTAAATATCATTAATACATATCATAATACAAAATTTAATGATTATTAATATAGTCAATTTTAGTCCTTTTGGTCAATTCCTTGCATAGGTATATGTAAGTCCATATAATCCAGTCCTTGCATAGGTATAGTTCAGTCCATATGGGTCATAATGGTCCAAGTCCTTGCATAGGTATAGTCCAGTCCATATAGGTCATAATGGTCCAAGTCTTTGCATAGGTATGTTAGAGTTAGTTAACCCGGATATTTAATTTAAAATTTATTAAAAATGTTAAGTTAAAAAGTTAATATTTTAAAATAATAATATTATTAAATTTAAAAGGAGTAGGGAACTCCTCCCATTATTCTTATGTCTTTTCATATTATACTTCTTATCTCACTCCCCCTTACCTTGAATTGTTACCCAAAATGGATTTGCTTTGCGCCTCCGATTTCTAAAAATATTAATACCAATCTTATTTCAGTATAAGCATAAGACGAAGATTAAGATTACTACTTAAAACAGAAATGGTAAATTCTGAATAGTAAATAGTGAATAGTGAATAGTGAATAGTAAATAGTAAATAGTGAATAATAAATCGTAAATAGTAATAGTAAATAGTAAAACGTGAATAGTAACAGTAAATAGTAAAACGTGAATAGTAACAGTAAATAGTAAATCGTGAATAGTAACGGTAAATAGTAACAGTAAATAGTAATTTACTATTTGAATAGTAATTTACTATTGAAATAGTAATTTACTATTGAAATAGTGTTTACTATGCAGAATAGTAACTTAAAATAATATTATTTTCAGTATAATAACAGATTTCTAAAAACGATATAAAAATAATCTAAAAAAATATAAAAGAGAAGTATTCTTACCTTAGGATTTTGGCAGAACCTTCTCTCCAAAAACTTTTCTTCTCTCTCCCACTTCCACCACTATCTCACTAGCACTACTGTATTAAGAAAACTTAATCTGAAATTGTAAATTCTAAAGAAGAAATCCTTCGGTATTTATAGGAAAAAAATTTACTATGCATTCCATTATTTTAATATAAAAGTACTATGCATTTTTGAATTTTTTATTCCAGGTTACTATGCATTCTTTGAAAATTTCGTACATGCACAGTGTTTTGCATAGTAACTATCGGCAGAATTATTAAGCCAAATAGTAACCTTTCACTCGTTATATTTTAAATATTCAAAATGAGTCCTTTTTGAAATTTAGCGATATTATATCAGTCCTTACTAATTTTATAATAAGTAATATAAAGCTGAAATTTTAAAAATCTAAAATTTTCTGTTAATAAAAATTTATTGATACGTTTCCAATTTTTTAACGATTGGAAAAAATCAAGATTTTTCTCAAACCGATAATTTTTAGATAAGTCTACTTGAAACGGATTTTAGAAAATTTTCTTATAATTTAAATTCACTTTCTCATAAATATTTATAATTTAAGTCACTTATATGAATTTAAAATTATTTTAAAAAAATATTATTTTATTAAAAAAATTCCAAAATTCCAAAAAATTCCAAAAAATCATAAATAATACGTAGGTTAAAAAGTTCTAAAGAACCATAATTTAATTCCTTCAAAATTTTAATATAAAAATAAAAATAGGGGTGTTACAACTCTACTCCCCTTAGAAAATTTCGTCCTCGAAATTTACATTAATCAGTAAAACAAATGAGGATGAGACTCTTTCATCTCAGTTTCTAGTTCCCATGTAGCATCTTCTCCTCTCGTTTCACTCCAAATAACCTTTACAAGTGGAATTGTCTTGTCTCTTAATTATTTTATTCTTCTGTCACCTATTCTAACAAGTGGTGCATCGTATGTAAGATTATCTTTAACTTGTATGACATCAGGTTCAATAACATGTGTAGGATCAGATATATACTTTCGCAAGTTTGACACATGAAAAACATTATGGATATTAGAAAGAAAAGGTGGTAATGCTATTTGGTAGGCAAGGGGACTAACTTTATGAATTATTTGGTATGGACCGATAAATCTAGGAGTTAGTTTTTGAGATTTCATTGCCCGACCGACCCCAGTCATAGGTGTGACTTTCAAGAATACATGATCGCCTTCTTGAAATTCGAGCGGCTTTCTTCTTTTGTCATAGTAACTTTTCTGCCTGCTCTGTGTTGCCTTCATTTTTTCCTGAACTATTTTGATTTTATCCGTGGTTTGTTGTACCAACTCTGGTCCTAGCATCAAGTTTTCACCAGTCTCAAACCAACATAGCGGGGTCCTACATTTTCTTCCATATAATGCTTCAAAAGGTGTCATGCCAATGCTAGCATGGAAACTGTTGTTGTAGGTAAACTCCACATATGGTAAGAATTGATTCCAACTTCCTTTATGCTCTAACACACAAGCTCGTAACAAGTCCTCTAGAGATTGGATTGTTCTTTCTGATTGTCCATCTGTCTGAGGATGATATGCTGAACTCAGACGCAGTCTTGTTCCCAAAGCCTTGTGCAAGCTCTTCCAGAATTGTGATGTAAAACGAGGGTCCCGATCAGAAATGATACTTGAAGGAATTCCATGCAATCTCACAATCTCCTCGATGTATAATTTTGCCAGCTTCTCCATAGAGTAACGAATGTTGATGGGAATAAAGTGGGCAGATTTTGTTAGTCTATCAACTATTACCCATATTGAATCATGTCCTAATGGAGTTTTGGGTAAAGAAGTCACAAAATCCATGGTAACGCTATCCCATTTCCATTCTGGTATTTCCATTGATTGTAGCATTCCAGGGGGTTTTTGGTGTTCTACTTTAACCTTCTGGCAAATTAGACATGCAGCCACATACTCTGCCACCGCTTTCTTCATTCCAGGCCACCAAAATAACTTCTTCAAATCTTGATACATTTTAGTAGCTCCGGGATGAATGCTCATATAACTTTTATGGCCTTCTTCTAGAATTGCTTTCCTCAACTCCTCTTGATCAGGGATACACACTCGATCCTTATACCTCAATAATTGGTCGTTTCGCACATTGAACTCGACTTCTTTTCCTTGTTTCAAGAGTTCTTTCTTCTCTTGCAGGAATTCATCCTCTCGTTGAGCCTCTAAAACTTGTCTCAGGAATTCACTTGTCACTTGCAACGCTCCTAATCTGTAGTTGTTAGCATTAACCTTTACTGCTAGGTTAAGATCTCTGAAGTTCTCTATTAATTCCAGCTCTTTAATCATCATTATGGATGCATGTAGAGACTTTCGACTTAAAGCATCAGCTACTACGTTCGCTTTTCCAGGATGGTACTGTAACTCAAAGTCGTAATCCTTTAAGAACTCCATCCATCTCCGTTGCCTCATGTTTAACTCCTTTTGGTCGAATAAATACTTGAGACTCTTATGATCACTAAACACATCGAATGTTGCACCGTATAGATAATGCCTCCAAATCTTTAAGGCAAAAACTACAGCGGCTAATTCTAAGTCATGGGTAGGGTAGTTAATCTCATGTTGCCTTAATTGACGCGACGCATAGGCTACAACCTTCTTGTCTTGCATGAGTACACTTCCTAGTCCTTGTTTAGACGCATCACAGTAAACTTCAAAACTTCGATGTAGATCGGGGAGTACTAACACTGGCGCAGAAGTAAGTCGATCTTTCAGCTCTTGGAAATTATTCTCGCATTGTGTCGTCCACACAAAAGGTTGTCCTTTCCGTGTTAACTTGGTCAATGGGTATCCTAGCTTTGAAAATCCTTCAATGAATCTTCTATAGTATCCAGCCAAGCCCAAGAAACTTCTAATCTCAGTGATCGTGGTTGGTCTCTCCCATTTTAAAACTGCCTCTACCTTGGAAGGGTCTACAGCTATTCCTCCTTGACTAATTACATGTCCTAAAAAGTTTACTTCTTCCAACCAGAATTCACACTTCGACAACTTTGCATACAGTTGTTTCTTTTTCAGGATTTCCAACACAACCTTCAAGTGTTCAACATGTTCTTCTCTGCTTTTAGAGTACACTAATATATCATCAATGAACACCACTACAAATTTATCTAGATATGGATGAAAAATCCTATTCATGTAATCCATGAATACGGCTGGTGCATTAGTTACACCAAAAGGCATTACTAGATATTCGTAATGGCCATAGCGTGTTCTAAAAGCAGTTTTTGATACATCTTCTTTCTTCACCCTTATTTGATGGTATCCAGACCTCAAATCAATTTTGGAGAACACCGTGGCACCACGCAGCTGATCCATCAAGTCGTCAATCCTTGGTAGAGGATATCTGTTCTTGATTGTCACCTTGTTCAGTTGTCGATAATCTACACACAACCTCATGCTACCATCCTTCTTCTTAACCAATAACACTGGTGCACCCCAGGGGGATACACTGGGTCGTATAAACTGCTTCTCTATCATCTCTTCAAGTTGTTTCTTCAACTCTGCTAATTCTAGAGGTGACATTCGGTATGGTGCAATTGAAATGGGTCCAACTCCAGGTACTAGATCAATGGCAAATTCCACATCTCTTTCTGGGGGTAAACCAGGGATATCTTCAGGAAAAACGTCAGGAAATTCACACACAACCGGCAGATTTTTGATTTTTGATTCTTGCTCTCCTTTCGTTGAAAGCAATAGCATGAATCCTTGAGCCCCTCCTTTTAAAGAGGCACTCACTTGGTTGGCGGTTAGAAATCTCGAATCCTCAGGATTCAAATTCACTGGTTCTTTAAACATTATGGTTTTATTATGACAATCTATTAGAACATAATTGTCAGACAACCAATCTAGCCCAATAATAACTTCTAAGCCAGAAAGGGGTAAACAGAAAAGATTAGCTTTAAAGTCCCTACCATTTATGACAATAGGGCATTTCCAACAGGCTTTAGAAGTGACAATGGGATTGTTTCCAGGAGTATGTACAGATAAGTCAAATGGCAGTTCTATCATAGGTAATTTTAGTTTTTCTACACAGTCATTGGCAATAAAGGAATGTGATGCACCTGAGTCATACATAACAGTTAAAGAAATCTTATTAATGATACACTTACCTTCTACCATGGAATCAGCATGCGATGCTTCTTCTCCAGTGATTGCAAAAACCTTTCCTTTTGCTTTCGGCTTTCCGACTGCACTGTGCGCGCCTCCTTGAGTATTTATGCTTGTACTTGCACCTTCAGGGTTTTCTCTCTTCATCTCTGGGCAATCCTTGATGTGATGACCTGGTTTGTTACACTTAAAGCAAACATAAGTGTTTTTAGGATAATCCCTTTTCAAATGGGGTCCTCCACAGATAAAACATTTAAAATTTGGTGCAGATGTCGGGTAATAGCTTACAGTTGAAGCTTGGGGTCTGTTAGGAACAGATGCTGCTCCAAATCGGCGAAATGGCGCTTGGTAAGGCTTGTTCCTTCTGAAGTCTCTTCTTTGGTGATGGTGAGGTCCTCCACTTCTCATTTCTCCTGCCTTGTGAATGGGCTCACGACTTTTAGTCATTCTATCCTTATGATCTTCTTCAAAGATCCTGCAGCGATTTACCAATACAAAAAATTCACGGATTTCCTGCATTCGTATAGCTTCCTTAATTTCTGGCCGCAGTCCATTTACAAACTTTGCACACCGATCTCTTTCATTGGTAGCATCATTATAATGAGAATGAAAACGAGATAGCTCTTCAAACCTGGATGCGTACTCTCCAACGGTCATATTTCCTTGGGTCAGCGACAGGAATTCGAATTGTCTTTTCTCTTTAACATCAGCTGGAAAGTATTTCTCCAGAAACATATTCTTGAAATAATCCCAAGTGATCTCCACGTCGTTGACTTTGAATTGTCTACGCGTGCTATCCCACCAATGTTCGGCATCCTCAGATAAGGCATAAGTAGCGAAGACTACCTTATCAGCTTCATTACATTGTAATGCTCGAAAGATCTTCTCTATCTCTCGAATCCAGATTTGTGCTCCATCAGGGTTATATCCTCCCTTGAAACGAGGTGGATTGCGCTTTTCGAATAGGTCCAGTCTTCTCAAGGCATCGTTACCTTGACCTTCACGTGCTCCCATTGCATTGATTAAGCGTTCTACAACTCCAGCAAGATCGTTTCCAGCCATTAGTTTCCTGTTTCACAGTAACTGAGATTTGTCACATCAATCACAGTTACTACCAAGTCAGATATTCTACCTATACAGAGTTTACAGACAAAGCAAGATAGACCTTTTCCCCAGGCCTATTGGATTAACTGCTCTGATACCACTTTGTAACACCCTCTGTTACACCTTAATAAATTCTAGAAAAACTCGTAATTTTTTTTTTAAAGATATGATTGTTAAAAAGAAACTATCGGAATAAATTATATACATTATTTCTGAAATACCTCACAAATATTATTAAAACTTTATAAAGTATTTGTACATTCATCCGAAGAAAATAAACATTAAACATTATAAGAAAGAGAGGAAACTCCATGGCCCAGAAGCAGTTACTTATTAACATTATTTATTCATTGGACCACGGTATTCATACCGAGCTCCCTTTCTAGAACGTGCTATATTTACTGCCGATATTCTTCGATCCTTCCCTTTGAACCATCAATTTAAAACATGTGAAACAAAAACACAGAGAAAGGAGTAAGAAACAGAATATAATATTTCCGAATAAGACATAAGCAACAAAGGGTTTTCACAACCAATACATAATAATATCAATCACAATCACATACACAATCAATTATGAATGCATGAATGTTATACAATATCTTCATCATAACTTACCTATATATGTGGGCCCTTAAATTTTAATTTGCACTGGGCCAACCAGGAGTTTACACTGTTCCATAAGTCTGGATAATAATAATATGAACAGCTCAACTGGCATGGAAACACTTAGAGACTAGTCAGATTGAGAAAGTTTTTATTATGAAAGTACCCGACACTAGGGAGCTACCCCAGGTCCCCTGAAGCACCCTTTCACACCCTCTCATCCCAAGGCTCGTAATTAAGCCTCCTCTAATGTATCCTCGGTTTCTATAATCCGTCCCCAGACAATATTATTTTATTTCACTTTAATGATTCATGATGCATGAACTACTCGCGTATTTAGTTGGTTAAGGCTTTTAGAAACTCAATTATTAAATCCCTTAAAGGTTTACAATATCATTTCAATAAACTGTACATTTTCTCAATTCTCTGAATTTCTGTCCCACAGAAATAAATTTGGTACAGTTTTCAAATCTCACTGAAATTGAGTTTCTAAGCCTTAAATATCTAATAACTTTATCATATAAAACTTTACATAATCTTTCTCGAATTAAATCTTAACAAAATCAAATTTAGGAATCTCAATTATTTCCAAATATCTTTAGTTATTAAGTTGGAAAAATAAAATAATTTTCTTTTAAAAAAATTTTGTTTTATTAAAAGAGAATTATTATTAACCAAAAATACTTAAAATTACAAAATTTTAATTTAACTCAAGATTTAATTAAATAAATTCTCATAAAATGTTTTCTTTCTAAAATAAATACTAATTTTTTTTATTCTAAATATTGAAAATAAAGTTAATAAAAAATCATTTCTAAGAATGAATAAAAGATAACAAAATTTAAAGAGTAAGGTAAGAAATTCTTACTGAATTTTAGCTTTTCGTCATGCTCGCTATATGCTCAAACTCCACATTACAATATCATCAATCAAAATCAATCAATATCAATCACAACTAAATATCATCAATCAATCAATCATAATCAAATCAATTAAATATCATTAATACATATCATAATACAAAATTTAATGATTATTAATATAGTCAATTTTAGTCCTTTTGGTCAATTCCTTGCATAGGTATATGTAAGTCCATATAATCCAGTCCTTGCATAGGTATAGTTCAGTCCATATGGGTCATAATGGTCCAAGTCCTTGCATAGGTATAGTCCAGTCCATATAGGTCATAATGGTCCAAGTCTTTGCATAGGTATGTTAGAGTTAGTTAACCCGGATATTTAATTTAAAATTTATTAAAAATGTTAAGTTAAAAAGTTAATATTTTAAAATAATAATATTATTAAATTTAAAAGGAGTAGGGAACTCCTCCCATTATTCTTATGTCTTTTCATATTATACTTCTTATCTCACTCCCCCTTACCTTGAATTGTTACCCAAAATGGATTTGCTTTGCGCCTCCGATTTCTAAAAATATTAATACCAATCTTATTTCAGTATAAGCATAAGACGAAGATTAAGATTACTACTTAAAACAGAAATGGTAAATTCTGAATAGTAAATAGTGAATAGTGAATAGTGAATAGTAAATAGTGAATAGTAAATCGTGAATAGTAACAGTAAATAGTAAAACGTGAATAGTAACAGTAAATAGTAAACGTGAATAGTAACAGTAAATAGTAAATCGTGAATAGTAACGGTAAATAGTAACAGTAAATAGTAATTTACTATTTGAATAGTAATTTACTATTGAAATAGTAATTTACTATTGAAATAGTGTTTACTATGCAGAATAGTAACTTAAAATAATATTATTTTCAGTATAATAACAGATTTCTAAAAACGATATAAAAATAATCTAAAAAAAATATAAAAGAGAAGTATTCTTACCTTAGGATTTTGGCAGAACCTTCTCTCCAAAAACTTTTCTTCTCTCTCTCACTTCCACCACTATCTCACTAGCACTACTGTATTAAGAAAACTTAATCTGAAATTGTGAATTCTAAAGAAGAAATCCTTCGGTATTTATAGGAAAAAAATTTACTATGCATTCCATTATTTTAAAATAAAAGTACTATGCATTTTTGAATTTTTTATTCCAGGTTACTATGCATTCTTTGAAAATTTCGTACATGCACAGTGTTTTGCATAGTAACTGTCGGCAGAATTATTAAGCCAAATAGTAACCTTTCACTCGTTATATTTTAAATATTCAAAATGAGTCCTTTTTGAAATTTAGCGATATTATATCAGTCCTCACTAATTTTATAATAAGTAATATAAAGCTGAAATTTTAAAAATCTAAAATTTTCTGTTAATAAAAATTTATTGATACGTTTCCAATTTTTTAACGATTGGAAAAAATCAAGATTTTTCTCAAACCGATAATTTTTAGATAAGTCTACTTGAAACGGATTTTAGAAAATTTTCTTATAATTTAAATTCACTTTCTCATAAATATTCATAATTTAAGTCACTTATATGAATTTAAAATTATTTTAAAAAAATATTATTTTATTAAAAAAATTCCAAAATTCCAAAAAATTCCAAAAAATCATAAATAATACGTAGGTTAAAAAGTTCTAAAGAACCATAATTTAATTCCTTCAAAATTTTAATATAAAAATAAAAATAGGGGTGTTACAGTGTTGATATTTATTGATATTGGTGGATGTATTATGAATAATAATAGAGTGGATATTGTATTGGTATCTAGGGGTATTTAGATTCATACCCACTTGATGAATAAAACGATGTTGGATATGTAGGTCCTTTTGGGAATGTATAAGTGTCGATGACGCATGTCTTGAGGTTGAATCGGATATGACCAATTATGGGATATGGGTACTGGAGATGTATGATGCATGACCATATAGATATGTATATACATATATATTAGGCATTGCATGTTTATGATTTATGTGTAAGATTGGTTGTGGCCTAATGGGCTAGTGTTGTATGCTCTCATGCTTTGTCGAGCCTTTTCTCATATCTTCATATATGAGACTCGGCGTGTGCCCGGTATACATATTCTTCTTCCGCTGTAAACTATGTTTATTTTGTATACCGTTATGGGCAAACTATTTATCGATCCAGTCATAGATTATTGAATCTCACTCTTTGGTTTTCTGTGATTCAAGTCTTGATGTAATCGTGGTTGTGTTTTGGAAATATTTCAAACGTGAAAAATTTATTCGCATTCTTATTAATTAATTATCTTGATTATATTGGGATTTGAGTCTGGAAAATCGGGGGTGTTATATACCACCTCCGACCATCGTGAACCTTTATTCTTCTTCTTCCTCCCCCACTTCTGCCACCCTTTCTTTTTGCCCAATCATTTTCATATTGGCGAATCCAAGCTCTAAACATCACATAGAGTTCAACTACAGAGATGAATCATGGATCGGAGCTATGGTTTGAAAGTTGAATTTTCGCCCTTTCATCTAGTATCATAAAAATACGACACCTCAGGTAAGGGGGTATATTCTCTGGTATCCTGGGGCAGACCGTGTGTTTGGAAAGACTAAAGTACTTTTGGTCCTTACCTTTCCGAGGGAAGGTTCGGGAATTGTTGTTAAATTAAGATGCTTTAATTTTTATATTTTTTTATATTTTTATTTCTATGTATATGATTAATTGGCTGTGTTGATTATTACTAAGCATGATGATTAAGTGGATATGTTAGGTATTGAATTGTGAAAATATTAAGAACCATGGGTGTCTATGTGGATTTCAGTGAGGAAGTTTTGAAAGACGAGATAAACAAGGAAATAAGGATGGATGGTCATTATTTATATCATTGCTACTATTATTATGATTATGATTATGATTATGATTATTATTATTATTATTATTATTATTATTATTATTATTATTATTATTATTATTATTATTATTATTGTTTACTATTGAGCTTAATGGTTGGCTCTGCCGCCTTATTCTCTGCATTTGTCTTTCCTTTTATTTCTGCTTATCTATTTTATAATGGACGGCTCTGCCGCCTTATTCTTAACATTTGTTTTTGTTCTATTTAATTTTTGTCATTTATTTTATCGAATATAATGGCTGGCTCTGCCGCCTTATTCTTTGTATTAATTTTTCCTTTTTATTTCATTTCTGCTTATCTATATTATAGCACAGCTCTACCACCTTATTCTTAACATTTGTTTTTTCTTTATTTAATTTCTGTCATTTATTTTATCGAATATAATGGCCGGTGTAACACCCCTATTTTTATTTTTATATTAAAATTTTGAAGGAATTAAATTATGGTTCTTTAAAACTTTTTAATCTACGTATTATTTATAATTTTTTCAATTTTTTTAGAATTTTTGAACTATTTTAATAAAATAATATTTTTTAAATAATTTTTAATTATATAAAGTGACTTAAAATTAAAAATATTTATAAGAAAGTGAAGTTAAATTATAAGAAAATTTTCTAAAATCTATTTCAAGTAGACTTATTTAAAAATGATCCGTTTGAGAAAAATCTTGATTTTTACCAATCGTAAAAAAATCAGGAATGTTTCAATAATGTTTTTTAATAGAAAATTTTGGATTTTTAAAATTTAAACTTTATATTACTTATTATAAAATTAGTGAGGACTGATATAATATCGTTAAATTTCAAAAAGGACTGATTTTGAATATTTAAAATATACCAAGTGAAAGGTTACTGTTTGGCTTAATAATTAAGCCGACATTTACTATGTAAAACACTGTGCATGTACGAAATTTCAAAAGGTGCACAGTAACCAGGATTGAATTTTCAAAAAATGCACAGTACTTTAATATTAAAGTAATGGAATACATAGTAATTTTCCTTCCTATAAATACCGAAGAAATTCTTCTTTAGAATTCACAATTTCAGATTAAGTTTTCTCAATGTAGTAGTGCTAGAGAGATAGTGGTGGAAGTAAGAGAAAGAAATAAATTTTTTTGGAAGAAGGTTCTGCTAAAATCCTAAGGTAAGGATACCTCTCTTTTATATTTTTTAGGGTTATTTTCATATCGTTTTTAGAAATCTATTATTATACTGAAAATAATATTATTTTAAGTTACTATTCTGAATAGTAAAATACTATTTCAATAGTAAATTACTATTTTAATAGTAAATTACTATTCAAATAATAAATTACTATTTACTGTTACTATTTACCTTTACTATTCATGTTTTACTATTTACTGTTACTATTCATGATTTACTATTTACTGTTACTATTGACGATTTAATATTTACTGTTACTATTCACGTTTTACTATTTACTGCTACTATACATGATTTACAATTTACTATTCACTATTCAGTGTTCACTATTCACTATTCAAAATTTACCATTTCTGCTTTAAGTAGTAATCTTAATTTTCATCTTATAACTATATTAAAATGAAATTAGTATGTTTTAAAACTCGGAGACGAGGCGCGTACGGATTTTCAATAACGAATCAGTATACAAGAGGTAAGGGGGAGTGAGATAAAAATATAATATGAAAAGACATAAGAATAATGGGAGGAGTCCCCTACTCCTTTTAAATTTAATAATATTATTTTAAAATATTAACTTTTTAACTTAAAATTTATAATAAAATTTAAATTAAATATCTGATGTAACTAACTCTAAAATACCTATGTAAATATTTGGATAACCTATGCGAACTGGACTGAACCTATGCAAGGACTTGGATTATTATGACCTGTATGGACTGAACTATACTTATGCGAGGATTGGACTATATGGACCTACATAGATCCATGCGAGGAATGGACTATAAAGACTCAAAATCAATCTTATTAATCTAAATAACCATTAAGATTTGAATTACATTTATGAGTGATATTTAACTTATTTGAATTGTTTATAAGTGATAATATTTGATTTTGATTGATATTTAATTTTGATTAATAATATTTGATGTGATTGGTGATATTTAGTTATGATTGATGATGTTTGATCTTGATTGATGATTTTGTGATGTGGAGTTTGAGCATATAGCGAGCATGACGGAAAGTTAAAACTCAGTAAGAATTTTCTTACCTTACTCTTTAAATTTTTATTACTTTAAATCTTTTCTTCTTAGAAATTATTTTTATTAACTTTACTTTTAATATTTAGAATAAAAAAAATTAGTATTTATTTTAGAAAGAAAACATTTTATGAAAATTAATTTATAAAAAGGTTAAGATAATTAAATTTTGAATTAAAGAAAATTTTTATAATTTTAAGTATTTTTGGTTAATGATTTAATTATTATTCTCTTTTAATTAAATAAAATTTTTCAAAAAAAATTATTTTATTTTTCCAACTTAATAACTAAAGATATTTGGAAATAATTGAAATTTCTAAATTTGATCTTGTTAAGATTCAATTTGAGAAAGATTATGTAAAGTTTTATTTGAAAGTTTTGAGATATTTAAGGCTTAGAAACTCAATTTCGGTGAGATTCGAAAACTGTACTAAATTCATTTATGTGGGACAGAAATTTAGAGAGTTGAGAAAATGTACAGTTTATTGAAATGATGTTGTAAACCTTTAAGGTATTTAATATTTGAGTTTCTAAAAGCCTTAACAAATTAAATACGCAAGTAGTTCATGCATCATAAATCATTAAAGTGAAACAAAATGATATTGTCTGGGGACGGATTATAGAAACTGAGGATACATTAGAGGAGGCTTAATTACGAGCCTTGGGATGAGAGGGTGTGAAAGGGTGCTTCAGGGGACCTGGGGTAGCTCCCTAGTGTCGGGTACTTTCACAATAAAAACTTTCTCAATCTGACTAGTCTCTAAGTGTTTCTATGCTAATTGAGCTGTTCATATTATTATTATCCGAAATTATGGAACAGTGTAAACTCCTTGTTTACCCAGTGCAAATTAAAATTTAAGGGCCCACATATATATAGGTAAGTTATGATGAAGATATTGTATAACATTCATGCATTCATAATTGATTGTGTGTGTGATTGTGATTGTGATTGATATTATTATATATTAGTTTGTGAAAACCCTTTATTGCTTATGCCCCATTTGGGAATATTATATTCTGTTTCTCACTCCTTTCTCCGTGTTTTTGTTTCATATGTTTTAAATTGATGGTTCAGAGGGAAGGATCGAAGAATCTCGGCAGTAAATATAGTACGTTCTAGAAAGGGAGCTCGGTATGAATACCGTGGTCCAATGAATAAATAAAGTTATTAAGTAACTGCTTCTGGGCCATGGAGTTTCCTCTCTTTCTTATAATGTTTAATATTTATTTTCTTCGGATGAATGTAAAATTACTTTATAAAGTTTTAATAATATTTATGAGGTATTTCAGAAATGATGTATGTAATTTATTCTGATAGTTTTCTTTTAACGATCATTTCTTTAGTAAAAAAAAATTATGAATTTTTTAATATTTATTAAGGTGTAACAGAGGGTGTTACAAAGTGGTATCAAAGCAGTTTGTAACACCCCTATTTTAATTTTATTAATTCAGAAGATTTTATATTAAAATCTGGATGGAATTTGACCATAGACCTTTAGAAGTTTTTGATTAGTATATTTTTCAGATTTTATTTATATTAAAAAAAATGAAAAATCACTGTTTGCACCCCTTAAATTACTATTTGCACCACCCCCTAAATTGCTATTCGTACCTCCAAAATTGCTATTCGCATTCCCCTTATAATTCTTCAGATTCCTTCACGTGAAATTCACTGTGCGTTTCTAAAATTTTCAAACTTTGTACAGTAACCTATATGAAAGTTTTAAATTTTGCACAGTACTTTTGTAATAAAATATTCAAATGCACAGTAAGTTTTTTTTCCTATAAATACCGAGTGAAGGAACAAAGGAAATCACAGTTTTCTTATTAAATTTTCTTAATATAGTAGTGCTAGTGAGATAGTAGTAGAAGTAAGAGGGAGAAATAATTTTTTTGGAATGAAGTTCTACTAAAATTCTAAGGTAAGAATACCTTTCTTTTATATTTTTTAGAGTTATTTTTATATCATTTTTAGAAATCTATTATTATACTAGAAATAATATTCTTTTAAGTTACTATTTTGAATAGTAACACACTATTTCAATAGTAAATTACTATTCAAATAGTAAATTACTATTTACTATTACTATTTACTATTACTATTCATATTTTACTATTTACCATTACTATTCATGTTTTACTATTTACTGTTACTATTCTCGATTTACTATTTACCATTACTATTCACTATTTACTATTCACTGTCCACTATTCACTATTCAAAATTTACCATTTCTGTTTTAAGTAGTAATCTTAATTTTCACCTTATGCCTTTACTAAAATAGATTGGTATTAATATTTCTAGAAATCGGAGGCGCAAAACAAATTCTCTTTTGGTAACAATCCAAGGTAAGGGGAGTGAGATAAGAATATAATATGAAAAGACATAAGAATAATGGGAGGAGTCCCCTACTCCTTTTAAATTTAATAATATTATTATTTTAAAATATTAACTTTTTAACTTAAAATTTATAATAAAATTTAAATTAAATATCTGATGTAGCTAACTCTAAAATACCTATGTAAATACCTGGATAACCTATGCGAACTGGACTGAACCTATGCAAGGACTTGAACTATTATAACCTGTATAGACTGAACTATACCTATGCGGAGATTGGACTATATGGACCTACATAGACCCATGCGAAGAATGGATTATAAAGACTCTAAATCAATCTTATTAATCTAAGATTTGAATTACATTTATGAGTGATATTTAATTTATTTGAATTGTTTATAATTGATAATATTTGATTTTGATTGATATTTAATTTTGATTAATAATATTTGATGTGATTGGTGATATTTAGTTATGATTGATAATTTTTGATTTTGATTGATGATTTTGTGATGTGGAGTTTGAGCATATAGCGAGCATGACGGAAAGCTAAAACTCAGTAAGAATTTTCTTACCTTACTCTTTAAATTTTAATTACTTTAAATCTTTTCTTCTTAGAAATTATTTTTATTAACTTTACTTTCAATATTTAGAATAAAAAAATTATTAGTGTTTATTTTAGAAAGAAGATATTTTATGAAAATTAATTTATAACAAATTGAGACAATTAAATCTTGAATTAAAGAAAAATTTTATAATTTTAAGTATTTTTGGATTATTCTCTTTTAATAAAATAAAATTTTCAAAAGAAAATTATTTTATTTTTCCAACTTAATAACTAAAGATATTTAGAAAAAATTGAGAATTCGATCTTGTTAAGATTCGATTTGAGAAAGATTATGTAAAGTTTTATATGAGAAAGTTTTGAGATATTTAAGGCTTAAAAACTCAATTTCAGTGAGATTCAAAAACTGTACCAAATTTATTTCTGTGGGACAGAAATTCAGAGAATTGAGAAAATATACAGTTTATTTAAATGATATTGTAAACCTTTAAGGTATTTAATAATTGAGTTTCTAAAAGCCTTAACCAACTAAATACGCGAGTAGTGCATGCATCATAAATCATTAAAGTGAAACAAAATGATATTGTCTGGGGACGGATTATAGAAACCGAGGATACATTAGAGGAGGCTTAATTACGAGCCTTGGGATGAGAGGGTGTGAAAGGGTGCTTCAGGGGACCTGGGGTAGCTCCCTAGTGTCGGGTACTTTCACAATAAAAACTTTCTCAATCTGACTAGTCTCTAAGTGTTTCCATGCCAGTTGAGCTGTTCATATTATTATTATCCGGACTTATGGAACAGTGTAAACTCCTGGTTGGCCCAGTGCAAATTAAAATTTAAGGGCCCACATATATATAAGTAAGTTATGATAAAGATATTGCATAACATTCATGCATTCATAATTGATTGTGTGTGTGATTGTGATTGTGATTGATATTATTATATATTAATTTATGAAAACCCTTTATTGCTTATGCCTCATTTGGGAATATTATATTCTGTTTCTCACTCCTTTCTCTACGTTTTTGTTTCATATGTTTTAAAATTGATGGTTCAGAGGGAAGGATCGAAGAATCTCGGCAGTGAATATAGCACGTTATAGAAAGTGAGCTCGGTAAGAATACCGTGGTCCAATAAATAAATAATGTTATTAAGTAACTGCTTCTGGGCCATGGAGTTTCCTCTTTTTCTTATAATGTTTAATATTTATTTTCTTCGGATGAATGTAAAAATTACTTTACAAAGTTTTAATAATATTTACGAGGTATTTCATAGATGATGTATGTAATTTATTCTAATAGTTTCCTTTTAACAATCATTTCTTTAGTAAAAAAATATTATGAATTTTCTAGTATTTATTAAGGTGTAACAGAGGGTGTTTACATAGTTAATCCAATAGGCCTGGGGAAAAGGTCTATCTTGCTTTATCTGTAAACTCTGTGTAGGTAATAGAAAATAGAATATCTGACTTATTAGTAACTGTGATGGATGTGACAAATATCAGTTACTGTGAAACAGGAAACTAATGGCCGGAAACGATCTTGCTGGAGTTGTAGAACGCTTAATCAATGCAATGGGAGCATGTGAAGGTCAAGGTAACGATGCCTTGAGAAGGCTGGACTTATTCGAAAAGCGCAATCCACCTCGTTTCAAGGGAGGATATAACCCTGATGGAGCACAAACCTGGATTCAAGAGATAGAGAAGATATTTTGAGCATTGCAATGTAATAAAGCTGATAAGGTAGTCTTCACTACTTATGCCTTATCTGAGGATGCTGAATATTGGTGGGATAACATGCGTAGACAATTCGAAGTCAACGACATGGAGATCACTTGGGATCATTTCAAGGATATGTTTCTGGAGAAATACTTTCCAGCTGATGTTAAAGAGAAAAGACAATTCGAATTCCTGTCGCTAACCCAAGGAAATATGACCGTTGGAGTGTACGTATCCAGGTTTGAAGAGCTGTCTCATTTTCATTCTCATTATAATGATGCTACTAATGAAGGTAATCAGTGCGTAAAGTTTGTAATTGGATTACGGCCAGAAATTAAAAAACTATATGAATGCAAGAAATTTGTGAATTTTCTATATTGGTAAATCGCTGCAGGATCTTTGAAGAGGATCATAAGGATAGAATGACCAAAAGTCGTGAGCCCATTCACAAGGCGGGAGAAATGAGAAGTGGAGGACCTCACCATCACCAAAGAAGAGACTTCAGGAGAAATAAGCCTTACCAAGCGCCATTTCGCCGGTTTGGAGCAGCATCTGTTCCTAACAGACCCCAAGCTTCAACTGGAAGCTATTACCCGACATCTGCACCAAATTTTAAATGTTTTATCTATGGAGGACCCCATTTGAAAAGGGATTGTCCTAAAAACACTTATGTTTGCTTTAAGTGTAACAAACCAGGTCATCACATCAAGGATTATCCAGAGATGAAGAGGGAAAACCCTGAAGGTGTGAGTACAAGCATAAATACTCAAGGAGGCGCACACAGTACAGTCGGAAGGCCGAAGGCAAAAGGAAAGGTTTTTGTAATCATCGGAGAAGAAGTATCCCATTCTGATTCCATGGTGGAAGGTAAGTGTATCATTAATAAGATTCCTTTAACTGTTATGTATGACTCAGGTGCATCACATTCCTTTATTGCCAATGACTGTGTAGAAAAACTAAAATTACCTGTGATAGAACTGCCATTTGACTTATCTGTATATACTCCTAGAAACAATCCCATTGTCACTTTTAAAGCCTGTTGGAAATGCCCTATTGTCATAGATGGTAGGGACTTTAAGGCTAATCCTTTCTGTTTACCCCTTTTTGGCTTAGAAGTTATTATTGGGCTAGATTGGTTGTCTGACAATCATGTTCTAATAGATTGTCATAATAAAACCATAATATTTAAAGAACCAGTGAATTTGAATCCTGAGGATTCGAGATTTCTAACCGCCAACCAAGTGAGTGCCTCTTTAAAAAGAGGGGCTCAAGGATTCATACTATTGCTTTCAATGAAAAGAGAGCAAGAATCAAAAATCAAAAATCTGTCGGTTGTGTATGAATTTCCTAACGTTTTTCCTGAAGATATCCCTGGTTTCGCCATTGATCTAGTACCTGGAGTTGGACCCATTTCAATTGCACCATATCGAATGTCACGTCTAGAATTAGTAGAATTAAAGAAACAACTTGAAGAGATGATAGAGAAGCAGTTTATACGACCCAGTGTATCCCTCTAGGGTGCACTTGTGTTATTGGTTAAGAAAAAGGATGGTAGCATGAGGTTGTGTGTAGATTATTGGCAACTGAACAAGGTGACAATCAAGAATAGATATGTTCTGCCAAGGATTGACGACTTGATGGATCAACTGCATGGTGCCACAGTGTTCTCTAAAATTGATTTGAGGTCTGGATTCCATCAAATAAGGGTGAAGAAAGAAGATGTACTGAAAACTGCTTTTAGAACACGCTATGGCCATTACGAATATCTAGTAATGCCTTTTGGTGTAACTAATGCACCAGCCGTATTCATGGATTACATGAATAGGATTTTTCATTCATATCTAGATAAATTTGTAGTGTTGTTCATTGATGATATATTAGTGTACTCTAAAAGCAGAGAAGAACATGTTGAACACTTGAAGATTGTGTTGGAAATCCTGAAAAAGAAACAACTATATACAAAGCTGTCGAAGTGTGAATTGTAGTTGGAAGAAGTGAACTTTTTAGGACATGTAATTAGTCAAGGAGGAATAGCTGTAGACCCTTCCAAGGTGGAGGCAGTTTTAAAATAGGAGAGACCAACCACGATCACTGAGATTAGAAGTTTCTTGGGCTTGGCTGGATACTATAGGAGATTCATTGAAGGATTTTCAAAGTTAGGATATCCACTGACCAAGTTAACACGGAAAAGACAACCTTTTGTGTGGACGACACAATGCGAAAATAGTTTTCAAGAGCTGAAAAATCGACTTACTTTTGCGTCGGTGTTAGTACTCCCTGATCCACATCGAAGTTTTGAAGTTTACTGCGATGCGTCTAAGCAAGGACTAGGAAGTGTACTTATGCAAGACAAGAAGGTTGTAGCCTATGCGTCGCGCCAATTAAGGTAACATGAGATTAACCACCCTACCCATGACTTAGAGTTAGCTGTTGTAGTTTTTGCCTTAAAGATTTGGAGGCATTATCTATACGGTGCAACACTCGATGTGTTTAGAGATCATAAGAGTCTCAAGTATTTATTCGACCAAAAGGAGTTAAACATGAGGCAACGGAGATGGATGGAGTTCTTAAAGGACTACGATTTTAAGTTGCAATACCATCTTGGAAAAGAAAACGTAGTAGTTGATGCTTTGAGTTGAAAGTCTCTATATTTGTCCACAATGATGATTAAAGAGCTGGAATTGATAGAGAACTTCAGAGATCTTAACCTAGTAGTAAAGGTTAATGCTAACAGCTATAAATTAGGAGCGTTACAAGTGACAAGTGAATTCCTGAGGCAAGTTTTAGAGGCTCAACGAGAGGATGAATTCCTACAAAAGAAGAAAGAACTCTTGAAACAAGGAAAAGAAGTCAAGTTCAATATGAGAAATGACCAATTGTTGAAGTATAAGGATCGAGTGTGTATTCCTGATCAAGAGGAGTTGAGGAAAGCAATTCTGGAAGAAGGCCAGAAAAGTTATATGAGCATTCATCTCAGAGCTACTAAAATGTATCAAGATTTGAAGAAGTTATTTTAGTGGCCTGGAATGAATAAAGTTGTGGCAGAGTACATGGCTGCATATCTAATTTGCCAGAAGGTTAAAGTGGAACATCAAAAACCCCCTGGAATGCTACATCAATGGAAATACCAGAATGGAAATGGGATAACATTACCATGGATTTTGTGACTTCTTTACCTAAAACTCCATTAGGACATGATTCAATATGGATAATAGTAGATAGATTAACCAAATCTGCCCACTTTATTCCCATCAATATTCGTTACTCTATGGAGAAGCTGGCGAAATTATATATCGAGGAGATTATGAGATTGCATGGAATTCTTTCAAGTATCATTTCTGATCGAGACCCTCGTTTTACATCACAATTCTGGAAGAGCTTACACAAGGCTTTGGTAACAATACTACGTCTAAGTTCAACATATCATCCTCAGACAGATGGACAATCAGAAAGAACAATCCAATCTCTAGAAGACTTGTTACGAGCTTGTGTGTTAGAGCATAAAGGAAGTTGTAATCAATTCTTACCATATGTGGAGTTCACCTACAACAACAGTTTTCATGCTAGCATTGGCATGGCACCTTTTGAAGCATTATATGGAAGAAAATGTAGGACCCCGTTATGTTGGTTTGAGACTGGTGAAAACTTGATGCTAGGACCAGAGTTGGTACAACAAACCACGGATAAAATCAAAATAGTTTAGGAAAAGATGAAGGCAACACAGAGCAGGCAGAAAAGTTACTATGAGAAAAGAAGGAAGCCGCTCGAATTTCAAGAAGACGATCATGTATTCTTGAAAGTCACACCTACGACTGGGGTCGGTCGGGCAATGAAATCTCGAAAACTAACTCCTAGATTTATTGGTCCATATCAAATAATTCATAAAGTTAGTCCTCTTGCCTACCAAATAGCATTACCACATTTTCTTTCTAATATCCATAATGTTTTTCATATGTCAAACTTACGAAAGTATATATCTGATCCTACACATGTTATTGAACCTGATGTCATACAAGTTAAAGATAATCTTACATATGATGCACCACCTGTCAGAATAGCTGACAGAAGAATAAAACAGCTAAGGGACAAGACAATTCCACTCGTAAAGGTCATTTAGAGTGAAAGGAGAGGGGAAGATGCTACATGAGAACTAGAAACTGAGATGAAAGAGTCTCATCCCAATTTGTTTTACTGAATAATGTAAATTTCGAGGATGAAATTTTTCTAAGGGGAGTAGAGTTGTAACATCCCTATTTTTATTTTTATATTAAAATTTTGAAGGAATTAAATTATGGTTCTTTAAAACTTTTTAATCTACGTATTATTTATGATTTTTTCAAAATTTTTTAGAATTTTTGAATTATTTAATAAAATAATATTTTTTAAATAATTTTTAATTATATAAAGTGACTTAAAATTAAAAATATTTATAAGAAAGTGAAGTTAAATTATAAGAAAATTTTCTAAAATCTATTTCAAGTAGACTTATTTAAAAATGATCGGTTTGAGAAAAATCTTGATTTTTACCAATCGTAAAAAAATCAGGAACGTTTCAATCATTTTTTTAACAGAAAATTTTAGATTTTTAAAATTTAAACTTTATATTACTTATTGTAAAATTAGTGAGGATTGATATAATATTGCTAAATTTTAAAAAGGACTGATTTTGAATATTTAAAATATACCGAGTGAAAGATTACTATTTGGCTTAATAATTCAGCCGACATTTACTATGTAAAACACTGTGCATGTACGAAATTTTCAAAAGGTGCACAGTAACCAGGATTGAATTTTCAAAAAATGCACAGTACTTTTATATTAAAATAATAGAATACATAGTAATTTTCCTTCCTATAAATATCGAAGGAATTCTTCTTTAGAATTCACAATTTCAGATTAAGTTTTCTCAATATAGTAGTGTTAGTGAGATAATGGTGGAAGTAAGAGAGAGAAATAATTTTTTTGGAAGAAGGTTCTGTTAAAATCCTAAGGTAAGGATACCCCTCTTTTATATTTTTTAGGGTTATTTTCATATCTTTTTTAGAAATCTATTATTATACTGAAAATAATATTATTTTAAGTTACTATTCTGAATAGTAAAATACTATTTCAATAGTAAATTACTATTTTAATTATTACTATTTCAATAGTAAATTACTATTTAAATAGTAAATTACTATTTACTGTTACTATTTACTTTTACTATTCATGTTTTACTATTTACCGTTACTATTCACGATTTACTATTTATTATTACTATTCACGTTTTACTATTTACTATTACTATTCATGTTTTACTATTTACTATTACTATTCATGATTTACTATTCACTATTCACTATTTAAAATTTACCATTTCTGCTTTAAATAATAATCTTAATTTTCATCTTGTAACTATATTAAAATAAAATTGGTATGTTTTAGAACTCGGAGACGAGGCGTGTACGGATTTTTAATAATGAATCAGTATACAAGAGGTAATGGGGAGTGAGATAAGAATATAATATGAAAAGACATAAGAATAACGGGAGGAGTCCCCTACTTCTTTTAAATTTAATAATATTATTTTAAAATATTAACTTTTTAAATTAAAATTTATAATAAAATTTAAATTAAATATCTGATGTAACTAACTCTAAAATACCTATGCAAATACCTAGATAACCTATGCGAACTGGACTGAACCTATGCAAGGACTTGGATTATTATGACCTATATGGACTGAACTATACCTATGCGAGGATTGGACTATATGGACCTACATAGACCCATGCGAGGAATGAACTATAAAGACTCAAAGTCAATCTTATTAATCTAAATAACCATTAAGATTTGAATTACATTTATGAGTGATATTTAATTTATTTGAATTGTTTATAATTGATAATATTTGATTTTAATTGATATGTAATTTTGATTAATAATATTTGATGTGATTGGTGATATTTAGTTATGATTGATAATGTTTGGTTTTAATTGATGATTTTGTGATGTGGAGTTTGAGCATATAGCGAGCATGACGGAAAGCTAAAACTCAGTAAGAATTTTCTTACCTTACTCTTTAAATTTTTATTACTTTAAATCGTTTTTTCTTAGAAATTATTTTTATTAACTTTACTTTCAATATTTAGAATAAAAAAATTAGTATTTATTTTAGAAATAAGACATTTTATGAAAATTAATTTATAAAAAGGTTAAGATAATTAAATTTTGAATTAAAGAAAAATTTTATAATTTTAAGTATTTTTGGTTAATGATTTAATTATTATTCTCTTTTAATTAAATAAAATTTTCAAAAGAAAATTATTTTATTTTTCCAACTTAATGACTAAAGATATTTGGAAATAATTGAAATTTCTAAATTTGATCTTGTTAAGATTCAATTTGAGAAAGATTATGTAAAGTTTTATTTGAAAGTTTTGAGATATTTAAGGCTTAGAAACTCAATTTCGGTAAGATTCGAAAACTGTACTAAATTCATTTATGTGGGACAGAAATTTAGAGAATTGAGAAAATGTACAGTTTATTAAAATGATGTTGTAAACCTTTAAGGTATTTAATATTTGAGTTTCTAAAAGCCTTAACCAATTAAATACGCGAGTAGTTCATGCATCATAAATCATTAAAGTGAAACAAAATGATATTGTCTGGAGATGGATTATAGAAACCGAGGATACATTAGAGGAGGCTTAATTATGAGCCTTGGGATGAGAGGGTGTGAAAGGGTGCTTCAGGGGACCTGGGGTAGCTCCCTAGTGTCGGGTACTTTCACAATAAAAACTTTCTCAATCTGACTAGTCTCTAAGTGTTTCTATGCTAATTGAGCTGTTCATATTATTATTATCTGAAATTATGGAACAGTGTAAACTCCTGGTTGACCCAGTGCAAATTAAAATTTAAGGGCCCACATATATATAGGTAAGTTATGATGAAGATATTGCATAACATTCATGCATTCATAATTGATTGTGTGTGTAATTGTGATTGTGATTGATATTATTATATATTAGTTTGTGAAAACCCTTTATTGCTTATGCCCCATTTGGGAATATTATATTTTGTTTCTCACTCCTTTCTCCATGTTTTTGTTTCATATGTTTTAAATTGATGGTTCAGAGGGAAGGATCAAAGAATCTCGGCAGTAAATATAGTACATTCTAGAAAGGGAGCTCGGTATGAATACCATGGTCCAATGGATAAATAAAGTTATTAAGTAACTGCTTCTGGGCCATGGAGTTTCCTCTCTTTCTGATAATGTTTAATATTTATTTTCTTCGGATGAATGTAAAATTACTTTGTAAAGTTTTAATAATATTTATGAGGTATTTCAGAAATGATGTATGTAATTTATTCCGATAGTTTTCTTTTAACGATCATTTCTTCAGTAAAAAAAATTATGAATTTTTCTAATATTTATTAAGGTGTAACAGAGGGTGTTACAGTCGGCTCTGCTACCTTATTCTCTGTATTTATTTTTCCTTTTATTTCATTTTTTTCTTATCTATATTATAATAGACGGCTCTGCCGCTTTATTATTATTATTATTATTATTATTATTATTATTATTTTTATTATTATTATTATTATTATTGTTGTTGTTGTTGTTATTATTATTATTCTTGTTACTACTATTATTATTGTTTTAGTTATGAATAATGAAATAAGGGACACACTACTTACTCTTTAAACTAAGCATTATTTAGCCAAGATGTAACTGATATACTTTTTAGTAATAATAATAATAAATAAAATAATAAAAATAACCTACAACGTTTGAAAAACAGGTAGGACCTAACAACACGAGGACATATATTACGAGGCTGGAAACACATAGATATCCAAGGATCAAAGTAATGATAAAACTAAAATAATGCATTTTTGCATCATGAAGATATTTTTGAAGGATTAAAACTTGAGCATACACCGGGTACGTTGGAGGACATTCACGTCCGATCTCTGAGGAGAATCTTGGGAGTACAACCGAGACGGAAACCTAATGGCACCAGAGTCGCGCCTGAAGCCGGGTCAGACAATGCAAGTCTGGTGTACTTTGACTTAATGACGGAATGTAACTATAATCATATAGAGCCAAGTCCCAGGATAATATAATGATTAGAACTTGTGAGTCTATTCGTACCTTATGATGATTAAATAATGGTTGAGGGACTTTGTGGGCTCCGATCGCTCTAGTATGGAAACGTTGTGCCCAGGGACAGCTTGAGCAGGACGACTTCCAAAGAATGAGATAATGATGATGGTGGATTGGTTTATTGGGCCCACATGCATCATGAGACTTAAACTTTAGATAAATTATAATGAAACTAACTCATGCATTCCATAACAACATTATTGATTGTTATAGTTGTAAATATGTTAACTGGATTATTTATGTTATATTACCTGCTGACTGGGTATGCCCGCACCAGGGTCTGGAGTATATACTTACCCCTTTCTGTTTAATAATAACAGAGGAGCTAGGAAACCAAGAATTGGAATACAAAGAACAGCAATACGCTGGACCACCTGGGAGCACTCAATAAAAGTAGGACATATATAGTTAAATATATATAATTAAATAATAAGACAATGGATGACTGTATGTATTTAAGGGTGCCTACGTGCCCCATTCTGTTAAGAATACAATTGCTTATAGTTTATGAATGACTATGTGAATTACCTATTATTTGCTTTCACTGATTTGCCATTATTTTACTTTCTAAAAAAATTCTCATTTTTTCTAAAAACTTTTAACCTCTTAGTTAAGTAGGATGATCCTATAGAAGGGTCTGTCCTATTTAACCGAGGGTGTTACACATGGTGATACTGGCCTTGTTACGTATCAAACACAGCCTTAGATTCCTTAGTTTTTAGAGCATGGAATATGGCATAATTTGATGCAAAGGTGAAATGGGTGTTCATCATGATTTGGTTAAAAGGCATGGCTAAGGGAAAACAAGCGGCAGAGGGAAGGATTTTGATTTTATTAGGGTCAAAGCCAGGTGAGTTAATGATGGATAGGTTGCTTGGGTGATGGTATCCTATGTCATCTTTATCCAGGGAAGGTCTGGTTATTTTGAAACGATTTAGGCCAGAGGTAAAAAAGGTGGGAGGAAAGTTGTGGAGTCATTTAGGATGGGGGCTAATGGAGAAGGTACACTTAGGACGTAGATATCTAAGAGGTAAGGGTATTGGTGTTGTGGTGGTGAGGGTAAGTTCTTGTGATGTATGCTGGAATGAGGTCTGATCTGGTTGAGAGGTCTGGTCAGAGGGTAATGGTGTGGGATGGAAGGATTACTCACTGAATTAGACTGTGCCAGTTCATGACTTGGCTGTTGCTGCACTTCTTTTCTCTTTCTTTTCTTTTCCTATGCCTTCTTGTAAAAGGCTTCTTTATCACTCTTGAATTCTTTGAATACTTCAAAGAATTTGTTAAACCAATCCATACTGGTCCAACTTCTGGTATCCATGTTAGGGAAGTTCTTGAATAAGATTCAATGAACTAAATGATCTCTAGAAAGTTAGGACAGGCACCAGATTTGTCCTTTTCCATAGCTTCTTTCTTAGCCTTGATAGCTTTGGCATAGGAGCAACACATCTTCTGATACGTCCTTAGCCAATCCCGTGCCATCCAACCTTTGACAGAAATAGAGGGATTCAAAGTAATAAAGACACAAATGAATTGCTTACTCTATTTTGCTAAAATTAGAGATTTCTGTTGTTGAGGAGGAAAAGGGAGAAGAGCAACCTTCTGGTTTTTAGGATGAGAAACAACCTTGCTTTTCAGCTAACTAATGGGAATATGGTCATCGGGATCTGGTGAACTTCTTGGGACATCAGTGACCTCAGAGACTGGCACTGACTTTTTGATATGAGCCTTGATGGGTGAATCAGACTCTTCAAGCTTATCCTGAGCAGCCTTGTCAGTCTTAGCTTTCTTGACTGTTGGGACCTTAATTCTGGGTCTTTCACTACACTTCCTTTTAGAGGTTGGCTTGGTTTATTCAGGGGCTAGAGCATACTTCTTCTTAGGAGGTGAAGCAACAGACCTTTCCATGGTTTGGTCCAACAGAGGTGAGAAGGTTTGGAGGTTATTCACCAGTGATGAACTTTGGATCATATCACCAATAGTCTGTGTTGGGACATTTTCCAGGGCAAAAACCTTCATAAGAACTGCAGGGTAGGGTATCTTGTTCTGTTTTTTCCGTATAGAGGGTATTAGGTAAGTCATAATAATGTTAGGCAAGCTTACCTTTTCCTTTACCAATATGTGGTAAATATGAAATATGTCCAACTTGGTAAAAGTGTCTTTTGCACTCTTCCTAGGGCAAAAGACCTGCTTCATTATAAGATAAAACATCTTGACCTTTGGTAGAAGGCTTACAAACACCAGCTTGAAGGGATGTATTCTTCCATACAGTATTTGGTTGATATCCAGAGAAGAGACCTCTACTGCTTGAAAATCATCAGCACATACATTTCTAACTGAGGGACACTCATAAACAGTAGCAATAACATCCTTTGATATTTCAATGGCTTTTCCTTTGAGACTGCCATTGAAGATGAATATTGATTTATGTACTGATACGGTGTTCCAAAACTCCAAGACGGGAGAAGGACAGAAAGACTCTCTGTCTACGTAAAACCTTGTCTATCCAATTCCTTTGAGTTCAACTGTGAAGTTTCTTCTGTCTAGCTTATATTGCTTCGGGTGAAAGAAAAAAGATTCCACGATGTCATCAACAGAGAACATGGGAGCCATGGTAGTGTGCAAGGAACTGAGAAAGATAAAAGGTTTAGGGTTTAGGAGAGGAAAAGGTTTTTACACTTAGACAGAAAGAAAGCTTAAAGAGTGGGAAACTCAAAGGATTACGCAAAGGAGGGAAATGGTATGAAAGTAAACTTTATTTAAAAAGAGCAAAAACTATTTAACTGAAAGGAGAGAGAAAATGGTTCAGATGGCAGTTACACAAAAACATATTAACTTATGCCACATGGGATATTTTAAAGTAAATGACAATAAAATGTGGAATGTTTCAGTTAACATATAATCCCAACTGATTTAACCTCTCAACATTAAATAGGATCATACTCTTATGGGTTCAGACATATCAAACATATAAGCATACATACCCAGTCCCTGACTTTTCATCCAAACATACAGACTTCTCAAATCAAGCAGGTTTATACTTGACACAGACATATTCAAGTAACATTTCTTAAAGTTAAATTATGCTTGATAAATGCAAACCTGGCCTCAACTAAAGGCTTTGTAAAAATGTCTGCCCACTGATGGTCTGTCTCCATAAATTTCATGTCTAGAATTCCCTTTTGTACATAATCTTTGATGAAGTGGTAATGCACCTTTATGTGTTTGGCTTTGGAGTGTTGGATGGGATTCTTAAATAGATTTATTGCACTAGTGTTATCATAGAATACAATGATCTCTTCTCCTTTGATTGAGTAGTCTTCATGTTGATACTTCATCCAAAGAAGTTGAGAACAACAACTTGTTGCAGAGATGTATTCATCCTCAGTTGTTGATAGGGCAATTAAATTTTGTTTCTTGCTTCCCTAAGACATCAGACTCTTACGTAGAAAATGACATCCTCCACTAGTATTTTTTTGTCCATTCTATCACCTGCCAAATCTGCATCACAAAATCTAGACAAGGAAAATGAGTATGTTCTTTTATAGAACAACCCAAGGTTAGTGGTACCTATAGGATACCTCAGAATCTTCTTCACTACGGTAAAGTGTGATTCCCTGGGGTCTGATTGGTATCTTGCACGCATGCAAACACTAAACATTATATCAGGTTTGCTAGATGTTAAATACAAAAGTGAGCCAATCATTCCTCTGTATAAGGTCTAATCTACTTATGTACCAGACTCATCTTTACTGATTATGCAACTTGGATGCATAAGAGTGCTCATTGGCTTGGCATCGGTCATTTTAAACTTTTTAAGCAGCTTCCTGGTGTACTTCTGTTGATGGATAAAAATACCATTATCAGTCTGTTTGATTTGTAAGCCTAGGAAGAATTTGAGTTCTCCCATCATACTTATTTCAAATTCAACCTGCATCATTTTAGAAAACTATTTACACAAACTGTCATCAGTTACACCAAAAATAATGTCATCCATATATATTTGCATAATTATAAAGTTAGTTTTTTCTAAATAAGATGGTGTCAACCTTACCTTTTGTAAAGCTTTTTCAAATTAAAAGGCTACTGAGTCTGTCATACCAAGCTCTAGGGGCCTGTTTCAGACCATACAATGCTTTACTTAGTTTGAAGATATGGTTTGGAAAAGATTTATCTTCAAACCTAGAAGGCTGTTTCACGAAGACTTCTTCAATGAAACCATTTAGAAAAAGCACTTTTAATATCCATTTGATACAATGTGATTCCTTTAAAAGCACCAAAGGCAAGAAGTATCCTAATAGCCTTAAGTCTGGCTATAGGAGCAAAGGTCTCAGTGAAATCGATACCTCCTCGCTGGTTGTAGCCTTGTGCTACAAGTCTGGTTTTGTTTTTGACAACTTTTCCATCCTCATCATGCTTGTTTCTCTAGACCCGCGTAGTTCCAATAATGCCTTTGTTCTTTGGTTTTGGGACAAGTGTCCAGACTTTATTTCTCTCAAACTAATTCAATTCTTCTTACATGGAAATAATCCAGTCAATATCTTCCAAAGCTTCTACAATAGATTTAAGTTCAATTTATGAAACAAAAGCTATGATTGATTTGTTGAGAAGTTTTGATCTGGTCCTTATTTCAGCAGCTTGATCCCTAATGATAAGATCTGAATGATGATAATCCTTGAACTTCCAGTCTCTAGACTTCTTAGGTTTAGATACTGATGGCTGTTATTCAGACTCTTTATCTCCATCTTCTATTGGTTTTGATTGAGCAGGGTCAGACTCTTGTTATTGAATACTTACATTATCAATATTTAGATCTACTAGTTTCCTGTCATTCTCTTGAAGATCATCAAACCTTACATGCATTGATTCCTCAATGGTTTGAGTTCTTGTATTGAAAACTCTGTAAGATTTTGATGTGGTTGAGTACCCTATGAATATCCTTTGTCATATTTAGAATCAATTTTTCCAAGATGATCCTTTATGTTGAGGATATAACTTGTGCACCCAAAGGAATGAAAATATGATATGTTGGGTCTTCTTCCCTTCCATAATTCATAAGAAGTCTTGTTTAGTATTTATCTGATAAGGATTCTATTTTAAATATAATAAGAAGTACTCGCAGCCTCTGCCCAGAAATATTTTGGAAGTTTATTTTCATAAAACATTATTCTGGCCATTTCTTGTAGAGATCTATTTTTCCTTTCCACAACACTATTTTGTTGAGGTGTTCTTGGAGAAGAAAAACTGTTAGTTATGTTAGACTCATTGTAGAACTTTTCAAAAACTTTATTTTCAAATTCTCTATCATAATCACTTTTTATTGTACTAATACATAATCCTTTCTCATTCTGAATTTTCTTGGATAAAATCTTAAATACTTTCACAGACTCATCTTTATGGGTTAGGAAGTATAGCCATGTAATTCTTGTGTAGTCATCAACAATGACAAATCCATACTTCTTTCCTACCAGACTCTACTTGAGATGGATCAAACAAATCTAAATGCAACAATTCTAATGGTCTAGATATGGAAACAATATTTTTGTTTTTAAAAGACGTTTTATGTTGTTTCCCTCTTTGGTATGCTTCACAAGGCAAGGAATTGTTAAAAGAAAATTTGGCAGTCCTTTGACTAGGCCTTTTATGTGAAGTTTTGAAATATGTTTTAAAATAACATGCCCAAGCTTTTTATGCCAAATCCATCTCTCTTTAGAGTTTAAAAATAGACATGTTACATTTTGATCATTTAGTTTATTCAAGTCAACCTTGTACAGGTTGTGATGTCTATTTACAGAGAAGAGTGTGGTTCCATCACTGTTGATGATAGTACACTTTTCTTTATCAAACAAAACCTTATACCCACTATCACAAAATTGACTTATGCTAAACAGGTTCTATCTCAGACCTTTAACCAAATACATATTCTCAATAACAAGAGAAAGAACTTTACTAACTTTACCAGTCCCTAAAATCTTCCTAGTCTAGTTGTCTCCAAAGATGACTGTTCCACCTTTAAACTTATCCAGGTCTAGGAACATAAACCTTCTTCCTGTCATGTGATGCAAGCATCCATTGTCTAGATACTAGTGCTGATGCTTTGTCTTTGTTTTTTAAGCACATCTATAATACAAATAATCAATGATTTTGGTACCCAGATCCTTTTGGGTCCTATACGGTTAGCAACATTTGCATTCTTTTTCTAACAATCATTTATCATATGACCATGCCTCTTACAATAATTACATTTTATATGTTTTTGTTTCTTTGGAACAGATGAAGGAGATGAAGATTGCTTGAAATTATCTTTCTCTGCATAGCCCAAACCTGATTTGTTATGGCCACTATGGGATTTACCCAAAACCTTGTTTAAAATTTTAATGCCATTTACAAACCTGCCTAGGTCTAAAGTAAGTGAACTCACTTGCTTCTGTAGTTTGATTATTTCATCAGCTTGAAAGTTGTAGCATATTTTGGTGTTTTCCAAATTGGTTTTTAAAATAAGATTTTCTTGTTTAAGTTTGTGCAACTCTTCAAGGTGCATTCTCTTATTCTCTTCCATTTCATTTACAATATTCTTATTAAAACCATCTTCTTTTAACTTAAAAATCTGGTTTTCATATTCAGTGGTCATATCAACATGCTTCATTTTCAATTTCTTAAAGTTTTTTAATAATTTTGAAAAATCATTAAGCAATAAATCATAATTTTCTTTGAGCTCAGCATAGCTTACTTCTTTAGAGTCTGAAGTACTTGAGTTGACTTCTGAATCTAGTTCAACATTAGCCATAAGCTAGATTTAGGCAGATTCTGTCTCTTCCTCGAACTCGCTAGAGATGGATGAATCTTCATCACTCCATGTGCTTAATCTCTTTTGCTTCTTTGGAATTTTTCTCTTCTCTTTTCTGTCCTTGTTTAAGAAAGAACACTCTGCCTTCATATGTCCTGATTTCCTACAGTTGAAACATTCCAAGGTAAATTTGTCAGTCTTAAACTTAAATTGAGATTTACCTATATGGTTTTTCCTTTGGAACTTTTCAGGTGTGCTTTCTTTTTTCTTCAGCAACCTGTGAAATCTTCTTGTTATAAGAGCAAGCTCCTAATCTGTATCTTCACCTGACTCATCAGAGTCTGGTTTTGAGCTAGTGGACTCTTCAGCCTTAAAAGCTTTAGACTTCTTGCATGATCCTTCAGACTTCAAGGTAATGCTTTGGGAAGGAAGGCTTGGTGACTTCCTTCTACTTCAGCTTCATTTCATGAGCTCTAAGAACTCTAAATAGTTCATCTAGAGTGAGGGTGCTTAGATCTTTGGCCTTCTCAAGAGCTGAGCATTTAACATCAAATCTTTCAGGTAACCTTCCAAGAAGCTTGACATTTATATCTTTTATGGATGGTCTCATCCTAAGGGCTTAAAACTCATTCAGCAAAGTTTGGAATCTTCCAAAGATCTAGTCCATGATCTCATGATCCTCCATTTTGAATGTATCATACTGTTTTGTCAACAATATCTTTTTAAATCTTTTCATATCGGAGGTGCCTTTATAATTACGTTGAAGGGCATCTCAAACTTCTTTAGCTATTTTGTAGCTAAAAACCTTATTATACTCTGATTTACTTAGAGCACAAGTAAGGAAAAATCTGGCTTTGGCATTGGTCTCCATCCTCTTTAATTCAAACACTATCCACTAATCTTCTGATTTGGGCTTCCCATCCTCATCAACGAGCATTGGATAGTCATAATTTGTTATGACTCCCCACAAGCCATATTGAATGGACTTAATGAACTTTTTCATTCCATTTTTTCAATATGGGTAATCCTCACCAAGAAAACTGATGGCCTGTTAAAGAGGATCATTCTACTATAAGCTGGTTGTTCGGAGGAGCTGTCATGATCTTGTTCCTTTCCCTCATTGGAGTGATCAACCCAAAAGGACAAGCTCTGATACCAATTGATGGTTTAGAATCAGACTTAGAGGAGGGGGTTGAATAAGTCTCAGACTCTTATACAGAAATTAAAAATTTTGTAAGCACAAGCAATCAGACTTTTGTACCAGACTGTTAAGAGTAGGAAAAAAGAGAATGAACATAGAGAATTTACACTGGTTTACTTACAACTTAGAAGCTACATCTAATCCCTTCAAACTTGAAGGATTTCTACTATTGTAAAAACTCCTTTTACAATCTCAACAATAGACCATGCCACAAGTATTCTTGACTCCAGCCACTCCTGATTTATACCAAGTATTGTTTCAATAAGCCATTCCTCACTCAATCCCAAGTATTCTTTCAAAAGTCTCTTCAAACCACAAACTGTTTCCCATCATAACTAAAGGCTGACAACACACCAGTCTTTTACACAAATAACAATTTAAATGATAGAGTGTGTTTGATTTTTTTGAGAACTTAGTGCATGAAAAGATACAAGATATGGATGGATACACTAAGTAAGAAAGACAAAAACTAAGGTCTGCTAGAGGCACAACAACAAAGAAGGTCTTTGCTTTAGAGACAAAAACTAAGAATGAAGAAGTATGTTTTGTGAACTAATTGCAAGGATTTCTTCAAAGGTCTTAGAAGTTCTCTGTTTAAATTTTTGAATCTCTTCATATTTATATTTCACACAAAGTGACCGTTTCGTAATTTGATGAAAAGACATAGTCGTTGTAAATCTGTTGAAAAAGCTCTAACTGTTGTGAGCATAAGACCTTGAGAAGTAAGGAAAGGATAAAGGTCTAATATCAACGGACATTAGAGCTTGTATTGAAATAGAGTTCCTTGAGATTTTCAGAATAAAAGACCTTTTGTTGGCTTTCTCTTTTCGACTAAAAACATGCAGAGTATATACGGTTGACCTTATGTAAGATTTCTGACACACGAGTTGATCATTATCATCTTTTTCTGAAATACGCAGAATAGCTACATTGGTTTCTTCCCAAGAGAGCTTTGGTTGCTTCACTATCTTGTCTTCTTTTATCTTTAGATGATAAGGGAAATACTTCTTGATAAGAGCTTGATTTAAAGCATTATCAAAATTGACTATAATCGTTGCTTGTTGAAAGCTTAAAGTAACGTTCTTGTTACTTCAAAAGTCTGAGGTCTGATTGACTATCAAAAGGTCTGGATGAACGCACTTTGGATCAGACTTTTCTTGAAATTTCTTGTATAGCTCAAGGCGGACTTTTTAACTTGATGCACCCCCTTTTTCATTTGTAACCTATGTACTAAATGTTTACATCCTGAAACACTTAATTAAACAGGTTAAATAACAGAAGTGTAAACTTTATTTTATTTAAATGTCTTGATGTGTGTTATTAACAAATCTTGGGGTTTGGTTAAATGATAATCAATAATTTTCTTTTATAACCAGACTTGGTTCCAACAATAAGTTAATTAACAATTGTTTAGAGGTGATAAATTAAATTAAATTAAATTAAATTGAGAGGTGGTTTAATTTAAATTAGAATGAAAATGGGGTGGTAAGTTATGAGTTACCTGTGGTAAAAGTAGAGTTTTATTTATAGTAATAAAGGGAAATAGAAAAAGAAATATGGAATTGACTAAATTGCCCTTAGTGGCATACAAATCAAATTCACTTCCTTCTTCCTCGAGCTGTATCACTCATGCTTCTTCTCTCTTTTAAAATTTTCATAGCTGTAAGCTTCTAGGCTCTGATCGGAGTCAAATTTTATGTTAAAACTTGAAATTAATCATGTTTTGGGGGCTGTGGCAGTGAGGTGAATCCATGTGTACCCTCAATTTCGCAGTTCAATCTTCCCCTCTTTTTTCTTTCTTGGCCGAATGGGTGCATGCATAGGGGTTTCCATTTTGTGTTTTCTTGGTGATTTGGAGCTTGATAATGGCTTTTATGGCAATGGGTATGGCAAACGATTAACGAGCGTTGTGTTTTGATACTCGTAGCTATTGGAACGAACTTTGATAAGTCGTTAAGTGAAGTGGGAGCTGGAATCAAAATCAGAATGGTGAGTTCTCAAGTCGGAAGACGTAACCGGCACCAAGAACAACTAGTAAAAGCTTGGAACAGAGGTAAAGAGGTGTCTGGAGTCGTTATTAATTAGAATTAGGTATCGACCCTAGTCAGGGTCTGTAATGTAAGACAATATAAATGATAAATTAAAAATTTAGTTGTAATGTGTAATGTGTCGATTTGTGAATAAATGTGATAATTAATCAAAGTTAATGGAAATGGTGATTTTAAAATTTATGTTTATAAATTATGGAAATGGTGATACTAAAGCCTATGGCTTATAATTGTTAGCATATAATGTGTTTGAAATTGAATTTGTGAGGATATTAATGATGGCGTTTATTGTACTTGTATGACTGTGTGAAATGAGATATGAAAATATATATTGTGGGCCTGGTCTGTGTGGCCACCTATTATTTAAAATGTGGATCGGGTCTGAGTGGTCGCCCTTGATATATGGGCCAGATTTGTATGGTCGCCCTGAGTAATTAAAATAAGACGTTTACGCCAATTAATATAGAGAAAAAGGATTTAAATGAGCTTATGTGATTTGTGTGGTTGGGGATGCTCAACGGTATATTTCAACCTCATTTTTGGCTCTTATGGTCAAGTCGAATCTAGTTGATCTACCAGTGGTTGAGGTGGAGAGCCAAGTAGGGCTTAGCGGACCAAGTCAGATTCACAGGGTGTCAAGTGGGACCCCTAGCCGAAGGTCGATCTTTTTAGATCCGGATACTAGTGAGTCATTATATTTGGTTAAGAGTCAGTTGTGTCTTGCATGATTTGACCTACTTTGATGTTGAGGTGGTAATTATTATGTTGATTGATATGTTGAAATGGAATAAAAACTTTATTGGTATATATGATATCGTTGATAGCCAGTGGGCTTGTAATGGCGGTAACAAAATGGTGTATTTGATCATTATTGATTTAGATGACGTATTTGAAAGTGATAAGATTTAGATTGGCAGGTGTAGTGTTTGTTATGGCCTGATGGGCTTAGAATAAGTTTAACTTGGCAAGGTGTTATTGATGATGGAATGTTGGTGATTGGTATAGTATATTTTATTATTTTTAGTATATATATATATACATGTCATTCTATGTTAATTATGATTTTCAACACTCACTCTTGTTGTAATTTATTTTTCTTTTAGTTATGAATGACAAGGAGATCACAAAAGCCCCGGAGGGAAGCGCCAAATAAAGAGCGGATGCCAAGGAAGGAAATGGAAACTATGTAATGATTGTAGCGATAAACTTTGGTGAATTAGATAAATTCAGTTATGGTGTATAAATTATTTGCGTGAGATGTTGACTTTGATAAAGTTATATTCTTAACAATGTGTGTTGTGTGTTTGAGTTTAAAATTCTGGCGATAATGAATGTTGAGATTAAGTTGTGCATTGATTAAGTGGATTCTAGTATATTCAATTGTGTAGTAATTGGCACGGAGATATTGTTGATTAACTACTTTGATAAATTATAATGGGCAAGTGAATTGTAATTGCATGTATGTATAACATTGATGATTGAATTGATGATTTGCTCTTGTTGGAATCATGCATTGTATATACTTAGGCGGAGAAATATGTTAATTTAGCATCTGGATAGATGAGATGGAGGTCAGATGGGAATTAGAACCCCCGGAGAGGATCAATAGGTCCCCACAATCATTTAAAACTTGTGTGCATGGCCATTGCGTAATTTGGAGTCCAATTTCTAGGTTTGGTGCATTATGTTGGTTGAAGATTAATTTAATTGCATTTAGCGCACATCTTTGTCATACGTTGGATTTTTTTAGTATGGACTACGCTAGCAGGTTTAAAATAGGGAAAATATAGTTGGCCCGAAGGCCAAATTTTGTATAATTCTGTAGAATATGGTGTCTGGTAATCGATTACCAGAGAGAGGTGTGATGTTCCTACATAGTAGGCTTGCGGGTAATCAATTACCACATCTGTGTATTTAATTACCAGGGCCTTGTAATCAATTACAGGATTTGTGTAATTGATTATCAAGTCCTCAGAAATGGTGTTCTTGGGTATTTTATGTAACAGGGCCCTTAGGTTCCTATAGTTTATCACCAAGAAAGTTTAAAAGAGGAAAAATTTCTTTTGATTTTGTTAAACCCTGGGATAAATTCTAGGAATGGCTAAGGGGGCGTTATAGGTTACATATCAGTTTAGACCTATGAATAGCAACATCGGTATGATTTCCAGCACTCATTCTTGTTGTGGTTTATTTTTCTTTTAGTAATCAATGACAAGGAGATCACGGAGGCCCCGTAGGGAAGCGCCAAATAAAGAGCGGATGCCAAGGAAGGAAATGGAAACTATGTAATGATTGTAGTGATGAACTTTGGTGAATTAGATAAATTCAGTTGTGGTGTATAAATTAGTTGCGTGAGATGTTGACTTTGATAAAGTTATATTCTTAACAATGTGTGTTGTGTGTTTAAGTTTAAAATTCTGGCAACAATGAATGTTGAAATTGAGTATGCATTGATTAGGTGGATTCTAGTATATTGAATTGTGTAGTAATTGGCACGGAGCCATTGTTGATTGATGAATATGATTAATTGTGATGGGTAAGTGAATTACAATTGCATGTATGTATAACATTGATCTATAGATGGTTAGTTGGTGTTGATGATTGAATTGATGATTTGCTCTTGTTGGAATCATGCATTGTATTCTTAGGCGGAGAAATATGCTAATTTAGCATCTGGATAGGTGAAATGGAGAGCCGGTGGGAATTAGAACCCCCAGAGAGGATCAATAGGTCCCCACAGTCATTTAAAACTTGTGTGCATGGCCATTGCGCAATTTGGAGTCCAATTACTAGGTTTGGTGCATTATGTTGGCTGAAGATTGATTTAATTGTATTTAGCGCATATCTTTGTCATACGTTGGAATTTTTTAGTACGGATTACACCGGCAAGTTCGAAATGGGGGAAATATAGTGCCTACAAAGTTTGGTGGCAATTGAAGTTAAAACGGGCAAGTTAGGTAATCAATTACCAGAGGGAGGTGTGATGTTCCTATGCAGTAAGCTTGCAGGTAATTGATTATCACATCTGTGTAATCGATTATCAGGGCCATGTAATCAATTACCAGGACCTCAGAAATGGTGTTCTTGGGTATTTTATGTAACAGGGCCCTTAGGTTCCTATAGTTTATCATCGGGAAAGTTTAAAAAACGAAAAATTTCTTCTGATTTCGTTAAATCCCAGTATAAATTTTAGGAATCGCTAAGAAAACATTACAGGTTACATATCGGTTTGGACTTAGAATAGCAACGTTGGTATGATGTCATATCATTAATAGTATAAATAAAGCATCAAACACCTTACTTTTTCAGATATCATTATCAATTTTGAATAAGTTTACTTTATTAATTTATATTAAGAAGTATATTTGGAACTACCTCACATCAGAGTAAAATTATTGTTCTTTGTGATTTAATTTATGATGCAGACCGTCAAAAAAGTTATGATGCATGTGCATTTTGATCAGAATTTTAATAATTGATTGTTTATGAATGATTTTAAATATATGTTTCATTTTACAAATGTAGGAATACTTATCACTTAATGAAAATGAAATTCTCATTTTCATTGTATAAGGATGGATATAATAATAGAACTAGGGAATTATTAGCAAAGTAAAATTCATTTTAGAGTAATTGTTATTATTTTAGTTATGGTTCAGGAATTCACATATGGATGATATGAGGAGTAAATGGGTCGGGGCAGTGGATCCAAAAATGAAGAATGAGGAGGACATAGGAATAAGATGTTGGCCCTTTTGGACAAGGCAAATAGTGTTGAATTGTTTTGTGTGTGATTCGAGATGGAGAGAGAGGGAGTTAAGATGGAGGGAGCGTGCTGGAACGGCATGGCAAGTTGGCTAGGGGCGAATTTGGCTTCTGTATTTTTTGCGTCCCTTGAACGATGTTCCTGCATCAATCTCTCCATTGATGATCACGATGATGGTCTTCTCATCTATCCTTCTGATTCCGAATCTGGTTCCTCCCATGCCCATCTTCCCAAATGGTATTCTATTCTCTCCTTCCATTCTCTACAGCATCATTATTTCAACAAATAAATGCATCGTTCCCATTTGAACTTTCCAATGTTAATAAATGCATTGTTTTACCATAACATCAACATAATCTGATATATCTACGTAATGAATGCAGTTGTGTTAGATTTTGATATTGATAGAAAGAATTTTTTTCATTTAATAGGATATATTAAACCAAATACCCTTACTCTTGCACATTACAGATATGTAATCATTTTTTTGTGCTTTTCTTATTCATGCAAAATCATTTACTTTCTGTCTATTTTACAACCTGAATTCATGTATCATCTGATTTGGTTTGTGCCAAAACATGTCCAAAAATAGAGAAATCGTATCACTCCAAAACTCTAGCATGTTGGGAAGGAAGAGATTCTAGCATATGGAAGGAAGAGATTATAGTCACAGTACGCTTGTGTAAGTTAAATTTAAATAAATTTAACTTTGACATTGAGTTAGAAGCCAAGTTATTTATATTTTAATGTCTTTCTTTCCAATGTAATTTTGATACAATAATGTTATTTAGATAACATCAACTTGTAGGCATTTAAAGTGGTAGAAGTAGGATTCAATCCTATCTCTACCACTTTCAAAATCTTTTCTTCTTTTTATTCATTATTATCATAAATGATAAAGATCACTTTATTATATGATTCTTTGAAGGTTCAATTAGCAACAAGGTGAAGTTATATATATAGTGAAAGTAGATGTAGTTTCTTGGGCTTGGGTCCTTCTTTCCTGGACATATCACTAGGCTACCAAAATACATGAGGCTGTTGACAAAAAAAAAGTATATGTGTCTAGAAACACATATTTGAATGTCATCAGTTAAAAATAAAAATGGTTTTTTTATAAACAAAAAATGGTTTAAAAAATTTAATTTTTGTCTCCTACTCTTTTGACTTGTTAAATTTAATTCTATTTTGATTTTTGATTGATGCTTTTGTTGCCGATTTCATATTATTTGGTTTTTCTTATTATGAGTCATAATGCATATTCACTTGTTAAGAGACATGAAGTAAACCTAAACGAATAAAAGTAATTATAGGACATTTTGTTACCAAATTCTTTGCTCTATAAAAATAGAAAAAATATCGGCATTTGTTGCTTTTGTTTCATATCATTTCTTTAGTTTTTGAAGTGTGTTAATTACCCCCATCAACATTAGTTAATTATATTTTTAGAAGATGACACACTCAACATATTTTATCAAAATTATATTGTTTCAAAACTTAAAAGTCAATTTCACAAATTTTTTAAACCTATATATTTATTTTTATTTTTTTTTACAAAACACATGCATATAGAATTTATATTTATTTTTAATAATTTTTAAATCCATATCTATCTATACATAAAATAAAATTATTGCACATACGAAGTTGTTTCCATTTTTCAAAGATAACTTTCTGTATATGCTTTAGTTACTTATATAACTAAATTTAATACATTATTCAAAAGTTGATTTTGGTTTTAAAAATTTAGGTTTATACATATTTTACCCTTTTTATTTTTAAATTTTAGTTAATTTAATTTTGTTTTAAAAAAATAAAGTAATATAAGCAATAATTGAGAGATGAAAATAAGTTTTGAATTTATCATAAAGAATACATCTTCCAATTAAATTTTTTACATTTAATATCTTTTTTTCATATTTAATATTGCTATATTCTTCACCAAATAATTACGTTTATGTTAAATATGTACTCTATTTTTACTGTATTCCATCATTCTTACTTTATATTATATACTATATTTTATATATATCTAAAATACCGAAATAAAACATGATATAAAAGATTGTTTAAATTAAAATAAAGTACTTCTACAAGAGATAATTGTTTACTTGATTTCCACCTCCAAATAGAGTATGATGGTTCTTTCAACTATCCATAAATTTAACTTTCTCTTGACTTTCTTCTACCAAACATTCTTCTTTAGAGTGATTATTGTAACACCCTCGTTTCAAACTAAAGTTAAACGTTGTTTCGTGTGTTATTGTGAATGAAGTTTAGGCTTTGATCCTTGTATTGCTATAATTGATATGCTTGTCTGACTAGAGAATAAAATCAATAAATAAGACTCATTAGAATAAATAATTAGAATAATAGTAGTCAAATATTGCGATAATTAGGAAAAAGAATTTTTGTATTTTAATCAATACAAAAAATGCATTAACGGTGAGGAATACTTTTAGGGGTCAATTTGCACCTGTTTAATGATTTAACAAATAATTCAGTTTCTGCCTCGTAGCCTATTGTGCATACCTCACCATTTTTGGCCAAACTTATGTTACGAATGTGTGATTTGAGCTATTCTTGTCCTAAGATCTTCGTAATGAAATTCCCTACGATTCTTATGAAGACCTCAAAGCCTAATTCCTAACGCATAATTCTCAGTATTTATTCCAAGAATTAAATGCAAAAATTCACGCAGCATGTGTACACCCTTCAATATTTTTGACGTAACTTTCTTTATAGTTATCATAATCGAGTGATTCTTATTCTTAAATTATCAGAATTTGCTTGTCTTCAGTACAAGCTGGTAAGCTAGGAGTGTTTTGGAAGCACAATTTGCAAGGTCTAGCTAGAGACATCCTAAATCAAGTGCTTACTATGAAGTAACCCAGTTTTCTATCTCTTTCTTTTTTTTTATTGTCATTTTAGTTGTGTTGGTGGATTTAGTCCTTGTCTGCTTATTTTTATATTTTTCATTGGTTATGTTTTTTGATAGTTGGTATAAAGTGTGTGTTGTTTCTTATGTGGTAGTATAGACTAGTTTTACGTATTTGATGATAGTTGGTGTAACTTGTAGAAAATGTGTATGTTTTGCATTATGGTAGTTTAGTATGTATAGACTTATATTAGTTAGTTGTTGGTATTTGTGAAACTTAGTGTTTTGGTAGAGTTAGTCCTTTTACTTGTTTTAGTGTTGTGTCATTGTTTATGTTGATCGATGATTTATAGAAAATATTTTGTTTCTTGTATTTAGTAACTATGTGTAGTTGTAAGATATTAGAATGTTAATTGTGTTGTGATGGTAACTAGTTTTATTTTGGAGTGTTGTGAAAATTGTAGTATAGTTTGTGTGTTGATACGTGTTAGTTATGATTGGTAACTTTGTTGTGTTGAATAAACTACAATTGATATATGTGAGTTTGAAATGATGTTTAGGATCATTGCATATGGTTTGTTTTGTGATTACGCATTCTTTAGTGTTGACATATGTTATATGTAATTATTAGCTTTGTTATTGTGTTGTGTTGTTTTATTTGTTTTATGTTGTATGTTTTATTGTTTCTTCTTTTCCTAAACCTAAGGAGGCATTTTCTTAATATCTGTTTAGAATTAGTTTGGTGATAAAGGTTTCCTAACCTCAAATTTCGAAAAAAATTAAAACGTTTTAGAAATTAGGAGTGTTTTATTGTGAGATGCAATTTTTGGTGATCAAGTAAGTTGTATGACTTTGATACGGTGTGCATAATTTGAGTAAGGCTTAAAAGAAATTTTAATTAAGTGTCATTAGTCGGGATTAACTCCTTTAGATAAGATGAGTTGTGAGTATTTTGTACATTAAAAGTGTCAACTTTGTTTCAGACAGTTGATTTTGATTATTTTTTTATCAGCAAAAAGACATAAATTAATATAAACAAAAAGGTATAAGGGGTACCTTAACCCACATACAATAAAGTTTTAATTACAATCAGATAAACACAAAATAGGCTCTCTATACCATTCACTAAAACTTCTAAAGAATTTTTATTTTCGGTACCGTAACCATAACCAAGATCTATACTGAACCAAATCAAACATATTCTCAACATTCGTAGATCCTCCTTTAAATATAATGGCATTCCTTACTTCCCAAATGGTCCAAATAATAGCAAACCACAAAACAACCAACCCAAGTTAAATGTCTTTATTAATCTCATATCCCATAATACAGTCAAAATGTTTCTTCCCAATGTGATGCAAAACTGAACAAAAGCCTAACCAAGCAAAGCATTTTTGCCAAAGCAAATACGAAATAAAACATGAGAAGAAAAGATGAGAACAGTTCTCCTCACATTCACCACAGAGAACATAACTAACAGAGTTATTGTCACCCACAATACCACGAGATGCTAAATTATCTAAAGTTTGAACCTGGTTATGCAATATTCGCCAACCAAGTCCCTCAACCTTTAGAGGCACGATAAAATTCCGAAACATATGCATAAACTTTGAGTCCCATAAAACAGATTGTTAGAGTAAAACATTATATGTAGATTTCATAGAGAACTGACCAGATGAAGATCCCAACCAAGTCTAGGAATCCGATTCAGTCACACGTGGCCCACCAAAACATTCAATATCATGGAAAAGAGCATGTAGCATATCATGTTCCCAAATAAAAAAGTCTCTTCTCCATTTTAAATCCCAGACCCATACATCATCCACCCATTTACCCATCTCAACCACCGAATCAAATTATTGTGAAGAAATTGAAAACAACCTCTGATATCTTGACTTCAATGGTAACTCACCCAGCCAGCAATCAGACCAAAAACTAATTTTAACCCCATCACCCACCACCCTCTTAATATTAGTCTGAAACCATCCAAACTCATCTGAAAGTTTCAGCACAGTTCCTAGATCCCTCAACCATCTCAAAACTTTCCTAAAAACCTCCCAATCCCTAAAAGTAACACCTAACCTATATTTAGATTTTAAAATTCAGCCCCATAAACTCTCATGATCCTCCAACAACCTTTACACCCATTTCCCTAATAAAGCAGAATTAAACTTTCCCAAATCCCTCACACCCAACCCACCAGCTTCTTTACTCTTACACACTTGATCCCATTTGACCCAACATATTTTTTTCCTCTCCTCACCTCCTCTCCACAAAAATGATCTCTGTAAAGATGTTAGTACCTTTAAAACTTAAACTGGTGCCTTAAAAAAAGAAAAGAAAAAAAGATGGAGCGAAGACAATACCGATTTAAGGAGACAGAGACGACCCCCAAAGGATAAATGACGTTGGTTCCAAGGGGGCAGTTTTTGTTGAAACTTCTCAATTATAACTTCCCAAGTACTTTTTCTTCCCGGATTCACGCATAAAAGAATACCAAGATACACAAATGGCACCCTCAAAATACTACACTGCAACAAATCCGCATAACTAGCCATAGCCACCTCCTCCTCATTTCCCAAAATAGCTTCCAATTCACTCTTATGAAAATTCACCTTCAAACCAGACACCAATTCAAAACATCTCAAAACACTCTTAAGGGTCATGACATTCCTCAACGACAGATCACCAAAGAATAATGTGTCATCAGCAAACTGTAAGTGAGAAATACACACTTGGTCATCTCCCATAAGTACACCTTCAAATAAATTCTTCTTCACAACCCCCCTCATAAGGCCGCTAATCCCCTCAGCCACAATCAAAAATAAGAAAGGCGCCATAGGATCGCCCTGCCTTATACCACACTTCATTGGAAATTCCTGAGTTGGACTCCCGTTCACAAGAACAGACACCAAAGAAGATGTCAGACAACATCTGACCCAACTGATCCATCTATCTGTAAACCTCATCCTGCGCAGCATATAAAATAGAAACTCCAAATTGAAGGAGTCATATGCCTTCTCAACATCTACTTTAAAAATTAAACTAGACTTACGCTTCCTCTTTACATCGTCAATTAATTCATTTGCAACCACCACACTGTGACGTCCCGTGTAGTTTTCCGAATAAATTTTTCGCATTTTTAAAAGATCATTTTAAAATTCATAAATTAAATTCAGAGTTCACGTAGTAGTTGGTAATTACGGAATATTATAATACATACTAGTCGTGAATAGTTAAATTCGATAAAACATTTAAGTAGCGGAAACGATTTAGAAAAATAACGGTACATGATACGTTATACTTATTACAACCCATAAAATCAAAGTCCAAGTAATAGTTCATATAGGCATTAATCATGGCATCACTCTTCATTCTGCGTGGCATTCACTATAAAAATTAATGTAAGAGTGAGACAGAATATAGAATAAATATAAAATAAATAAAATTGCACAAACACAATCAACAAACCATAATGATATGATGAATATGCCAAACAAGTTCATTTATATTTAATAAGTCTTTAATTTAGTCCAATGATGTCATGCTGGATCCATTTGGTTTAGTGGGAATACTGCAGTAAAAAGTCTCATAGAGACTCCAGTAGGAATTAGCATAACCATGAATCCCTACACTTTCATGGCTCCTGCAGAAATAAGTATACCAGTAGGAATTTACACAACCATGGATCCCTACACTTCCATGGTTCTTGTGAAAATAGGGCTTAAACTCATCATAGAGTAACCCCCCACCAGGGTAGGCAATCATGGAACCCCTAAATTCCATGGTGCGTCCAAATGCTTATGATGCATGAATGCCTTTAATTCTCTTTATCATTTAACATACCATGATATATCAATTTCCAAAACCACTTGGAAAACCACAAGTCCTCAAAGGACACATCATATATAATAATTTTCAGAATCATGGATTTACTGTTTCAACCACATATATCAATAACCGTAAGGCATTCATGTATATATATTAATTTAGTCATTCATAATTATTCACCACCAAAATACACAAACTGAATGATGCTCATTAGACACTCATAAACATTCATAATACTTCATAATCACTTAACAATTCAATAATAATTTGTTACCCATAGGGAAAATATCATTTTTATCCATAATAACCATTATAAGCAAATTTTAGCATTTCCAACAGCAACATACGTTAGTAAAACAGTCATAACATGAGCAAATCAAATCCTTTTCATGTGATTCCACTTTTTATAGCTCAATAACATAAATATCTACAACTTTCATGAAGACCATAAATTCAAATTCTAAACAGAAACATCACTTATTCACCGAATACAAAACTGCCTCAAAGAGGATTTTTAAAACGTACACAGGTTAGTATTTTCAACGTTTCTGGAGCTACAAAAACAATTTTGGCATGAAACCAGTTCTAAATTATTCTTAACACAAATATCTACAACTTTCATGAAGGCACCAACCACTAATTCTCACCATAAAATTCCCAGTTTTAAAAATATTCGGATTTCATAGTTAACAGATTTTCAGTTTGAGCATACTTTAGTATTTTAGGTATAACGAGAGCTAAAGACATCCTTTTAACTTGAAACCACTTTCTATAGATCCATAACATAAATATCTACAACTTTCATGAAGACATCATAGTCTAAAAATGTATGTATAATTTCCAGAATATTAATATATGCACAAAATATAAGACAAGTATTTCAATCGGACATGTTGTAGTATTTTGGCTATCACTCATGCTATACATATCATTTCATTGTTAACAGATTTTTAGTTTGAGCATACTTCAGTATTTTAGGCATAACTAGAGCTACAAACATCCTTTTAACTTGAAACCACTTTCTATAGATCCATAACATAAATATATACAACTTTCATGAAGACATCAAGGTCTAAAAAGGTATGTATAATTCCCAGAATATTCATATATGCACAAAACACAAGATAAGTATTTCAATCGGACATGCTATAGTATTTTGATCATAACGTATGCTATACATATCCAATTCAGTCGGTTCAGGTCTCAAAATTCCCATAACAAGAAGATCTACAACTTTGATGAAGACACCAATCACTAATTCTCACCACAAAGTTCCCAGTTTTAAAAAATAAAATATGTATCTCAAGTTAACAGATTTACAGCTTGGACATACTTCAGTATTTTAGGCATAACTCGAGCTAAAAAAATCATTTTGACTTGAAACCCCTTTCTACAGATCCATAACACAAATATCTACAACTTTCATGAAGCCATCAAAGGCTGATTATGCATGTATAAGTCCCAGAATTTTAATATATATACAAAACATAGGATAAATATTCCACTCGGACATGCTGTAGTATTTTGGCTATAACTTTTGCTATACATATTAAAATTAATTGATTCAGGTCTCAAAATTCAGATAACAAAAAGATCTACAACTTTTATGAAGAAGTCAGAATCAAAATCACACGTTTTCAATCTCAAAACTGAGTAACAAGATACGAAAATAAAACTGGAATAATAGGACAACATACAATTCTACCCATTTCATAGTTATTCACAACCCTGTCCCCTCTTACCTTAATGGAGGTTCCTAAAGTGGTTGAAAGTGTTGTATTATTGTCCTAGCTTTAGATCAAGAGTGAAATTGATGGAGAAAGAGAAAGAAAATAAGAGAGAGACTTCACTAACTTTAGCTTGTTCTAAGAATTCAAACTTGGGAACAAGATGTAGTGTTGATTTAATGATGCAAATGACAAGTGGGGGACAAGATTTTCATAATGGGATTGTAGTGGGATGTTAGGTGTATGAATTATGGTGATAATGGAGGTTTTAGGTGAGAAAAATAAGCTGAATTATTGACCATTTCCGCAGCCTACATAATGTAGTTTGTTTGATTGAAGTAAATATTAATTCTGACACTGTTTTGGTATTTTAGGCATATCTCTCTCATATCTTAATAGATTTTAACAAATTTGGTCTTGTTGGAAAGCTAAGACAACGAGGAACAACTTTGTAGTTTACCACTTTCAAATTCGGACTCTAACAAGGTATTAAATTATGTACAAGATGATATAATTGAAGTAAAATATCAATTCTGACACTCTTTCGGTATTTTGGGCATATCTCTCTCATATCTTAATGGAATTTAACAAATTTGGTCTTGTTGGAAAGATAAGAAAAAGAAGAACAACTTTTTAGTTAACCACATTTCCAAATTCAAAATCTAACTAACAATTAGAATGTGTACAAGATGACGTATTTTGAGTGGAGTATGTGGCAATTTGATGAGAGTAATTGGAAAAGCCAAGGAAATTAATAACCAAGGAAATAGGTAATAAATTATTTGATTAACTTTTACCAAAGGTATAAAGTTAAAATTATTTACCATGGTAAAAGGTTAAATTGAAGATGTTGTCCTAACCAAAAATTTATGTAGAAAGTTGAGATAAAATGGATAATATCATTGATGGTCTAAATCAAAATGATTATACATGAGAATAAAATTTTTAGGATGTTACAATTCTCCCACCCTAATAAAAATTTCGTCCTCGAAATTTAACATAACGTACTCCTCAGTGAAACAATTCTGGGTATTGCGTCTTCATAGCATCCTCACGCTCCCAAGTCAGAGTTACATCATTCCCTTGTTTCCATGCAACCTTCACTAATGGTACGTTCGTGTTTCTCAGGTGTTTAATCGACCTTTCTATGATCAGTGTGGGTTCTGTAGGGATGGTCAAATTTTCTCTAACTTCAACATTATCATTAGCAATCACATGAGTGGGGTCTTGTACATACTTCCTCAATTGTGATACATGAAACACATTATGCAAATTTGCAAGATGAGGAGGAAGTGCAATCTGATACGCCACTGTACCAATCCTCTTTAGAATTTCATATGGTCCAATAAATCTTGGACTCAACTTCTTACTCTTCAATGCTCGGCCAATCAACTTGTGAGGTGAAACCTTCAAAAATACATGATCACCAACTTGGAATTCAAGTGGTTTCCTCCTTTTATCATAATAGTGCTTCTGTCTATCTTGGGATGCCTTCATCTTCTCTCTGATTACTTCTATTTGTTCAGTAGTCTGCTGTACAATTTCAGGTCCTAACGCCAAACTTTCACTAGTTTCTAACCAACAAAGGGGCGTTCGACACTTTCTACCATACAATGCTTCAAATGGAGCCATACCAATACTGCTATGGTAACTGTTGTTATACGTGAATTCAATCAGTGGAAGAAATTGCTCCCAACTACCACCATGCTCAAGTACACAAGATCATAGTAAGTCTTCCAAACTTTGTATGGTACGCTCTGACTGTCCATCTGTTTGAGGATGATAAGCTGAACTTAATCAGAGTCTTGAACCCAACTCCTGATGCAAGCTTCCCCAGAATCGGGAAGTGAACCTCGGATCTCTATATGACACAATACTGGATGGTACAGCATGAAGTCTCACGATCTCTTTCACATATAATTGTGCCAACTTTTGTAGAGAATTCTTCATATTCATCGGAAGGAAGTGAGCAGACTTAGTCAATCTGTCTACAATAACCCAGATTGCATCATTTCCTGAACGTGTTCTTGGTAATCCTGACACAAAGTCCATTGAAATGTCATCCCATTTCCAGACAGGAATCTCCAATGGTTGTAGTTCACCAGATGGCTTCTGATGTTCCACTTTGGCTTTTTGACACACCAGACATGAAGACACATATTCAGCTATTTCTTTCTTCATCCTTGGCCACCAAAAGCTTTTCTTCAGATCTTGATACATCTTAGTTGATCCAGGATGAATGCTCAACATACTTTTATGCGCTTTTTCTAGGATTGTCCTTCTCAGATCAACATCATCTGGTACACAAATTCTACTTCTGATTCTCCAAATTCCATCTGATCCTTCTTGTAATCCCATATCCTTTCCATTCGCCTGCAACTCTCTCAACTCCTGTAGTTGCAAGTCCTCTGTCTGCATTTCACCTATCAGCTTCAGAAAATCATTGGTTATTTTCAAAGTTCCCAAAGTCATACTTTTTGAAGATTTCATCTCCACACCCAAGTTTATGTCTCTGAATTGTTCTATCATCTCCATCTCTTTTATCATCAAAGATGCCATATGAATGGACTTTCGGCTAAGTGCATCTGCCACCACATTTACTTTTCCTGGATGGTACTTCAAATCAAAATCATAATCTTTAAGAAACTCCATCCATCTTTGCTGCCTCATGTTCAATTCCTTTTGACCGAACAAATACTTCAAGCTCTTGTGGTCACTGAACACTTCAAACTTGACTCCATACAAATGGTATCTCCAGATTTTCAAAGCAAATGCCACCGCTGCCAATTCTAGATCATGTGTTGGGTAGTTCATTTCATGTGGTCTCAACTGTCTAGAAGCATAGGCAACCACCTTCCGTTGCTGCATCAAAACACAACCTAAGCCCATTTTAGAAGCATCGCAATAAACCACAAAGTCTTCCTGTGGATTAGGCAAGGTTAAGACTGGAGCAGATGTAAGCTTCATTTTTAGTTCCTAGAAACTTCTCTCACATTCTGGCGTCCAATCAAAAGGTTGATTCTTCCGGGTTAGACTAGTCATTGGTAGGGCAATTTGAGAAAACCCCTTAATGAATCTCCGATAATAACCAGCTAATCCCAAGAAGCTTTGTATCTCAATGACTGAAGTAGGTTTCTCCCAGTTCGTTACAGCTTCAACTTTAGAAGGGTCCACAGACACTCCTTCGCTTGAGATTACATGACCTAGAAACTTTACCTCTTTCAACCAGAATTCACATTTAGACAACTTAGCATATAATTGCTTCTCTTTCAGAATTTACAATACCACTCGAAGATACTTTTCATGCTCCTCCCATGTCTTGGAATAAATCAGAATGTCATCAATAAAGATAATAACAAACTGATCCAAGTATGAATGAAACACTCGATTCATGTAATCCATGAATACAGTTGGGGCATTGGTTACTCCGAAGGGCATCACAAGATACTCGTAATGGCCATAGCGTGTTCTAAAAGCTGTCTTTGGAATATCCTCAGACTTGACACGAATCTGATGATAACCTGATCGCAGATCAATCTTGGAAAATACAGTAACACCTCTCAATTGATCTATCAAATCATCAATTTTGGGCAAAGGATATCTATTCTTCACCGTCAATTTGTTCAACTGACGATAATCTATACATAATCTCATGCTTCCATCTTTCTTCTTGACTAGTAATACTGGCGCTCCCCATGGCGACACACTGGGCCTGATGAAATGCTTCTCCAATAACTCTTCAATTTGCTTCTTTAGTTCTGCCAGTTCAATAGGTGACATGCGATATGGAGCCTTAGATACTGGTTCTGCTCCTGGAATTAAATCAATTGAGAATTCTATCTCACGTTCTGGAGGTAAACTCGAGACATCCTCAGGAAATACTTCAGGGAATTCAGAAACAACTGGTATCTCGATCTCTTTAGATTCTCCATCTCCTTGTGGAAAAGTAAACAAGGCAAATAATTGGCTTTCACCTTGTAAGGCAAAGAGTTTGAGATTGTCGGAAGTAAGATTTTCTTCTGATGGAAATATCACAGTTTTGTTATGACAGTCCACCAAGACTCGATTTGCCGATAACCAGTCCATCCCTAGGATTACTTACAGATGCTTCAAAGGTAAACAAACAAGACCTACTAGAAAGTTTTTACCTTCTATGAGCATAGAACATTCGTTACACACCTTAATAGTCCTAAGTTGTGTACCGGTGGGAGTCGAAACAATCAAATCATATGTCATAGGCTTCACAGGTAATTGAAGGCGTCTAACACACTCATCAGAAATGAAAGAATGTGTAGCACCAGAATCAAATAACACAGATAAAATTATACCATTGATCTCACACTTACTTTGTATGAGGTCATCAGCTTGGTCTGCCTCTGAACCGCTGATGGCAAAGACTCTCCCAGTTGTTGGCTGTAACCTCTGGTCTGTTGACTCCCTTTTCAGTCTTTGAGGTTGAGCAGCTCGCGTATTTTCTCCACGACCTCCTTGATAGTTAGAGCCTCTTTGATTATTCATAGTGTTGTTGTCGTTTTGACGGTTCTGAGGGCAATTTGGACTGATGTGTCCTTTCTGATTACATCGAAAGTAAGTGACATCTTCAAGACGTCTGTTACAATCACGTACATGATGATTACCTCCGCACTTAAGACACCTCATATTGTTGCGTCTCTCTGAAGATGATGATGATGATCCTCCCTTGAAACGTCTTGGATAGAACGATCCTCTTCTTTTGAAATCAACTGAATGAGGTTTCAGTTGTATATTGGCCTTTTCATGTGCCAGTCTGGCTTGGTGATTTTCTTCAAAAATTCTGCATTTGTTGATTAGAATAGGAAAACTCTGAATTTCTTGGTACCCTATTGCCTCTTTGATTTCCAGATTCAGCCCGTTCTCAAATTTAACACATTTTGATTCTTCAGCACCAGCCTGTTGAAAAGGAGGGTAAAAGAGAGATAATTCTTCAAACTTTACAGCATATTCTCTAACAGACATTGAGCCTTGTTTCAGCTCCATAAATTCCAGCTCTTTACGGCTTTTCACACTTGCTGGAAAATATTTCTCTAGGAAACAGTCTTTGAAGTTGACCCAGTTCAAAGGTCTATCAGTTTCAATCATACGAGTTCTGGCATGTATCCACCAGTTTTCTGCTTCCTCAACCATCATGTAAGTGGCACACTCCACCTTTTCAAATTCTGTGCAGGGCAAGGCTCAGAAAATATGCTCCATTTCCTTAACCCATAGGTACGCTACCTCTGGATTGTAGCCTCCTTTGAATTGTGATGGCTTCCTTTTTAGGAAATGATCTAGCCCGTGAAGTCCACCAGCACTTCTTGGTTGATTTTGTCTTTCAATGGCTTCAGCCAAACGGTTGAAAGCAGCTGCCATATCGTTGTTGTTGTTGTTTCTTGCCATCCTACATTTGTAGTTTGGTTTATACTAATTCTAAGGGAAAATATGTCGTATATATATATATATAATATTATAACGTAACTATAAGTATTCTACAATTTATCAGATAAGTAATAAGTCATATAATATACATTTATCATATTATCAAACAAGTAATCAAACAATTCACGTAATATATCAAGAACAATACATGTTACATCAATTGGTCCTGAATTTTTGAAAACGCTCTGATACCACCAATGTGACGTCCCGTGTAGTTTTCCGAATAAATTTTTCGCATTTTTAAAAGATCATTTTAAAATTCATAAATTAAATTCAGAGTTCACGTAGTAGTTGGTAATTGTGGAATATTATAATACATACTAGTCGTGAATAATTAAATTCGATAAAACATTTAAGTAGCGGAAACGATTTAGAAAAATAACGGTACATGATACGTTATACTTATTACAACCCATAAAATCAAAGTCCAAGTAATAGTTCATATAGGCATCAATCATGGCATCACTCTTCATTCTGCATGGCATTCACTGTAAAAATTAATGTAAGAGTGAGACAGAATATAGAATAAATATAAAATAAATAAAATTGCACAAACACAATCAACAAACCATAATGATATGATGAATATGCCAAACAAGTTCATTTATATTTAATAAGTCTTTAATTTAGTCCAATGATGTCATGCTGGATCCATTTGGTTTGGTGGGAATACTGCAGTAAAAAGTCTCATAGAGACTCCAGTAGGAATTAGCATAACCATGAATCCCTACACTTTCATGGCTCCTGTAGAAATAAGTATACCAGTAGGAATTTACACAACCATGGATCCCTACACTTCCATGGTTCTAGTGAAAATAGGGCTTAAACTCATCATAGAGTAACCCCCACCAGGGTAGGCAATCATGGAACCCCTAAATTCCATGGTGCGTCCAAATGCTTATGATGCATGAATGCCTTTAATTCTCTTTATCATTTAACATACCATGATATATCAATTTCCAAAACCACTTGGAAAACCACAAGTCCTCAAAGGACACATCATATATAATAATTTTCAGAATCATGGATTTACTGTTTCAACCACATATATCAATAACCGTAAGGCATTCATGTATATATATTAATTTAGTCATTCATAATTATTCACCACCAAAATACACAAACTGAATGATGCTCATTAGACACTCATAAACATTCATAATACTTCATAATCACTTAACAATTCAATAATAATTTGTTACCCATAGGGAAAATATCATTTTTATCCATAATAACCATTATAAGCAAATTTCAGCATTTCCAACAGCAATATACGTTAGTAAAACAGCCATAACATGAGAAAATCAAATCCTTTTCATGTGATTCCACTTTCTATAGCTCAATAACATAAATATCTACAATTTTCATGAAGACCATAAATTCAAATTCTAAACAGAAACATCACTTATTCACCGAATACAAAACTGCCTCAAAGAGGATTTTTAAAACGTACACAGGTTAGTATTTTCAATGTTTCTGGAGCTAAAAAAACAATTTTGGCATGAAACCAGTTCTAAATTATTCTTAACACAAATATCTACAACTTTCATGAAGGCACCAACCACTAATTCTCACCATAAAATTCCCAGTTTTAAAAATAAGATTCGGATTTCATAGTTAACAGATTTTCAGTTTGAGCATACTTTAGTATTTTAGGTATAAAGAGAGCTAAAGACATCCTTTTAACTTGAAACAACTTTCTATAGATCCATAACATAAATATCTACAACTTTCATGAAGACATCATAGTCTAAAAATGTATGTATAATTCCCAGAATATTAATATATGCACAAAATATAAGACGAGTATTTCAATCGGACATGTTGTAGTATTTTGGCTATAACTCATGCTATACATATCATTTCATTGTTAACAGATTTTTAGTTTGAGCAAACTTCAGTATTTTAGGCATAACTAGAGCTACAAACATCCTTTTAACTTGAAACCACTTTCTATAGATCCATAACATAAATATATACAACTTTCATAAAGACATCAAGGTCTAAAAACGTATGTATAATTCCCAGAATATTCATATATGCACAAAACACAAGATAAGTATTTCAATCGGACATGCTGTAGTATTTTGATCATAACGTATGCTATACATATCCAATTCAGTCGGTTCAGGTCTCAAAATTCCCATAACAAGAAGATCTATAACTTTGATGCAGACACCAATCACTAATTCTCACCACAAAGTTCCCAGTTTTAAAAAATAAAATATGTATCTCAAGTTAATAGATTTACAGCTTGGACATACTTCAGTATTTTAGGCATAAATCGTGCTAAAAAAATCATTTTAACTTGAAACCCCTTTCTACAGATCCATAACACAAATATCTACAACTTTCATGAAGCCATCAAAGGCTGATTATGCATGTATAAGTCCGAGAATTTTAATATATATACAAAACATAGGATAAATATTCCACTCGGACATGCTGTAGTATTTTGGCTATAACTTTTGATATACATATTAAAATTAATTGATTCAGGTCTCAAAATTCAGATAACAAAAAGATCTACAACTTTTATGAAGAAGTCAGAATCAAAATCACACGTTTTCAATCTCAAAACCGAGTAACAAGATACGAAAATAAAACTGGAATCCTAGGACAGCATATAATTCTACCCATTTCATAGTTATTCACAACCCTGTCCCTTCTTACCTTAATGGAGGTTCCTAAAGTGGTTGAAAGTGTTGTATTATTGCCCTAGCTTCAGATCAAGAGTGAAATTGATGGAGAAAGTGAAAGAAAATAAGAGAGAGACTTCACTAACTTTAGCTTGTTCTAAGAATTCAGACTTGGGAACAAGATATAGTGTTGATTTAATGATGCAAATGACAAGTGGGGGACAAGATTTTCATAATGGGATTGTAGTGGGATGTTAGGTGCATGAATTATGGTGATAATGGAGGTTTTAGGTGAGAAAATAAGCTGGATTATTGACCATTTCCGCAGCCTACATAATGTAGTTTGTTTGATTGAAGTCAATATCAATTCTGACACTATTTTGGTATTTTAGGCATATCTCTCTCATATCTTAATAGATTTTAACAAATTTGGTCTTGTTGGAAAGCTAAGACAACTAGGAACAACTTTGTAGTTTACCACTTTTTCAAATTCGGACTCTAACAAGGTATTAAAATATGTACAAGATGATATGATTGAAGTAAAATATCAATTCTGACACTGTTTCGGTATTTTAGGCATATCTCTCTCATATCTTAATGGAATTTAACAAATTTGGTCTTGTTGGAAATATAAGAAAAAGAGGAACAACTTTTTAGTTAACCATATTTCCAAATTTGGAATCTAACTAACAATTAGAATGTGTACAAGATGACGCATTTTGAGTGGAGTATGTGGCAATTTGATGAGAGTAATTGGAAAAGCCAAGGAAATTAATAACCAAGGAAATAGGTAATAAATTATTTGATTAACTTTTACCAAAGGTATAAAGTTAAAATTATTTACCATGGTAAAAGGTTAAATTGAAGATGTTGTCCTAACCAAAAATTTATGTAGAAAGTTGAGATAAAATGGATAATATCATTGATGGTCTAAATCAAAATGATTATACATGAGAATAAAATTTTTAGGATGTTACACACACCATTAAGCATGTTCCTCCCCCAACAAAAGCAGACTGATTTTCACTTGCAATAGACCCTACAACACCACTCAACCTACGCGCCAACACCTTTGAAATAATTTTATAAATACACCCCACTAAACAAATGGGCCTGTAATCACCCAATCCTTCCTGAGTTGCACCTTTAGAAATTAATGCCAAAAATGATGAATTAGAGCCATTAGGCAGAACCCTATTTGGTAGAACTCTCCCATAATACGACACACATCATGTTTTAACAAACTCCAAAAGGATTCAATAAAATTAAAATTAAATCCATCAGGCCCGGGACTTTTTGACTCGTCACAATCCCATACAGCTAATCTTATTTCTTCCTCAGACAACTTCTCATTAATCTGAATATTAACCTTCTCCCCCAACATTAAAAATTCAACATTGTCCAACACTGGTGTATTCCACAAGTCATCATTAAATTTATTCATAAAATAAGCTTTAACCCCTTCTTTGACCTTCATTGGTTCCTCCTCCCACACCCCATTCATCCATAACCCATGAACTGCACTGCCCTGACGCCTCTTATTTATGACAGCATGAAAGAATTTAGAGTTCGAACCACCCTCTTGTAACCACTTCACTCTTGATTTTTATAGCAAGATAGATTCCTCCAATCTAACAACCTCCCACCATTCTGCCATCAAATTCCTATAAACCACCACATCCTCCACACTCAACCCACCATTCTCCTCCTATAAATCTAATTCTTTTATACGACGCTCCACCTCCCTCAACCTAATACTCAACACACCAAAACTATTCTGATTCCACTCCTTCAAAAACATCTTCAATCTCTTTAACTTCTCCTTTAACATATAAGCACCCCACCCCTCAACTTTCATATTAATGCCCTAAAAGGCTTTGGCCCCCAATCCACATCCACCACCTTTAGTAACAACAGACAATTATCAGATAAATTCCTATTCAAAGCCCATTGTGAACAAGTCGAATATAACTGGAGTCACTGGTTGGAACATAGAAAGCGATCCAATCTACTTCTTGTCGATCCATTCAGCCTATACCATGTAAAACTCCTACCCTGTATTAGAAGATCCACCAACTCTATATCAAGGATAAACGCATTAAATAAGTGTGGCTTCAATTGACCTGAACTAGAAACTTCATCAATCACCCCAATGCGCTCCTCAGAACACTTAACAGTATTGAAACATCCAAACACACACCACTCAGAGTATTCCCCCAACATACGTTTTAAACTCAACAACTCCTCCCACGACGTTTTCTTCTCTGCCAAAGAATAAGGAGAATATAACACAAGCCTGCTACCTTGCTTTCCAAGAACCTACCACCCCCAAAAAACCACTTCCCTCAATCACCCTAATTTTTTGAAACTTTGATTTCTCCCATACACACAGTAAGCCCCCGCACTACCAACGGATGGAGAAAAACACCAATCAAACTCTGATCCTCGCCAAATCAAATCCACCACCTGTGCATTCAAACTGCTCATCTTTGTTTCCTAAATTCTAATAAAGTCTACCCCCAACTTACGAATCATCTCTTTCACCAGTTTTTTCTTTAATCTACCCCTCATCCTACACACATTATAGCTAGTACTTTCATTTAGAAACCTTATTCTTTTTAATTTTGTTATCACGCATACCACGCGATATAAGGAAATGATCAATGGACATTTTGTTGTGAATAAGTGAACTTAGGACCAAATAGCTTACTATGATGTATATATCCCTTGTTAGTCAATTTGAGCCTTAAGAAAATAATTTTTATTGATGATTGACCCTTAATTGTAAATATAAAAAAAACAAATCTTTTCCTACACTTAATAGATTAAAAGAGCATTTCATCTTCATCGAGTGCTTTTATTTTGGAAGAATGAAAATGTAACTTAGTTCCTCTTTCTTTACGTTTTTGTTTTGTAACTTTGTATATATTGAATACAAACAAAAAAAGTTAAAAAAAACCAAAAAGAAAATAAAATGGAGAATAAAAAGAAGGCGTAGTGAGGTTGGTTCAAGATAACACCTAGGAATTAGATGTAAGAGAGTAGTTCCTCGAAATGCTCTCTTATGATGTTGGGTGTTTTGTTGTATTGGAAAACCATAAATTCTTGTGCCCAAGCCACGTTACAACCCTAAAAAACTATTGTGATCCTTGCTGATAATGTGTTGATGATTATAACATCCCTCTTAATAATTTAAAATTTCCACTAAAATCATATATAAATCCTAATAAATTTTTGTATTTTAATAATAGTAGTAGTAATAATAATAATAATAATAATAATAATAATAATAATAATAATAATAATAACAACAACAACAACAACAATAATAATAATAATAATAAAATAATGAAAATAGTAACAGACTCAACATCTAAGTCTCCACAGACTTAGAATAAAACAGCCTTGGGTCTGTACCCAAAGGACAACAATAGATTCAGAACTGCACCCACAAATTGTAGAACAAGCACACTAGAATAGAGTCTGAACAAACTCAAGACAACAAAGACAGACTGAAAAGTCTGAACAGGAAGCAACAGAATCAGCTCATAGACTTATACCTTAACAGGACAGACTTAGCTTTGAAGGAACCTGAAACATATCCCGTGAAGTGATTTATTTAGTAATTTAATTCTTATGAATCCTTTTTTTATTCCAATTCCAGTTAAATACCATTTGTATTCACATAGTTACTAATATATAAGGGTGAAATTAGAAACCTGTGTTTTTTCTCTCTTTTTTCTTTTTAACAAAAAATAGATATAAGTTTTTTTATCTAGTTCAGATGTTAGAAGAATTACCATATATAACATAAAACTTCTCCGTAAACTCAACAATATGCTCTCAGGTTCACTACAAACTTACAGTATGAAACCACGAGTAGTCACAGCCTACTTGTTATACATATAAGTTGTTGCAACATATTCATAGGTAGACAACTTCTTCTATGAGTAATCACAATGGACTCATAAAGTACACACAAGTATACCACAACTACAACAATACCTATGGTATCGGACTTAAGGTAATTCAATAATTGAACATAACAGGCTTTGTAGTATTCATACTACTACCACAACAGACTCAGATAAATTATCTCAATAGAGCTCTCAGACTTAGCAGATTTACTACAACAAGAGCACATAAATAACAATATACATATACTTCACCCCTTTAAACTTAGGAATCTTCCTATTGCCAACAACAACCGAATTGATAACAACTCACCCCATAAAAATTTTCTATAAAGTTCCCAATAATTTTCCTAGAACCAAGCACAGACTTAGCAGCACCCTCACTGCTACAGCAATAGGCTTAGTGATAATTTCACTATAGAGATCAACAGACTCAATACATTCTTCAGAGTTCACAAACTCAACAAGGTCCTGACAATACAAAAACATCCATCCTACCTATCTATATTTATATTACATCTCATCAAACGTAAGATATTCATAATTTCAACCATATTATACTTAATAGCAATTCAACCAGAATCATGCACAGACCTAAGAATAACTCTATTAGAATAACATCAGTCTTAGGGATAATCTCCCCTCAACACTCACAGACTTAGTCACAAAATAAATACACACATGACAATTATAATTCACAGATCATACCTATAACTAGTTCAACATACATTCAAAACTTGGCTCATTGCCACAAAATTCACAACATCACCTGGACATCATAAGCATATAATGCATAACAGGCACAACATATTTAACTTCACCATATTTACCCCAACCACTTAATTCTCTAACATGTACCTATGTACCCAAAATATTAACATATTTACATGTCCACGACTCGTGGCATATATACACATATGTAAGTACAACTATAGCAGACCCAACATTATGGCATTATACTTTTGCCCTTCTGCGTATTGGTTTCTGCAACCTCAGTATCCTCATTGTCTTCAATCACTATTAATAGATATAAGGGTGGATGACTAGCCATAGAAATTAATGACAATACAATGCATAACATGCAAATGAGAAATTATAAGGGGAAAAAACATAGTATAATTCCACCCACAATATTATTAATAAAATTTACCACATTTAGCATCTTAATTTTTAATCTCATCATCATATCATATGACCTTAAATAGACTTAAGCATAACACATAATCTCACTACAGACTTAAGCATTATTGCATGATCTCAAATCAAACTTAAGCATATTCTCAGACTTAAGCATAACTGACTCTTATAATAGAGACTCTCTAGTATCCAGATACTAAAAGGAGCATCCATTAGGTGGGAGTCCTTTGACATCCTGTGGACCCTCTAGTCCACTGAGCCCATCTGGCTCCCCACCTAAATCACTGGGTCCCTCCAGACCTCTGGGTAGCTCAACTGGGCCACTCACGACCACAGGAGCCAAAAATGAGGGGTAAAACATACTGAATGGCTGTCCACACCACACAACATGCATATCAAGCATATATTCATCAATATTTAACAACAACAAGGTTCATCATCATCTCTGTAATTAATTCATCAATAATCAGTCCCGGACTTAAAGTCATCAACAGAGAAACTCAAACTTACGCCATTTAGGCAACTCCGTACGTGATCAACATTATAATTCTCTAAATTTATTTATTTTTCTATACAGACTCATAATATAAGTACTTGCATTTCAACAATATTATCATACTCTGTTTTACTGCTCATGGCATAAAACCATATTAATAATTCAAATAAATATACACATAACATTACATACACACAGACCCAACTTAGTGGGGTTCAGACTTAGCTCATGCACATATATAATTACAACAAGCTTAGAAATTATTCTACCATTTTCCCTCACTTGCCAATAATGGCTTTCATGGTTATTTCCATTAACCTAAACTCCAAGTACACCCCCTTACCTCAGTCCAAAGCTTTAATTAGCACTTGAGAATTACCCACGTTCAATAGCTCTAAAATGAAACTAGACCATCAGTCAGAAAAAGCATTCCAACAGGAAGCCAAAAACACGTAAGTCTGGGTTTGCCCCAACTTACATTCACCATACTCATCTTCTCCAAATTTAGTTTAAAGACTTTCAAGGCCTTGCCTTAAACGCTCTTCTCGCTGGTTCAGACTCCACCTTTTACTCAATCACACCTTCTTACTTGGTCTGTCACCTACGGCAGCGAAACAACAATCCATTTGTCATTCTTTCATCTTTTACTCTCTTCAAACTCAATCAAACTTCCAAAATCGACATGCAAAACATACTTTTAACGTTTCCTCCTTGTACAACCTCCTAGACTTAACCAACAAAGCACAAGGGAAGGAAATACGAAATTGAGCTCAGCACCAGACTCACCCCTTCCTTCTGATCATAGTTGTAAACTTAGATTTTGAATTTGGTCATAACTTGCCCTTCCTACAAAGCTCAAACAATGGCTCCCTCTTTATCCTTTCTCTGTTTCTCTATCTTTGGTTTTTCACGTAACTTAGATTTTGAAATTGTGTACCATGTTATGGTGTTAATAAATAATTTTTATTATGAATAAAATTTAAAATTATATAAAAAATGTAAATATTTTAGTTAAATTTGAGATTAATTAAAATATATATTTTCAGGTTAAACCTCTAACTTTTAGATGTGATGACTACACATTTCAAATATTTATTGGTTGATGAATAAAATTGAAAATTAAGAAAAAAAATGTATTAAACAAGACTTAAACCATAATATGCTCCATAAGACTAACTACTAAACCATAATTTTTAAACATATAAATAAAACCTATTATGTATATATATGGTTTATGATCCGGTCCTAACACCGGCCCCCAAGAGCATGGCTTTAATGCTTTGCCAGATCAGCATTTCGAACAAGAGAAGTACGCTTTAAATACATTACGATTACTTCTATACGGAGTGCATACCGCCAGGGCAAGTAACTCCGCCAAGGCATGCTACTCCGCCAAGGAACGTAACTCCGCCAAAATTTGTTACTCCGCCAAGGTGGAAAATATTGAATATCTTATACACATGCATGAAATGTTCCCAATGCATATTACTCCGCCAAGCCATAGGCTCAATACTGGCGGAATATTGAATTTCCCATACTGCGTAGCGAGCCCATACTCACAACCCCGGCACGAGATTGACTCTGTCTTGAGAGGTTAATAATGGGAATCACGCTGTCACGTATAAAGGGGAATAACAATAAAATAATAAAGCATTGACGCTTTCCAGACAAGTGGAGATACCTACTACAATAATGGTGCTTGTAAACGGCGCAGGGACCCACCACCTTTTCAGCATTATGCCTGAAAACAAGGAACGGGTCCTACCAATAATGGATCACCAGTAACAGGTATATAAACCTCTATCAAAAAGGTATAAGGGACCCCCCAATTCTGAACCTTACACTCTCTTACTTGCATAATTCTCTCGGATTTGCTTTCTAAGTCTTTAAGTATTCTGAAATACTGACTTAAGCGTCGGAGAACGATCGCAGGTACCACCCCCAATCGGGTCAAGACAAAGAAGATCCCGTCAGGCGGATTGCACACCGCCTTCGCATATTGCACTTCGCCTCAACATACAAAGACACTACGTATCTGTACATTTACGCACATTGCTTTGTATCAGATTGACATTTTATGTATCTTTTGAATTATTCAACGAACATACTTCTACACCCCCTGTAAAGAACAGTTCATTGGCACGCCCGGTGGGACCTGTAAATTTGGTATTCCCACAATCTTTGATCAATCTCCATTACATTCATCGTTAATGGAAAGACCAGGACCAGAAGTGTGTTTGAATATGTATACAGGTTCAAGGATGTTCAAAGATTTTGATAATGACAAGCACTCTTGAAGAAATCTGTGCAAAAACAAAGATATGGAATCAGGGTCCAAGTAAAAGCGAAGCTAATCGATTAGATCACTTATGCTAATAGATTAGGAGCTTTCTGTTTTGGAAGAAACTGCATCAGGATGTAAGCTAATCGATTATGAGAAGGAAGATAATCGATTACGAAGTCACTGAAATTAAGCTAATCGATTATACACTTGAAGCTAATCGATTACAACCATCAAAAATGGGATTAAATGTATCAGGTATAATGTCTAATCGATTAAGGAAGCCATTCAATCGATTAGGAAGCTACTGGAATTAAGGTAATCGATTACAAGACATGCTAATCGATTAGGAAGCTGCGAAATCAAATTAAATGCATCAGGTATTGATTCTAATCGATTACAGGAATTGAAATAATCGATTAGTGACTCTCTGACTTGAAGCTAATCGATTACAACGCGAGGGTGTAATCGATTACGCTAGTGGAAAAACACATTTAAGTGGGAAACCAGCTCATGTCTCCACCATTCTTCAAATTTCCACTAAGTGCAACGGCTATGAAGAACGAAGGGCACACCTCAACAGCTATTTTGGCTCTATAAATTGAAGAGGAACACAAGCACAAAAAATATAACAAGAAGCTACAAATCCTTTACTCTATTTTGTGCCTTGTAAGCCCTATTTCTTGTATCTTGAAATACATTTGTGTATCCTCTCATCTTGAGAGTTAGAATTGGTTAGAGCTTTCATTTGTGTATCTACTCTATTAAGAGAGTGTATTGATTGTAAACACAAACACCAAACACAAGTTATTCACTCTAGGTTGAGTGGTTGTTCACTCTAGGTTGAGTGGTTGTTCACTCTAGGTTGAGTGGTCACAAAGGTTGGGGTTCAACCTTTGGGTATTGAGAGATTGTGAGATTGGGTGGGTTGCCCTTTGCTTGTGAGAATTGAGTTCTTGAGTGTGGGACACTAGGAAGCTTCAATTGCTCAAAGCTTGTATCTCAAATCTTCAATAGTGAAATCCTCTAAGTGGGTTGCTTAGAGGCGAGACGTACACCGGTTTTGGTGGAACTCGTTACATCGGTTTGCAAGCTTCTCTCCCTTACTCCTTACTTTCATAGACTGCATATTGATTGATTGGTATTAATTGCTTGCGAAGTTCATACTTGAATTGGTCTAATTTGTTATACTTCAAAAGCTGCCTACCAAGTGTTTGCTAAATTGCCTCAGCAATATTTTCCATTGTAGTGCATTGCATATTGTTCCTCACTTATTTTTACTTGCATATTCTCATAAACTTGGTTATAAAAATCAATTTCTAAGGCATTCCAATCAAAAGTTTTATAACTCAATTCACCCCCCCTCTTGAGTATTGAGGCCACTTGAACAACAAGTGGTATCAGAGCTTGACTCTTGGTAGATCAAGCTTAACAGCTTCAAGAGACTAAATGGCCTTAAGTTCTCAAAATGTTTTTCCCGAGGGTGGTGCGATAAACAGACCTCCCGCTTTCAATGGGGAAGGGTATGCGTTTTGGAAAGAAAGAATGAAAATCTTCATTCAATCAATTGACTTGAGAATATGGAATGCCATTGAAAATAGTCCTTATACACCGATGCATACTATAGATAGTAAAAATGTTGAAAAACCTATAGATGAATGGACAAGCGAGGAAGAAAAGAAAGTTCAGTATGGCTACAAGGCCAAAAATCTTATTACTATGGCTTTAGGTCAAGATGAATTTTTTAGAATAATGACCTGCCAAACAGCTAAAGAGATGTGGGATACTCTACGAGTAACTCACGAAGGTACCAACGATGTAAAGGACTCTAAGATTAGTACACTAACTAGTCAATATGAGTGCTTTAGATTAAACTCTCATGAATCAATTGTTGATATGCAAAAAAGATTCACTCTCATCATTAATCAACTCATTACACTTGGAAAGACTTACACTAACAAAGAGCTCATTCATAAAGTGTTGAAAAGTCTTAACAGAGAATGGCAACCGCTAGTTACTGCCATCAAACAATCTCCTAGCATAAACGAAATGTCTTTTGCCACACTATTTGGTAAGTTGCAGGAACAGGAACAAGAGCTGAAAGAATTAAAGATGGCGGAAGAGGAAGAAAAATCTTCCAAGAAAAAGGGTCTCGCTCTCAAGGCTACTTCCACAAATGAAGAAGAAGAATCCGGAAGTGAACTTGATGAAGAAGAAGAATTTGGACTATTTGTGAAACGCTTCGGGAAATTCATGAAAGGAAAACGCATTCAAAGAAGCTTCAAAAACCCAAGTAAGAAACCTATCACTAAAGAAAATTCTTCCTCACCCAATTGTTTTGAATGTGGCAAGGAAGGGCACTTCAAAGCGGATTGCCCAAATCTTAAGAAGAAGGGAAAAGAGAAAAGAGGAAGAAGGAGAGCATATATAGCATGGGATGAAAATGAGATAAGCAGCTCAGATGACTCAGAAAATGAAGAAGCAAACCTTTGCCTCATGGCCAATCATCAAGAAGAAAATGATGAGGTAAACTTCCATGACTTAGATAAAGATGAATTACTTGATGCTCTAGAGGAATTGTATGATAAATTTACAAAAGTCTCAAACAGACTTAAGTTGTCTAGAAAAACTAGTGACACTCTAGAGATGCACCTTATGGAAGTTTGCAAAGAGAATGAATGTTTAAAAGAAGAATTGGAAAACGCTCAAACATATTCCAAAAGTAAACCTTGTGATTTTGCTAAGAAGTGTGTTGATCTAGAAAATAAAGTCCTAGATCTAAACAAAATATTAGAGAGGTTTACAAATGGTAGAGATAATCTGAATGTACTACTTGGAAATCAAAGATGCATGTTTGACAAAACTGGCTTAGGGTACAATTCTGTTAAAAAGGAAAAGCATTACAAAAACTTCTTTGTACCCCCTATGAGATCATCTTCGCCCTTTATGAAATGCAATCATTGTGGATTCAAGGGTCATAACTCTTCAAATTGTAGTGTTAGGAAACTAGGACCAAAGGTCTTAAGAAAGGTGTGGGTTCCCAAAGGAACATCCCCACAAGCTAACCTAAAAGGACCCAACATAAAATGGGTACCTAGTTCTCTAAACTGATTTTGTTTTGTAGGTATGCTTCAAGGCAAGCAACACCCATTGGTACTTGGATAGTGGGTGTTCAAAGCATATGACGGGAGACATAAGCAAATTTACATCATTCACTCCCAAACGAAAAGGAAGCGTCACCTACGGAGACAACACTAAAGGAAGAATCCTAGGCATTGGAAATATTGGTAAGAATTCTTCCACCTCCATAAGTGACGTATTGTATGTTGAAGGCCTCAAACATAATCTACTTAGCATAAGTCAATTATGTGACAAAGGATATAGAGTTTTATTTGAATCCAATTGTTGTATAATTGAAAATAAGCTAAACAAAGAGGTCAAATTTGTTGGAAAAAGAATTGATAACATTTACATGATTGATGTGGATAGTTTGCCTACAAATGATGAACAATGCTTCATTTCTAAAGAGGATGAAACTTGGCTATGGCATAGAAGAATAGCTCATATACATGTAGACCACTTGAACAAACTTGTTTCTAAAGATTTAGTAATTGGTTTACCAAAGCTCAAATTTGAAAATAGATTTTGTGATGCATGTCAAAAGGGAAAACAAGTAAAGGCATCTTTTCAATCCAAAAACATTGTTTCCACTCAAAGGCCTTTACAACTTTTGCACATGGACTTATTTGGACCATCCAAAATCAAAAGCTTTGGAGGAAATTACTATGGTCTAGTTATAGTAGATGACTATTCAAGATATACATGGACATTGTTTCTTGCTCATAAAAATGAAGCATATCATGCATTCAAGAAACTTGCAAAGATTATCCAAAATGAGCAAAACTCAAAAATTGCATCCATTAGAACCGATCATGGGGGAGAGTTTGAAAATTAATCTTTCGAAAAGTTTTGCGAAAAACATGGTATCAATCATAATTTTTCAGCTCCTAGAACTCCACAACAAAATGGAGTGGTTGAAAGGAAAAATAGATCTTTAGTGGAGCTTGCTAGAACCATGCTAAATGAAAACAATATTGCAAAACATTTTTGGGCCGATGCGGTAAACACCGCGTGTTATGTAATGAACAGATGCTTGATAAGGCCTATTTTAAAGAAAACCCCCTATGAGCTTTACAAGGGTAGAAAACCCAACATTGCATACTTTCATATTTTTGGATGTAAGTGTTTTGTGCTCAACAATGGAAAGGACAATCTAGGAAAGTTTGATGCAAAATCTGATGAGGCAATATTCCTAGGATATTCACAATCAAGTAAATCTTATAGAATTTTCAACAAGCAAACAAATACTATTGAAGAATCTATTCATGTTAAGTTTGATGAAAATAGCCATAACCCTCCGAGAAAGGAAGATGTTGATGATCTTGTAGGTACTTTCCAAGAAATGAACTTGGAAGACAAAGAAGAAGTCAAAAATGATGGAGGTGCAACACAAATTGAGAGACAACAAGATTGGGTAACCTTGAAGGATCATCCCTTGGACAAAATCATTGGAGAAATAACCAAAGGGGTAAGTACTCGAAACGCCATTAGAAATGCATGCAATCACTTGGCTTTTGTATCCCAAATTGAACCCAAAAATATTGATGAAGCCATTATTGATGAGCATTGGATGTTGGCCATGCAAGAAGAGTTAAACCAATTTGAAAGAAACGAAGTTTGGGAACTTGTGCCAAGACCTAATGACCATCTAATAATAGGCACCAAATGGGTTTTTAGAAATAAGTTAGATGAAAATGGCATAATAACAAGAAACAAAGCTAGACTAGTTGCAAAGGGATACAATCAAGAAGAGGGAATAGATTATGAAGAAACGTATGCTCCCGTAGCTAGGTTAGAAGCCATTAGGTTATTGCTAGCTTTTGCATGTTGTATGGATTTCAAACTTTATCAAATGGATGTCAAAAGTGCGTTTTTAAACGGCTTCATTCAAGAAGAAGTTTATGTAGATCAACCTCCCGGTTTTGAAAATCATAAATTTCCAAACCATGTCTTTAAATTGAGAAAAGCTTTATATGGTTTGAAACAAGCCCTAAGAGCTTGGTATGAAAGACTAAGCAAATTCCTTTTAGAACACAATTTTGAAAGAGGAAAGGTTGATACTACACTGTTTATAAAACGCAAAAATAATGACATTCTCCTGGTACAAATTTATGTGGATGACATAATATTTGGTGCTACTAATGAAAATCTTTGTCAAGAGTTTGCCAAGATTATGCAGAATGAGTTTGAAATGTCCTTGATGGGAGAACTCACCTTCTTCCTCGGATTGCAAATAAAACAAGCAAATGATGGAACATTCATTAGCCAAACTAAGTACTGTAAGGAACTACTTAAAAGGTTTGGAATGGACAAGGCAAACGAGATAGCTACACCCATGAGCACATCCTGCTATCTAGACAAAGATGAAAAGGGTAAGGACATCGAAATCACCAAATATCGAGGTATGATTGGATCCTTATTGTATTTAACTGCTAGTAGACCCGATATTATGTTTGCGGTATGCATGTGTGCTAGATATCAAGCTTGTCCTAAAGAATCACATTTAACTGCCGTAAAAAGAATTTTGAAATATCTTGTGGGTACTCAAAATGTTGGTTTATGGTATCCCAAAGGTGTTGAATGTAATCTTTTAGGATATTCCGACTCTGACTTTGCTGGCTGCAAACTTGATAGAAAAAGTACTAGTGGCACATGTCATTTACTTGGTAGCTCCCTTGTTTCTTGGCATAGCAAGAAGCAAGCAAGTGTTGCATTATCAACGGCTGAGGCAGAATATGTAGCCGCCGGTAGTTGTTGTGCTCAAATTCTTTGGATGAGACAACAACTTCTTGATTTTGGCATTGTTTTAAACAAAGTACCCATCAAATGTGATAATACTAGTGCCATTAACATCTCAAAGAATCCAGTAATGCACTCTAGAACCAAGCACATTGAGATTAGGCATCACTTTATTAGAGATCATGTGTTAAAAGGGGATTGTGTACTTGAACATGTTGAAACTTCTAGGCAACTAGCTGATATCTTCACAAAACCCTTGGCTAGAGAACAATTCATTCACATTAGAAGAGAATTAGGCATTCTTGATATGTCAAATTGTGTTTGAATGATGGAATATTTTGATAAGAACTATGTTGTATGGCATGATGAATGGTATATGTTACATTTCATGTTTGGAACTTTGCTGTATGAAAAACTTGAAGTTTTTAATCAATAATCGATTATATGACTCATCACAATCGATTACTATGCTTCTGTTTCCTTCATAATCGATTATTCCAAGCCCCTAATCGATTATAATGATTTTGTTTCTAAGATAATCGATTACCATTGATCCACAATCGATTACAAAGCTTCTGTTTCAGGTTCAAAATGTTTCCTCTTCTCCATAATCGATTACCACCTTGCTCCAATCGATTAGGACGGTTCTGTTTCTTAAATAATCGATTAGTCAAAGGCCCTAATCGATTATGCTCTGCACAAAACGTTTGGAATTCCCCAGAAACAGTGAGCTAATCGATTACCACCTGCCTAGTAATCGATTAGCCTCGGTTCTGAAGAGTCAAAATTGCAACTTCCAAGGTATACTCGAAGTACTCTCTCTCTTAACTCCCTTCACTCCTTTCTAAACCCACTTTCCTCCTTCCTAAACCTAATTCTCACCTATAAATATCCCTCCCTTCACCTTCTCATCTCACACTACCTCCTTCCTCTCAAACTTCTCCAAAACTCTCAAGCACTCTTCTCTCTTCATCTTCTTCTTTGCATTCTTCACCATGTCTACATCCCGCACTGCTAAAAGAGCACGATCCTCCATGGCTCAGGCCCATAACCCCCTTGACTTCTCAAGGTTCTTCTCTTCCCCTAGAGATCTTCAAAATTTTGTGAAAAACTTTTCTGAAAAGGAGATAATGACTCCTCACTTCACAATTGCCGACACCTTCAATAACCCCAGCCTAACCTTCACCCAAAGCCTTCACCACTACAACCTCTTTCCCTTCCTCTCCCTCAAAGAAGAAGAGTACTATCCTGAACTCATGAGGGTATTCTACTGCAACCTCCGACTTGTCAATGGGATGGTTGAATCCAAAGTGAAGAACGCAACCATCAAACTCACCAATGCTCAATTTGCGGAAATCTCCCAGCTACCTCTCAACAATGCTGATTTTGATGGAGGAGAACCAAGACGAATGGGGCTTCAATGCTCTAACTGCTCGTCAATCCTTGTGGAAAGCTGACCGCCCTAGGAGCAACCACAAACTGGTAGGACATTTGACCATGAACAACCGTCTGCTTCATTTCTTCTTGGTCAAAATGATAGTTCCTCGCGGTGGGAATTATGCTTTGGTTGAAGAGGATGATGTCCTCTTGATGTGGGCCATGCTGAACTCTAAGGAGATCAACTGGGTTCAGTTGGTCAAATTCCATATGCGCCATGCGAAGGACCAACAAAAACTCCCCTATGGCATCCTCCTCACTAAAATTTTTAAATATTGTGGAGTTGATTTGGCCGGAGAACTCTCTGAAAAAGTGCCTCCTAGAGCTTGCATTGGCACCCATCACCTCACCAAAATGGGTCTCGTTTTCACGAATGGAGCATGGTACTCACGAATGGAGGGCATTGATGCCAACATTCCCTTCGAAGCTCCTGCCGAAGAAGAACCCGCTCCTCCTCCTCCTCAACCACAAGCTACACCATCAGCCTCTTCATTTGCACCCCAAGCTGACCCATTTGCATCTCTTTACGCCCATCTTGACCGCCGCTTCGATCGCCTTGAAAACTCCCTTCAAGAGTTTTCAATGACCGAGCAGCAACACTTTGAGATGATGCAACAGCGCTATGAAGAGCTGTCTCACCAAATTGCTGAAATTCACTTTTTCAATCTGGATAATTAGATCCTTAGTCATACTTTTGTTTAGGGTGCTTATGTTATTGTCTTTTCAAATTCTGAATATTGTTTCTTAATGCAATTCAATAAAATTATCTCGTTTCAGTTCATATTCTATCTCTTTAAATTGCACGAATTATTTTTGATGATTACAAAGGGGGAGAAGAATATCTGTTCATATCTTGGTTAATCTGTTCATATCTTGTTTAACTCTTGTTTAAAGTATGGAGAAGAATATCTGTTCTTCTTGTTTAAAATCTGAAAAAGATAGGATTAATAAATTCCTTTTGATAGGGGGAGATTAAGCAAGAGATAACAGATAAAAAGAGATAAGATATTTGCTGCTGAATGTGATAATGATTCTGACTTTTTTAAATAGATAATATATTTTGAAAGACTGATAATGCAGCAGCGATGTTTTTGCAAAGAGATAAAATTAGAGATAAGTTTAAATTGTTCAAACTAACAACCCTCAAGAGATGAACATAGTTGTCATCATCAAAAAGGGGGAGAATGTGTTTGAATATGTATACAGGTTCAAGGATGTTCAAAGATTTTGATAATGACAAGCACTCTTGAAGAAATCTGTGCAAAAACAAAGATATGGAATCAGGGTCCAAGTAAAAGCGAAGCTAATCGATTAGATCACTTATGCTAATCGATTAGGAGCTTTCTGTTTTGGAAGAAACTGCATCAGGATGTAAGCTAATCGATTATGAGAAGGAAGATAATCGATTACGAAGTCACTGAAATTAAGCTAATCGATTATACACTTGAAGCTAATCGATTACAACCATCAAAAATGGGATTAAATGTATCAGGTATAATGTCTAATCGATTAAGGAAGCCATTCAATCGATTAGGAAGCTACTGGAATTAAGGTAATCGATTACAAGACATGCTAATCGATTAGGAAGCTGCGAAATCAAATTAAATGCATCGGGTATTGATTCTAATCGATTACAGGAATTGAAATAATCGATTAGTGACTCTCTGACTTGAAGCTAATCGATTACAACGTGAGGGTGTAATCGATTACGCTAGTGGAAAAACACATTTAAGTGGGAAACCAGCTCATGTCTCCACCATTCTTCAAATTTCCACTAAGTGCAACGGCTATGAAGAACGAAGGGCATACCTCAACAGCTATTTTGACTCTATAAATTGAAGAGGAACACAAGCACAAAAAATATAACAAGAAGCTACAAATCCTTTACTCTATTTTGTGCCTTGTAAGCCCTATTTCTTGTATCTTGAAATACATTTGTGTATCCTCTCATCTTGAGAGTTAGAATTGGTTAGAGCTTTCATTTGTGTATCTACTCTATTAAGAGAGTGTATTGATTGTAAACATAAACACCAAACACAAGTTATTCACTCTAGGTTGAGTGGTTGTTCACTCTAGGTTGAGTGGTCACAAAGGTTGGGGTTCAACCTTTGGGTATTGAGAGATTGTGAGATTGGGTGGGTTGCCCTTTGCTTGTGAGAATTGAGTTCTTGAGTGTGGGACACTAGGAAGCTGCAATTGCTCAAAGCTTGTATCTCAAATCTTCAATAGTGAAATCCTCTAAGTGGGTTGCTTAGAGGCGAGACGTACACCGGTTTTGGTGGAACTCGTTACATCGGTTTGCAAGCTTCTCTCCCTTACTCCTTACTTTCATAGACTGCATATTGATTGATTGGTATTAATTACTTGTGAAGTTCATACTTGAATTGGTCTAATTTGTTATACTTCAAAAGCTGCCTACCAAGTGTTTGCTAAATTGCCTCAGCAATATTTTCCATTGTAGTGCATTGCATATTGTTCCTCACTTATTTTCACTTGCATATTCTCATAAACTTGGTTATAAAAATCAATTTCTAAGGTATTCCAATCAAAAGTTTTATAACTCAATTCACCCCCCCTCTTGAGTATTGAGGCCACTTGAACAACAAGAAGTGCATACTGAGGATTCTCCTCCACGCAATCCTAGACGTCTCAATTTTGATAATGATGCTCACAAAAAAACAACGCAGGCTGATTCTCCAGATCCGAGAGACGACACGATTAGGATGCTGAGAGAAGAAATTGCTGAGCTTCGACATGAAAAGGCAAATCATACTCACGAGAGAGCAGGTCCTGCAAGACAGCCGCATCATGAGGCGCATGCACAAGAGGAATCAAGCACTCCCAGCTACTCTCACATCCCTACTTACATGGAAGAGCAACGAAGCCTTCCACTGGCAAATGCACAACATCAAGAGGGGAAGAGAGCAGGCTCAATTGCATCCCCCTCAGGATACAAGATGAGTATCCCATTTTCTAAAAGGCTCATGAATGCGCATGTCCCCAGACATTTGCAGACCATGCAACCTATTTCCATAGGAAAATATACTGGGGAAACAGATCCTTCTAAGCATCTAGATGCTTACATCTATGAGGCTATGTTCCTAGGTGCAGAAGAAGATATCATGTGCAGGATGTTCCCCAGAACCCTTACAGGTGAAGCTCTTAGTTGGTTCAAGAGTTTACCTTCAGGTTCCATTGATTCATGGGAGGATCTGGCTACAGCTTTTGGCAGCCACTTCATGATCTCTAGGGATGTACCTAGAACCTCTCATACTTTGGCTCAGATCAAGCAAGGTGACAAAGAATCTCTGAAGGATTTCCTTAAGAGATTCTATAAGGAGGCAGCCATGGTTCCTGATTTGACGGAAGCGATACAGTTGCATATCCTCATCGAGGCTATGCAGCCAAAATCACCTTTTGCTCTGTCGTTGGCAAAGGGACCTCCATCCACAATGGAGGAATTTCGCAGGAAGGCGTCCAAGTACGTTGGTATTGAGATGCACCTGGAAGCCACTGCATCACGCAGTAAACCACCCACCGCAACTCCACACCATGACAAAGGTAAAGAAAAATCATCCAGGAATGATAAGTTACCTCAGAAAGACAAAGCAGGGAACCAGCCCTTCAAACAGCAAGATAGACGTGTGTTCAATTTCGCTCATTATGCACCCCTGAACACGTCTTATGAGCAAATCTTGCGTGAAATAGGATGGACTACCCTTAATATTTACGGGATTCAACGTCCACCTCCAATCAGACGCGGTGGGAACCCAAAGAAATATTGTGAGTTCCATGAGTCAGTTGGCCATACCACGGAGGAGTGCAAGCAACTCAAAAATACCATTGAGGTACTCATTCGTGAAGGCAAACTGAAACATTATTTGTTCAAGGGTAAATCTCACGATGAACCAGAGAGATTTGAGAAAAGATCTCGTGATCGTTCCCCTGATCCTGATAACACTCGGGAGCCGAAACGTACGGTGGTAACCGAAAAACAAAAGGGCGTTGTTCTTGAGTCCGCCCAAAGAGAGCCAAGCCTAGAACCCAGATCACGGGGTAAAAGGCAGGTTGTAGATATGATTGCTGGGGGCTTTGCCGGAGGCGGACCCTCAAACACCGCCAGGAAAAATCACCATCGTATGATCTTGTCTGTGCAAGGCAAGGGTAAGGAATATCGCCCATTCAGGAACGGGGTCCAGACTCCGCCCATAACCTTCACAGATGATGATTTTGGCCCTACAGTTCCTGAAGGAGATGACGCAGTAGTGATTATCGCAGTAATCGCTAATATGGATGTAAAACGCATCCTAATTGACCAGGGAAGTTCCTGCGACGTTATCTTCTATGACTGTTTTAAACGCATGGGACTAACTGATGCTGATTTGTAGCCTTATACGCAGGACCTTACAGCCTTTAATGGCGCCAAACAGCCCACTAAAGGCTACTTGGATACAAGGATCACTTTTGATGGTGAACCTGGGGCAAGGACTGTGAAATCCAGGATTCTTGTCATTGATGTTAAATCTCCATACAATGGCATCATCGGGCGGCCTACCCTGAATGCCATGGAAGCCATCGTTTCAACCCCCCACTTGTTAATCAAGTTCATTGACAAAGATAATCAAGTCTCATCTATTACGGGTGACCAGGAGATGGCTCGCTATTGTTACAATTTGAGTCTTAACATGGTGAAGCTTGAAACCATGTCTAAGAAAAGAAAACTGAATGAAGGAAGCAGTGCGGCGGCATCCGTCAATTTGGTGGATCTTGACCCCAGGGCGGAGTCTTCTATAGACCCACTGAATCCTTTGAAACCAACTCCTGATGGTGGTTCCAAGTCTATTGTCTTAGGCAGCACCCCAGAGCAAATTACTAACATCAATGACAAACTGGAGCCTAACATGGAAGCAAGATTGATTGTACTCCTCCATGAATACAAAGAAATTTTTGCTTGGACCGCTGCAGACATGCCTGGCATGGATCCTAACTTTTGTTGTCACCGCCTGGCGGTGTATCCTGAAACTAAGCCAGTGGCACAAAAGAAACGGCGTATGGGTCCTGCTAAGCAAAAAGCTGCTTGTGAACAAACAGAGGAGCTCCTCAAGGCGGGGTTCATCAGGGAACTCCGTTACTCCTCCTGGCTGTCCAACGTGGTTATGGTACAGAAAGCCAATGGCAAATGGCGAATGTGCATAGACTACGTTGATTTGAATAAATGCTGTCCCAAAGATCCATACCCTCTCCCCAACATTGACAGATTGGTTGACGATTCCTCAGGATACAAGTATCTATCTTTTATGGATGCCTACTCCGGATACAACCAAATTCCAATGTGTGAGGATGATCAGGAGAAGACAGCATTCATTAATGACAAAGGGGTCTTTTGCTACAACGTCATGCCATTTGGGCTAAAGAACGCCGGGGCAACCTACCAGCGCATGATCAACAAAGTTTTTGAGGGTATGCACACAAAGCTGGTAGAGGTTTATATTGACGACATTATTGCCAAGACCCCGGAGGGAGGAGACCATGTTGAAGACCTACGCCTCATTTTCCAACGCCTACAGCAATACAACATGAGACTCAATCCATTAAAATGTACATTTGCTGTTCCTGGGGGCAGATTTTTGGGTTTCATGTTAACACAAAGAGGCATAGAGGCTAATCCTGATAAATGTCGAGTAATTCAAGAGTTGCAGAGCCCCAAAACATTGAAGGAGGTACAATCCCTCAATGGCAAAATCGCTGCTTTAGCACGATTTATGCCAAAAATGGCTCATCGCTCTCTTCCTTTGTACAAAATGCTGAAGAAGGATAAGAAATTCAGTTGGGGCCCAGAACAAGAGGTGGTATTTCAAAGCTTGAAAAATGTCTTGGCCAGCCCTCCAATCCTGGTCAAACCAAGCCCAGGTGAACAACTCATTGTTTATTTGTCTGTTTCAGATGAAGCGCTGGCAGTGGCTCTGGTCAAGGAAACAGTTGAAGGCCAACGACCGGTGTACTTCACTGGTAGAACATTGCATGGTGCAGAGTGCCGTTACCAGAAGATTGAAAAGGCAGCACTTGCAGTTGTTTGGGCCTCACGACGCCTAAGACTATATTTCCATGCACATCCCATCCTGATTCGCACAGACTTGCCACTGCGTACTATATTGTTCAAACCAGACCTGGCAGGAAGGATGATCAAATGGGCCATAGAACTCTCTAAATTCGACATATCTTACGAGCCAAGAACTGCTATCAAGGCACAAGTCCTAGCAGATTTCGTAGTTGAATTAACAGGCTCTAGCCCAGATGCAGATCATTCGCATTGGACAATATATGTCGATGGGTCTTCGAATAACAAAGGATGTGGAGCAGGAATTGTTATTGAAAGTGATGACGGGGTACATCTTGAAATTTCATTACACTTCACCTTCACTACGTCCAACAATCAGGCGGAGTATGAAGCCTGCTTGGCCGGACTCAGAGCAGCCCAAGATATTGGGGCCAAAACTGTTACCCTATGCAGTGATTCTCAATTAGTCATCTCACAAATTCGTGGTGAGTATCAGGCTAAAGAACCCCTGGTACAACAATATCTGGACTGCGTCAATGAGTTAAAGCAGCGCTTCAATGAAGTCACTTTCAAGCATGTACCCCGCGAAGAGAATACACGTGCTGATATCCTCTCCAGGTTAGCCAGCACAAAGAAGGCGGGGTGCACAACTACGGTTGTACAGAGTACCTTGACAGAGCCAAGCATTTCCTTTCCTTCATCAGTAAATATGATTAAGAGCCGCTCCTTTGACGACAATTCCTGGGTAGCACCAATAGTTCGTTACCTTGTTAATGGACAATTGCCCACGGATGATCTTGAGCGAAAGAAACTAAAGAAAGAAGCACCCTATTATACACTCCTAGACGGACAGTTATACCGCCGAGGAATTTTTGTTCCTTACCTAATTTGTATAAATGAAAACGAGGTGCAAGCTGTTTTGGAAGAAGTCCATGAAGGGCAGTGTGGACATCACCCAGGGGCACGGAGTCTAATGAGAAAAATACTCAGGGCGGGGTATTGGTGGCCTACTCTGAAGCATGACTCCGCCTCGTATGTTCAAAAATGCGATCAATGCCAACGATTCGCAAATCTCCACCACACTCCAGCGGAGGAAATGTCATCATCAATAACGCCTTGGCCTTTCTATCAATGGGGCATGGATATCTTGGGTCCATTCCCGACTGCGCCCGGCGAAATCAAATACTTGATAGTTGGTGTTGATTATTTCACCAAATGGATTGAGGCAGAGGCAGTGGTGCACATAACGTCAGCCAGGACTCGAAGGTTCGTATATGAAAATATCATTGCACGTTTCGGAGTCCCTGGACGCATAGTCACTGATAATGGCACCCAGTTCACAAATCGCAAGTTCACTAAACTTCTAGAAAATCTCAGCATTATGCAGATTTTCTCTTCTGTGGAACACCCTCAAACCAATGGACAAGCAGAGGTTGCCAACAGAGAAATCTTGAAGGGCCTCAAGAAACGCCTCGGTGAGGCAAAGGGAGATTGGGCAAATCAACTGTGCCATGTTTTATGGGCATACAGAACAACGCCTCACTCCACCACGAATGAATCTCCATATCGGCTGACATATGGAGTTGAGGCTGTCATTCCCATTGAATTGGCAGCCCTTCAGCCCGAGTCCTCCATTTCAACGAAGAAGCCAATCAACAGAACCTCGCACATGAACTAGAGGTTTTGGCGGAGTTGAGAGAGGAAGCCTTTGTAAGAGACCAAGCTGTCAAAGCAAAGGCCACCAAACGGTATAACACACGCATTTTTGAACGCCGTTTCAAAGAAGGAGATTTGGTCCTAAGAAGGGCCAATATTGGCAACAAATTTGCACACCAAGGCAAATTGGCACCAACCTGGGAAGGTCCATACCGAGTCATCGAGGTTTTGGGCAAAGGCACATACCGCCTAGAAAACGTAGATGGCACTCCGGTCAGGAATAAATGGAACATTTTAAATTTACGCATATACTACAGCTAGTTGGGTAATATGGTATGATATTTTCTTTCTAACTCAAGGATCTTCCTATGTATGCTTTCCTTGAAAGGGTTTCGAAGATATACCCCAACTCAGCCCTTTATGTAGTTCCATTATTAATGAAATGTCTTCCTGCATTCAATCTTCACTCTAACTTTGAATTGATTATCCATGGCAGAATTTATTCCCATGCAGATAAGACAACGACTCCAAAAAATGAAGCACAGATGCATAACTCTTTATTCCATAAAGATCAACCAACATGCAACAACGCTTCACAAACAGAGTCAACAAAAACTCCTTGGGGGGAAAGGATTGGTGTCTCAGCTATATGCTGCACCATACCGACCCTAAGGTCCAAAAAACTCCTTGGGGGGAAAGGATTGGTGTCTCAGCTATATGCTGCACCATACCGACCCTAAGGTCCAAAAAACTCCTTGGGGGGAAAGGTTTGGTGTCTCAGCTATATGCTGCACCATACCGACCCTAAGGTCCAAAAAACTCCTTGGGGGGAAAGGATTGGTGTCTCAGCTATATGCTGCACCATACCGACCCTAAGGTCCAAAAAACTCCTTGGGGGGAAAGGTTTGGTGTCTCAGCTATATGCTGCACCATACCGACCCTAAGGTCCAAAAAACTCCTTGGGGGGAAAGGATTGGTGTCTCAGCTATATGCTGCACCATACCGACCCTAAGGTCCAAAAAACTCCTTGGGGGGAAAGGATTGGTGTCTCAGCTATATGCTGCACCATACCGACCCTAAGGTCCAAAAAACTCCTTGAGGGGAAAGGATTGGTGTCACAGCTATATGCTGCACCATACCGACCTTAAGGTCCTACAGGCCGCCTATGGAAAGAACTGGTGTCACAGCTATATGCTGCACCAATTTATCCCCAAGGTCCTGTAGGCTTCTTGCAGGAAGAAATGGTGTCACAGCTATATGCTGCACCATACCGCCTCAAAGGGTCAACCAATTTCTTGCAGGATGAATTGGTGTCACAGCTATATGCTGCACCATAGCAATCTTGGATTCAACAATTTTCATTTAATCAGGAGATACACTCCAGTCCAAATGCAAAAGGATGAACATTCCATCCAATCTCAGGGAAATTCCTAAGAGGCTACTCCGCCTTCTTACGGAATCCAACTCCATTGAAATTCCAAAGAGGCTACTCCGCCTTCTTACAGAATCCAACTTCATTGAAATTCCTAAGAGGCTACTCCGCCTTCTTACGGAATCCAACTCCATTGAAATTCCTAAGAGGCTACTCCGCCTTCTTACGGAATCCAACTCCATTGAAATTCCAAAGAGGCTACTCCGCCTTCTTACGGAATCCAACTCCATTGAAATTCCTAAGAGGCTACTCCGCCTTCTTACGGAATCCAATCTCAGGGAAATTCCTAAGAGGCTACTCCGCCTTCTTACGGAATCCAACCCCATTGAAATTCCTAATAGGCTACTTCGCCTTCTTACGGAATCCAATCTCATTGAAATTCCTAAGAGGCTACTCCGCCTTCTTACGGAATCCTATTTCATTAAATTCCTAAGAGGCGACTCCACCTCATTATTGAAATTACTTCAATGAAGTTCTCAAGAGGCCACTCCGCCTCATTGAAGAACATTCTCCATTGAAATTCCTAAGAGGCTACTCCGCCTTCTTACGGAATCCAACTTCATTGAAATCCCTAAGAGGCTACTCTGCCTCCTTACGGAATCCTATTTTATTAAATTCCTAAGAGGCGACTCCGCCTCATTATTGAAATTACCTCAATGAAGTTCTCAAGAGGCCACTCCGCCTCATTGAAGAACATTCTTCGTTGAATTTCTTAAGAGGCAACTCCGCCTCATTATTGAAATTACTTCAGTTAAATTCTCAAAAGGCTATTCCGCCCCGTTACTGAATTTGTTTCATTGAAATTCCTAAGAGGCTACTTCGCCTCCCTACTGAATTTTACTTCACCAGAATTTCAAAAAGGCTATTCCGCCTCGTTATACTTAGTCATATTTCATTAAGTCCTCAAATGAACACTTCTCCTTCTTAATATCATTTTACAAGGCATAAATACGGCGGACTCAAACATTGCTTATATGAACAAGTATACATTTGCAGAAAATATGCTTTATTGAATATTGCCAATATTGACAAAAATCCAGAGCCTATCCTGAAACAAGGCGATATCATTGAAATGCAAATGAAAACAAAGCTTGCAAAGAGTTTCAGGAGCTGGTCTTCAAGGGTCGGATGGCATCCCTTCTTGTTGGGCAGAGGTGGCATGACCTTCACCAGGTTTGATTAAACTTTGGGAGGGAGGCAAGTCCGCCAGGATATATTCAACACTGGGCGCAGGGGCGTGACCCCCTTGAACAGGCACCATCAATTCTCCATTAATGAATTCGTAGTAAGGATGAATGCCTGTGGTGGAGAGAGCAACGCCTGGATTGCGATAACGGAGTTGGCGAACAGCCATGCTGAAAGCATCATCAATCGCCGCCTCAGCTGCATCCAAGGCAGATTGTAACTCCTTGTCAAGCCTTTCACTGGTGGCATCTGAGGTAGCTTTTTCAGCTCGCAGCTCTTGAACCTGTTTTTCAAGGCTATTATATGCAGTGGCTGCTTGGTCCAACTCCGCCGCCCAGGCGTCCACAGCAATGGTTTTATTCAGCTCAAAAGAAACCAACTTCTGCTGAAGCTCGCTCATATCCTCGCCCAATTTTTGTTTTTGCTGAGCCAGATCCGAAACTTGTTGTTTCAGCAGATCATTGTCAGCCTTCACCTGGGACAGTCCACTCACCTCTTCGCCCAGCTTTGTATTCTGCTCTCTTAAGCCGGAAACTTGCTTTTCCAGCAAAGCATTGTCAGCTCTCACCCGAGCCAGCTCATCCTCCAGCTTCTTGATATCAGCATCGGCGGTGTCCAGGTGTTTGTCCTTGGCCTTAATCACCTCCGACAGCTGCTCATTATCATGTTCCAAGCTACGAATCTTTTCAGCAGACTCATGAAAAGACGCTTGAAACATGTTGGCCTCAGCAGCAACATCAGCTATACGGGGTACAGAGGCCAAGAAGCCATCTATTTCTGCAAGGTGCCACCGCGCAGCTGCAGCGGCGTCCGGAATCTCCTCAAAGTGGAGGTCGGGGCGGAGGATGAACTCTGGATCACGCCTCTCCGACTGGCGGGATCCCATATTTGCAAAGTACAAAAAGGGGTTCAATCGAGACCCCGCCAAAGGCAGAGAGACGGATCGCCTGGATGACTCCCCTGGAACATCAATGAAGAAAACTGGTGTCCTTTGGGTAGTCAGTTCCAGGGCGGGGTTCTCAACTTGGTGGCCTGGAGAGGCTTCAGTCCTCTCTGCCTCATCCTCCACAACACGGATTGGAGTTTGAATTCCCTCCGTTTCCTCCGCCACAACGTCTTCTTCGAGGGCGCCTTCAACACCGCCCATATCAGCAGAAGTACCTATAACAGGTACCTCCTGAGTTTCCTCCAAGTCAATGGCAGCATCAATTGATGCTCCTTCCTCAACCCTCTTCTTGCCTTTGGTCCTCCTTCTTTGCAAGGGCTGGAGATCTACTTCTTCTTCTTCCTCCTCAGCAGCTTCTGGTTCTTGGCGTTTTTTAGAACGCCTCTCAGCAGCAGCTGCTGAGGATCCTGCACCACCTTCCAAATTTATTATATTAGTGGATGCAGGGAAAGGAAGAGTTTTTGTCAGAGCAGCAGCCAGACTCCTTCTGGGCTGCACATTATTCTCTGCATTAATCTCCGCGCGGCTCATACGAATCTGCTTAATACGTTCCATCCCAGGGAATGCAGCAATTTCTCCTGCAAAATAACATACATGAATATGATTAGAAGCTGCAGGAAACAACAGGAGTAATATTCAAGCAAAAAGTCTTAACGTATTACTTAAATATCCCTGAGCATCCCGCCCAAGCAGCCTTCGACATAAAATCAGCTTGTGGACGGAGTTGTACTCCTTCAACGTCCGAAGTACTTCCACAGAAGCAGCTGATAAAGCACTTTCCTCAACTTCATATGCTCGCTTAGTCAGGAGGAAGTGCTCATGTGTCCACGTAACTGGGAATTTATCAATTCCCTCCCTACTCCGCCAGAAGATGGGCTTGTCCTTCTTAACAGAAACCTTCACAAAGCTTTTCCTAAAGTGAAGTCCGCCTTCCTTGGCGGAGTCAGCAAACGCTTTGAAATTCAAAATCTTCGGCTCCGCCCGAAGAGTTATAAAGCTCATGCCGCCCGTTTTTACATTTACTCTCCTCATAATACGGCAGAAAGAAAAGAACAACGCCACAGTAGGCGTAAATTCTAGATACTCAGCTATCACTTCAAAGCTTCGAACTATCCCCCAACCATTGGGGTGCAGCTGAGAAGGGGCGCAGTCCAAGAACCTCAGTACGCCCATCTGGAATTTATTCAATGGGAAACGCACCCCCAGCTGAGTAAATAAAATATCATACATATATATTGAACGATCATTCTGAGGACGATGGCATATCCGTTCGAACGTCTTGGGAGAACGAACGATGAACCTCTTTTCATACCGTTCATCTTTCCAAATTGGCACAGACAACTCCACCACACCTCCACTAGTTGTCGCATGACGAGAGGAAGAACCCTTAACATCTTCCTCAACCCAACAGTAGGGGTCAATCTCAAGCGTCTTCTCCCAGTCCAATCCATGCAATACAACATTCTGACACTCTGCCATCGTCAGCACTTGTATGTGAGAAACACCTCCTGACACAAACGAATGTACAGCATTACTAAAATACTCCACGCTGCTGTAAAACGTCGAGTCTCTCCCAGTATAGAAAGCCTCATCTTCGCTCTCAATGTCAGAAAACATAGGACGAACAGAAACCCTAGAGCAAGACTCTGACCTTTTTCCTCTCATCTTCGTTTTAACGAACACACAGAAAGAAAAAACAGAACCAACCCAATGAAAATGAAGACAGAAAGCAGAGGAAGAAGCAAGTTACCTTAAGCTTCTGAAAAAACTGAAGAACTCCACCACCAATAAACTCGCAAGAAAATAGTAAAAACAGTTCCAGCAAACAAATACGAAGTGGAAGATGGAGCAAAACATTTCCCTCCTAAGAGTTTACCTATTTATAGGCATGGCTTGGGGGGAAATAAACGAAATCTCAAAACTTTCAAAGATGTGTTTGCAGCCGTTGGATAAATCTCATCAACGGTTCTAAAATTCAAACACACATTTACAACCGTTGGATGAATCTCACTGACAGTTCCTTTTTTGATGCTGAAACCAATAGATGAATCTAAGGGTGGATTTCCTGGGCCGCATTTTCAAAATCCAAGGCCCACGGTGGTAACCTCGAAAACGTTTCTCAACTGCCATCCCACGCATTTATGTCCCATCATTGGAATGGCAATCGTTACGAGGGCATACGTGGCAGTGGGAGATTGAAGAGGCAAAAACGCGGTCTCGAGGCGCATTAATGACGGGCGTGACAAGTAATGATAAAAGCTAATAAATGCATGAAAACACTTGTCCATAAATCCTGAATTAGCAAACACTGCCTAAACCCATGCCTACAAAAGCTAAACTTAAGTGTTATAGCTCATTAAAGTGACTCCGTCAGTCACTATAACAAGCTAGGGGGCATATGATCCGGTCCTAACACCGGCCCCCAAGAGCATGGCTTTAATGCTTTGCCAGATCAGCATTTCGAACAAGAGAAGTACGCTTTAAATACATTACGATTACTTCTATACGGAGTGCATACCGCCAGGGCAAGTAACTCCGCCAAGGCATGCTACTCCGCCAAGGCATGCTACTCCGCCAAGGAACGTAACTCCGCCAAAATTTGTTACTCTGCCAAGGTGGAAAATATTGAATATCTTATACACATGCATGAAATGTTCCCAATGCATATTACTCCGCCAAGCCATAGGCTCAATACTGGCGGAATATTGAATTTTCCATACTGCGTAGCGAGCCCATAGTCACAACCCCGGCACGAGATTGACTCTGTCTTGAGAGGTTAATAATGGGAATCACGCTGTCACGCATAAAGGGGAATAACAATAAAATAATAAAGCATTGACGCTTTCCAGACAAGTAGAGATACCTACTACAATAATGGTGCTTGTAAACGGCGTAGGGACCCACCACCTTTTCAGCATTATGCCTGAAAACAAGGAACGGGTCCTACCAATAATGGATCACCAGTAACAGGTATATAAACCTCTATCAAAAAGGTATAAGGGACCCCCCAATTCTGAACCTTACACTCTCTTACTTGCATAATTCTCTCGGATTTGCTTTCTAAGTCTTTAAGTATTCTGAAATACTGACTTGAGCGTCGGAGAACGATCGCAGGTACCACCCCCAATCGGGTCAAGACAAAGAAGATCCCGTCAGGCGGATTGCACACCGCCTTCGCATATTGCACTCCGCATCAACATACAAAGACACTACGTATCTGTACATTTACGCACATTGCTTTGTATCAGATTGACATTTTATGTATCTTTTGAATTGTTCAACGAACATACTTCTACACCCCCTGTAAAGAACAGTTCAGTTTATATACAACATGGTGAATATATATGAAATATAAATTCAAATAATGTATTTTTTAAAATATAATACTCATAATTTATTTAAATATATTTCTTATTATATATTTAATAAATATTAAATACATTTATTAAATATCAATATATTTAATATAAAAACTAATACATTTATTAAATATTAATATATTGTTAATAATAAATATATTTATTAAAAATATAACTTTATGGGAGAGGATCTTAATAATAGCGGTGGGAGCCAAATATTTTTCACTGAGTGTTATTATAGATGAAAAAAATTATTTATGAAATCCTCAGATATCCTATATTAAAGGATAAAATCAAGGATGTATAAAAATAAAAGTTAGACATATATATGAAGGAACACAAAAGACTTACATGGATTTATATCTAATACTGTAAATTTATATAGGATGAGAAATAATGAAAACTTTTTCATTTATAATTACTATTAATACAGTGGCCCTTAATTATGATTTCCAACACAAGTTCAGTATAATTTACAATGAAAGTTTTCTCCTATTAATTTTTCATCATGTATAAAGTTATATGTCATATAAACTCAAATTTATATATTATGAGTGACTTACATTATTAATTAAAGAATGGAGGGAACACGATTGCATACTATTTTTAACTCCTTTTAATGTATTGAGTTAACCTAATTGATATAATTGTTTAATTATTTTTAAGATAAGATATTTTACTATTTAAATGAAGTGTTATTTATTTATTTAATTTGTCTTTAATATATCAAGTTGGTAAGAGATTTGAATTAATTTGATCACTATTAAATATATTTTTTGAGAAATAAAAAGTTATACTTGTAACTGATTTATCTAGCATAAAGATATCAAACTTATGTGTATATTATGTTATCTCCTCAAGTGTTTTATCTTTTATCTGTCACTTTACAAAACATTAAACATAATATGTAATTAATTAATTAATTAAGTGTATATTGTGCCGTGAGAAAGCAGCGATATGATAACAACCAATCTACGTAAGGATTAGTAAAACATTAGACTTCTTGGTAGCATTGAATCACGAGCCATTCCACACAAACCCATTGCCTTCACGTAAAACATGTGAAAATTATCTATCTATATATCTATATATGTTGCAGAAAATTATAAATTGAAAAATTATAATCACTGGGATCAATGGATTTTTGCAAGAATACTCATATATACATAACTTAATGGAGATGAAAAGAATAAATATTGAATGTAGGCAGTAAATCCAAAAGTTTTGTTTAAGTAATTAGTTAAACAATTAAATAACCATAATCATGATGTGTAGCACCGAGAGAGCGCAGACAATTGTTACATGTTTCTTTGTCGGGTGTGTGTATATTATTATCAAAACATATCCCTCTGCTAAGTTAATCCAAAGTTATGCTTTTTGTCCTTTCTCATTGATTAACACAGCTTTTAGCATTTGATTCTCTGCACCAATGCTATTTGGTGGGTAACACTGCCTTCTAGCTTGGTTGGCCTAATCTCAAAAGGTTTAATTGTCACACATTATACAATAGAAAACGAATCAACGATTTTTCCAATACCCAATACCCAAATTTTGATTCCTTTCTAGAGCCTATTATGTGCTCATAATAATACCATGTGCTTTTGATTATGCTTCATAAGGCTTCATTGATCTTGTTAGTTTCTGCGACGCTTTTCTTCAATTATCGAACATATCAAGGTTTAGGTGCCCGTGTTACTTTTTAAACATTATTCAGCACAACCATGGACTATACAGAGTGTTCCAACATTACAAAAATCAGTTTTCTGTCAGAAATTTATATGATTGATCCAATATGTTAACCCTCCCAAATAATGTTCCCATATAATGAGTTTATAATTCAGTTTCATATATGCTTTTCTCTCTCACTAATTTTCCCCCTTTTTCTATCATTACATTCCTCACCGCCCAAGAGGTTTAGTTTTTTTTATCACATTATTAGTATGCATAAGTTTTATAAATAAAAAGTATGTATAAATTTAAACTCCTTAACATTCAGCATTGAGTTATCACATGTTGCCGACTTAGATATGTGAGCTATCAAAAAGTGATACAAGTGATAAAACTATTAGCCATTTCACGTGTAGAAAAGGAATCTAATTTGAAACATATTTTCATTTTTAGTTTTAAAGAAAATTTTAATTCTTTTTATTTTTTAAAAAAGTATGGAAATTTGTCAAAATGTATTCAAACATTATATTGATTTTTCAATTTAAAAAAATTGAAAAAACGTATTTATATACAACCACATTTTATTTTATTTCTTGTTTTTCTTTCACATTTTAAAAAAAATGGAACACCGTGTTTTTTATTATTCTCATTTTAAAAAAATTGAAATATTTGCCCCCTTTTTACGATGAAAAATTTTGGAATACGATTTGGAATAGTTTCTTAAAATAGTTGTTTATTGAAAAGATATAGAATATTCTGTTATTCATTTTTCTAGCATTTTTTTGAAAAATTAAGTGTATGAACATGTTTTTCATGTTCCTACATATTCTTAGAATATTTTTATATTTTCCCTAGAAAACATATTAATTAAACACACCTTAAATATTTGAATTCTTCTTTTCAGTTTAGTTATCATACTTCTTTTTTATAATTTGCAAGAGATTATTCTTTTAAATGTAGTTTCCCTTAATCAACATATAGCGAATAAACTGAACTATTATTGCTATTTTCTTTTCAAAATTTAAAAATTTATGTAACAATTGTGTTAATGAAAGAAATTTATCATAAAAAATAGTTTTGTTACTGATGAGTTATTATTCAGTTTGTAACACATGTGAGAAGTTTCAAATTTAATCCTTACTAAACATATTTTTGAATGAGCAATGAATTTTAAATGTGATCAAATTTCAAACAGGATTCTCTTTAAATATGATATATATGGTTAACACCTAAAAAAGTTTTGTTAATCTCAATCTTAAAGGTCAAGTTAATTACAGTGATAACTCTTTATTAGGATGAATGCAATCATCTCAATAATTAAAAAAATAAAAGTAGAATACATATATCATTTTTAATTTTTTTTAAAAAATATCAATTTTTTGTGAGTTTAATCCAATCTTTTATGACAAAGATTAATAAAACCCTTGAAAACCGAGGAAATAATGCAAACAGCACCTTTGAGAACGAGCGAATAAATCCTACTAATCATTCATAGCAAAATTAAACTAATGATAAGTACACACCATGTGAAATCACGCACTCTATTTTCCAACCACAAAGCATGTTGCTTTTTAAATAGCAAATCGCATTATAAAAAGGACAAATTGGAGTATTAAGTTCCATGGCAGGCAATATTGCATCAGCATTCTGTGCCCATGTTCATGAATCGCTATCTTCTTTAACCAATGAATTTGGATTAGTCTACTTTTTTTTGCTAGTCACCACGTTAGTGTCACTACGTGTTTTCAATACATGTTAAAACCAAATACAATCACTCATTACATCAAAACAGGAACTGGAAAGATACATTTGCTTAAAGAGACTTGCTCTTACTCTCCAGCCACAACAAAATGTTTCAGCACAGAATTTGAACAAGCATACACCTTAAATTAGTTTGCAATCAAAATACCAAAAAGGCCTTATAATTTGGACAATTGCATTTGTACAACTGTTTTTTGACAAGGGACAAATGTATACATCAGTCATTTCGAAATCTAATTGGCTGGAACTTTTGTTGATTTATTCCCCTCAAGTCCCTTTACAAAAGTAGATGACATGTTAATTAAACTGCTAGAGAGTAACAATGATGTTTTTATGGCCTTCCACTTGTTGAAAGAGTGAGAGACTGAGTACCCCTTAAGAAATTAAAGTTTTAACTTTTCTTGATGACCCAAAACAGCAATCACCAATCATACAAAGAACCCGTGTTTACTTGTATTTGCACATTGGCCAAGCCAACAAAATTTTACTAACATAAGCAAGTTACAAATATACAAAATGGGAATAGTATTTGTATCAAATATTAAGGGAAAAGATACTTGTAAGGTAACTCAAAGGTAATTGATGTCAGCCTAAAATTGAGATCATATTGGGAATATTTGTTAGTAACAATAATTGTCAGCACTGCAGCAGTTGACAGTTAGTCAGCAAGACTTGGAGGCAATGAACAGATTGGTTGCTGGTACTGTTTATATCATTGCAGCAACAGGCAGAGAAAAAGCAGCAATTCAAACAGAAAGGACTGCCACACACATCCTCACCACACTTGCAAGTTTTAACCAGAGGCAAAAGAGGCCCTACCATGAGATGGATGGGAAGATTGGCAGACAAAGAGATTCACTTAGTTAGTCCTGCCAATAATAAAAATCATCAACAACCCCAGCATTTTTATCAAAGTGAACAACCACCACTTCTTCAATCTCCTCCTCTCATCTTAGCCCCACAACATATACAAATAATATCTCATAGGCCCCCTTCCAAAGTTCCAACACATGACTTTGCATCTCCTTTAGGAGCCAGTAGATTCTTGTGTAACAAAAGGCACCTTAGACTTGGTACCCAGACAAGCTCAAACTTGGCCACTTGCTAATTTCCAGCAGGGTTACATTAGAGCCACAATAGTGCCATCACTTGTCATGAACCAATGATCAATATAATATAAATCCCCTAATATCTGAAAGGGGACCCCCAAAAATCAAAGTTCATAACTTTCTTCTTAAGGTTTTTACCTCAGCCTGCTTTGTTACTGGTGCTGCCAAATTCAGCATCGCTTTTAAATCATCATGAACATCGGTGGCATGTAATTTTGCCAAGGACAATATGCACAAGAAAAGAAATGTATCATGATAGCATACCAAAAAGACTTCATTTCAAACGGGTACAGGTAACCCATAATTGTGGAATGATTTTATCCTACCATCCCAGCCCGCAGTTACAATGACCATACCCCACGCATGAGCAGAGGAGGTACTCTTGCAAGAAGATTTCAGGAACTTGTATTCGGATTTACGCATTATTGATGCTTTAGCCTTGGAGCTTGAAACAGGAAGCTTCTCCTCAGGCCAAGTTGCAGATCCCTTGGGAAAAGACTCCAAGAAGAACTCTTGGCTTAGAGAGAACGAAGCAGGTGGATTGAGATGTATAGCCTGAGGTGATCTTTTATCCAAGATATCCAATTGGTGTTCATTTTCAGTATTTAGCGATTTGAAACCACGCCAAGGAACTGCAACAGATGCATTTGAGAAAAACCGTTCATACGACCTAATCTTCTTAGCTTTCACGGGACTAGACTCTTCTTGACTAACATTCCAAAGATATACATTGGAGTCCTCACATGCTGATAAAATATGTTTCCCATCAGAAGTAAATGATGCACACATTGGGCTCCCCGTGCTAAGGCCTAAAACCAAAATAAACAGAACCTTAAGTATCAGAATATATTCAAAATGAAGATTAATGCACCAAAACTAAGAATGATAGTTAAAAACCATGGTTGTCAGTATTAATTTTGCCAACAAAAAAACGACTGAACAAATTGAACAAAATATTAACCTGTTTAATCCTACAAAAACCAAATTTGTACAGATATGCTGGGGACAGGAGAAAATTATCAATATATGTAGGAATCAGACAAAAGAGCATACTTTTGTACTTGCCAATAACATTAATCCCATCAAGGATTCTGACTTGTGAATCAGCACATGTAACCATAACTTTGCTAGAATCTTGTGGAAGAAACTGAAATAAATAGCATATAATCAGTTAACAACAAAAAAACTGAGTTTACAAGTACAAGAGAGAAGCCAAAATCGCTCACTTAGCACAAGAAGCAAAATAGATTTAAAAAAAATACCTGAAAGCCAGCTATCCCTCTTCCAGGAAGTTTCTTCTTACCAATTAAGCATAGTTGAGAATCGAACTGCAAGCGATTCTCTGTTCAAGCAAAAAGGAAACCAGTAGAGTTAAGGGCCTAGCTCAAGTCTTATGTGGTTGTAACATGCCTAATGAGAGTCATAACATCTTAATGATAACTTGATTAACATTTCAACGCATACAGAATCTTGTTACTTCCTTGTCAAGATCAGTAATTTAATGAAATATTAGCATAAACCTAACCTATCAATCAACAACTACATTTCAAAAGAACATCAAATCAAATGTTTAATAAATAACTCGAGTGGAAGAATTATAGTATTACTTTTATCATGATTATAATATAACATCAACAACTGCAAAATCATTCTGGAATCTACACATCACTGGTTTAACTTGAGGAAAATAAAATACTAAGATATATGAAAAAAGATGATACCTGATATATTATAAAACCGACAATTGCCTGCCAAGGAGCCGATAATTCCTCCCTGTATAAAGTACATCATCCATCTGAAATCATTTCTTATATAGTCTATGTTTCTATAGAACTAAAATTTGCTTGGAAAAATGTTACCTGCCCATCAGGCCGATAGCATACAGCAGTCACTATATCTTTGATATCCATCCAATCAACAACATGGCAATCCAGAATTGCCCAGATGCGCACTTTTCCATCTATAGATCCACTAATGAAATAGTTATCATCCACAGGATTGAATTGTATGCACGTCACTACAATACATTAACAAATATAAACAAATTGTGAGATGATATGTGATGACATAAACAAATTAGGATAATAGCTCAAGAAGACTGAAAAGCAGAAGAGAAATGAAGCAGGGCGCACCATAATTGCTGTGTGAGAAAACTTTCAAGCATCTGTCTTCATCCACTTGCCAAAGACGGACAGTTTTGTCAACTGAAGATGACAGAAGATACTGCACCCAAGATGGAAAAACCAAATCAATCTCTCTGAAATTTCATTAATACCTAATCTATGCTTAGTTCATTAAATAACTGAATTAATGACATTCACTCACATTATTCTTAGACCATGACAGATCCAAAACTTCACCTTTATGCCCACGAAACTCACGCAATGGTTTCTCCATCAACCGGAAGATCTTTGGAGGGAAAACAATGCAAGCTGAATCTGCTGTTTTCTTCAGGTTCTTCAATTTGCTAATTTTTTCTTTATCCATAAACAGTGGTGTTAATTCAGAGAAATTATTCACAGTAAAATAAACGCAGGACGGGTCAATTTCCGGAATGTCAATTTCATTACATCTATCTTCCTCAACCACTCGCCACAAGCGCACAACCCCATCTTCACCACCACTGGCAAGATAATGCCCATCAGGACTGAATTTCATGGTTAAAATTGAACCTTCATGAGCTTGGATATCTTGCCTCATGTAAAGTGCTGAAAGTTCCTTGGTTTGCTTCTTGGATTGACGGACCTTAACTTTCTGAAGTCTACACCCTGACACTGCATTATTCTCTTCTTGCCGCCTGTTATCACCGTCCTCTTGGCCATCCATCATGCACGTCATTGACCGCAATCTTCTGAACCAACCTTTTCTGTCCTTATTGGTCCTCACGGGAAAAGCATCACCTTCCCTTTCCTCGACTTCCCTATCTCGGAAAGGAGACACCCTAGAGGGATTCTTAGAATCCTCATGCTCCCGAGCAACAACCAATTGATCCGAATCCAGATCTCTTCCATCACTCATCTCCCTATGCTGATCCACATTACCCTCCAAATTCCCATCTTGACATGGAAAATTATCCACTAAACCAAACTCCCCTGAAGAATTCACACCATCCCAACAAGACATTGAGGACCGGCTTGAACAGAACTCCTCTTCAAAAACACAAGTTCGGGTCACAGCACCGCTGCTATGTTTTACTCTATCCATCACTTCACAAACATCTACTGAGTTTTCAAGGGCAATCCCATCATTGTTCAGTCCCATCCTCTTCATAAACTTGCCCCTACGCTCTCTCACACTCCTTGGACTCTGAATCCACACTTCATAATCAAAACCATTGGACACCCCTTCATCAGGTCTTTCAGCCCCAATGGACACAGCATCGTCTTGAGCATCGAAAAACCGACACTCTTCGTCTTCACTGAAGCTACCCATGATTCTTCGAGTTCAACCCATGAAAAACCCCCCCTCAAAGAATCAACATTAAGCCTTGGGAATCTGTCAAAATCCAATTTTTTTGCACCACGGACGAAGCCACCCAGATCATGAACTACATATATTTAAAAAAAAAAAAAAAAGCAGCACAGAAACCAATATTAGCCAAGATAAACAAACATTTCGCTGAACCACACAACAACAACAATAATTTAATAACAAAAAACAGATACCGAGAGATCCAACATAGATCCCAATCCATCCCCATTTAACCTAGTCTTAAAAACGGAATATGCATTCCCCAATTGGGAATGCAAATAAACCACTACCCAGAAATCAAAAACCAATTTTTATTAATAATGCACATAAATTCAAAATGAACCGACAGAGTAAGAAAAAAAGGGTATGTAGAAACTGCAAAGCAATAAAAACCAACCAAGACAGAAGAAAAGAAATGAACTAACAGAGAGAGAGAATTTGAAAGAGGAAGAAATAGTGTTGGAAGCAGCAAGTTTTTTCGAAAAGAGGAAAAAGGGGCAAAGAAAAGAAAACGAAATTTGCTTACATTGAGTGTGTGTGTGTGTGTGTTGATGATCAGAAGAAGATATCTTAGAAGGGTGGTGTAAATGGAAGCAGCATCAAGTGTTGCGTTGCGACGAGACGAGGAAGCAAAAATGAGGAGCACAACGAATGAGCAAAACCGAAAATACTAAGTGGAATATATATGTGTTATGTTTAAAGTGAAATTAAAAAACTGAGAATTTTTAATAAATAAAAAACGGTTTTCGTAAGTAAAGTAAAAAGAAACTTTTTAGATTTAACCACGTTAAGACTAGCTGTTTTAAAAAAATTTCCCTTTCTAATGTTTTATTATGTCTAAAAGTTATAAATACTAATTGAAAATAATAATATCAATTTGTTGTTGTTCTACTAATTTAATTCAAACCTTACTAAATAACTAAATTCAAATAGAATTATCTCGAAATAAAATTGATATATAATTTAAAAGTTTTAACAAAATGAGGAAATGGTAAAGGGTAAATTTGGAAATATGAAACAGAGTCATCGATATTGGTGATGGTTATGGCTCAAGGAACGAGATTCGGAGAACACTGCGCAGGGATGTGTTGTGTGCGCGCAAGTCGCAACGCATTCTCTCTCTCTCTCTGCTACCCTTCTTCCCTCTGTCCTGTTCTTGCGTAGTGTAATTCCGAAAATTATAAATTTTAAAAATAAAATAAATAAGTTAATAAACGACAATACGTGTTGCTTTTATAACTCTCTGACCCTGTAATTAATAAATTGTTTACTGTAGAATTAATTTTTGCTTTTTATAGGTCTTAAATTTGAATTTGAATGGTAAAATCTAATTTTCCGATTATTATGTGTCACTTCAACACAGTTTATACATTTGTGACAATAATAACATGCGGTTTAGTATTGGGTTTACTTTTGATATTGCGTTTTTCAGGAAAGAAAGTTTCTCTGTTATGTTTCTTTCTTTTTCTCTGTTTGGTAAAACAAAATCTCTTATTTCTGTTCAATGACCAAACACTGCTAAAATGTTCATTGCAGCTGCTACAACAATTAACGCAGACAGGTTAACCGCGGTTTTCGAATAGTTTATTTTTATATTGAAAAAGAAAAGTAGTAATGTTGAAGAATCTCTTTAAAAAATTGTTTTTTAAATTGTATTTTCCATATACCTACTACATTTAGTAATAGGTTAATCGATGTATTTTTAATATATTTATTATTAAATATATTTTAATTAAATTTCAACAGAAAACAAATGAGCTCACTTTTTTTTTCTTTTAACGCCGTCCACATTGAATTTGTCTAATAATAAAAGGTATATATGATATTAGTTTTTTTAGATCCAATAGTCAAATGATTAACTTACCAAAAAATAGTTTAGTGTTAAATAATTTGTGTAAAACTTTAATTTTAAATATTAGTATTTGAATTGTTAAAAAAATTTAAAATGGTTATTTTCTCCCGGGTCAGGGTTTTTCTAGCACCCTTTTATTCTAAAGAAATATTTATATATTATCATGATCTTAGAAGATGATTGTTAATTGACAATTGTTGGATCGAAGTCAAGATCCTTTCTCATTGTATAAAACGGGTCTCAGAATAATCTTTATAAGTTAAAGTGACATTTTTTAAAAAATAAACTTTATTTTTCCTAAAATAATTCTACAGGGTTCGATAATTTAATGAACATATTAAATATATTTTATACTGATAAATATGTTTAGTTAAAATTAAATTTAAAACTTTTTCTACAATCTCAACTTTCATTTCTAACCGAATTTACAAACAACTTGCGGTGCTATTTAAGTTTACATATATATGTTTTAGTTTTTGTACATATAGTAATATGTTGGAACCTTGTTGCTTGCTTTTATTAATGTATCACATGGCTATATCAATTATGTAAGTTAAAATTTTGAATAGCACTAACAATATATTACATGAATATAAAAGGAGTGGAAGTTCAGATTCACGTGAAATACATCTACTTTGTTAATTGAAAATTTAAAATCAATAATTAAAATATCACTTTAAACAAATTAAAATTATTTGAATGGATAACTAAATAGAATATATTTGATCAACAGGATAAAATGGAATAGAACAAATAGAATAATAAAAAATATGATTATTAATAATAATAATTAATAATGACAACAATAATAATATTTTATCCTATTATATATCTCCAAAAGCTTATTAAAAAATTATTCATCTCCAATACACATAGAAATCACATGTCCCTTAAGTATGTCTCATTTTTTTTTATCCATCACCTAAAATATGTCAGGTCAATCAATTAATTACATTAGCCATGAATTTAATTTCCTATATTTTAAGGGTCAATATATACATTTTACATGTGGAGTTATAATGTCAATAAGCAAATAAAATAAACACCTGACGTTAGCAAAAAGTTAACACTCGATTAGATATTTACCATACATTCTTTCAATAGGTAAAGACCACAAAAACTATCTTTCACGAAAATTTAACTATTTTATTTTAACTTGAGCTTGATACCATTTGTCGAGTTACATCAATTCCTTATTAATTGACACATACATTAGATGATATTTTCAATTTCAATTTGATTTTAAATTTTAAAACATCCAATCAAATTAATATCATGGAAATACTACTTTTCTATTTTTTTAAGTAAGGGACCTAATCCAAGTTTATTAACATATTGAAATTTTATAACTCTAGAACTAGTGTGTCTCGTACCATCATATATTAACAAGTTCCTAACTTGTGTAAGAGGATGTTTAAGACACAACATGTTCGGTACCGGATTATATATAATAAATATTTGCAACTAAAATGAAGTCAAGAATACTAAAATAGAACTTTTATTGTGTCAAAGAAAAGTAAAAGTTCGTCTCTAATTATAAAGAGAGAATAATAATACTCTATCTTAGCAACAGGAGAAACAACACTAGGAAAACCTTATAGGAGAAACTCTAAATTTTTTCTCTCTAGATTTCTCCTCTATGTATGTATCTATGCCTAAGATGTTAAATGCTCTTAGAAAAATAGGATGATTGAAGCTTATGACAAATACATCAATTTATAGGTGAAGTTTTGGACTTCAACCTGTGATCACCCATAGGAGTGGGAGATTTTATCTCCTTCTCTCACATTCCCATGGTAGCTACACAATAGGAATTATCTAGTTTTCATTTTTCTTTATTCGACCTTTATTTTATATTTTGATTTTTCTCATATGCTACAAAATGGCTTTAGACTTTAACGTCATTTTTGGTTTGCATTAATCTTTCTCTTCCTACCAGGTTTATGTTGCTTGCATCTTTAATAGGTCATACGAAGATCTACACCATGTAAACTTGTCAATGTTGATGGGTTTCATCATGGCATTTGCTAGGTTTTCTTTACTATGGATCTTCTGCATATCCATGTATCCTTCTTTTACTACTTCTTTAACAAAATGATATTGAACACCTATGTATTTCGTCCTAGAATGAAAGGCTTAATTCCTTACGATATACAAGGCACTGATTGTCACAATGCATGAATTTGTTGTTGCTTGTGCTCAAGTTCTTCCATTAACCTCTGAATCCAAATTTCTTCCTTGCATGCTTGTATAATTCCATATATTCAGCTTTGTAGTAGACAAAGCTACAACTTTTTGTAACTTTGATAACTAGGTTATTGCTCCTCCTGCAAGTGTGAGTACATAACCTGTAGTAAATTTCTTTTATCAAGATCACTTACAAAATCCGAACCAACATATTCTTTGACAATAAGCTACACATGCTTTAATCATGTACACCCATAGTCTCCTAGAATAATCATAAATGAAAGACAAAATATTTTGCTCCTCCTAGAGACATTTTCGACAACTTCCACATGCAAGAATGAATCAAATCTAGTATGTGGTTACTAGGAATGGCAACAGGGCAGGGCGGGTGTCAGTAGTATGTTACCGCCACCCTAACCATGAGTACAAGACAAGTGATTGGTACTCGCAGATCAGGTAATGGGTATCCACAAGTATTTATCAATATTTACTTTTAAAAAACACTAATAATAAAGAAGAAAATATGGTATAATGTACTAAATATAATATTATTTTAGTATAACATAATACAAATTAATATTGTATCATACATTGCAACTTTATAAATTAAAAGTATTATCATTAAAAAATATTAAAATTATTTATCCCATTATAAAATAAAAAAACCTAAATATTTGAGTATATTTTATAAAAATAAATATTAATAATCAAGCAGGTACCCACGAGATGGGTAGTGTAATACTGCTACCCACCTGTTTAATGAATATACGAGTACCCATTGTTAGTAACCCGCAGATTACCCACGGGTGCTGGTTTTTTACCAGTCTTCTAGCAATTGATCTACCAAATGTTAATCTATGCTACTTACTTATCACTTAGTGCTCACATAAAATAAACTTACTTATTTCAGCTCGGGTAAGAGATTGTGTTTTGCAAGGACCTTTAAGCCTTGTTCTGATATATGACCTAGTTTACAATGCCACATCATCATTGTTTCTTATTGACTAGCATTTGTAACTGATGCATTTGCCTTTTTCAATGTATCTCCTAAAAGCATTCATAGATTAACTATGATCTTCTTTACCTTTATCAATACAAGATTGTCTTTAACCACCTTTAAGATCCTTCCTTTATTTGGATCTTACACCCGAGGTTATCTAATTTCCCAACAACCAATAAGTTCTTCTTTAAACCTTTCACATGTTATACCCCTTGAATTGTGTCAATAGTATCATTATACATTTTTAATTTGACAGTATAACTCTAATAATCTCTAAGGCATGATCATTTCCCATGAACATAGACCCTTATAAGATAGGCTTATAGGTATAAAAATTAATCTTAGCGAGAAGTCATGTGTCATGTTGCACCATAATCCATGATCCAAACATCATTAAGTTGTTTTTTTACCTTTAGAACCAATTATTATTCGCTATATAGGATTTCTCCATCACTAGAGGTACGCGCAACACAACCTTGAGATGTTATTGCTTCAGAGCTCCTTTCTATACCATTCTTATTGTATCAACAATCTTTCTTCAAATGCCCTCTCATACTATAATGGTAGCACTTGCACTCTTCCTTCTTTGGGATTCCGATCTACCATGATTTTGACTCCTACTAAAGCCACGCTCCATTGACCTCCCCTTATCACTGCTAAAGCTTATGCTTGCTTTGAACTTTCCATTCTATCTTTCTTATTTCTACATCTTGATTCTTCTTTAAGAATGGCGTTAGCCATATATCAAAAGATAGAGTCAACAATATTATTATTTGCAATGTTAATGTCGAGTTGATTATATGAATTTGGTAGACTTTGAAGGCGAAGCTATGCACGCTTATTTTCCATTATTTTGAAATTTGATGCCACCAGTTAAGAAAATAATATATTTTGATTGTTGATATGATCAATCACAATTGACCCTTCACTCATTCAAAGTGTAAGTCTTTTCTTTAAGAAAATTTTATTGTGAAGGGACTTAATCACATATAATTTAGCTAGAACACCTCAAATCTCTTTTGCATTTTTCTTCTCTACAACACTTGATAAGGCAAAATCAACCATTGCCAAATGTAAAATTTCAATAGCACTATCATCGCCCTCCTTCCACTTATCATTTGTTATATTTACAGGCCTTCCTTTAATTATTGTTAAGCAATTGTCCTTCCTCAAAATTGCTTTTATTTTTAATTTCCACAATGAGAAATTATTCCCATTAAACTTCTCGATCTTAAATTTTACTGCCATATATTTTTTAACTATATCAACATGAACAACAATCGATAATGTTTCTAGCATGAGTTAACAACCTTCGACTCTAATACCACTGTTAGGTACCAGAGTATATATAGTAACTATTTACAACAAAAATAGAGTCAGGAAATACTAGAACTGAACTTTTATTGCACCAAAGAAAAGTACAACTTCCTCTCTAATTATAAGTAGAGAATAATAACACTTTGTCTTAATAATAAAAGAAACAACATCAAAAGAAACTCTATCTTTTCACTCTAGATTTCTTCTTTCTCCATACATCTATGCCTAGGATGCTAAAAGCTCTTAAAAAATAGGATGACCAAAGCTTATGACAAATGCTTCAATTTATAGGTGAAGTTCTAAACTTTAACCTTTGATCACCTATAGGAATAAGAGATTTTCTCCCCTTCTCTCACATTCCCACGGTAGCTAAAAAGTAGGAATTACTTAGTTTTCAATTTTCTTTATTTGACCTTTATTTATATTTTGATTTTTTTTTCATATGCCATAAAATAGCTTTAAACTCTAACACAACAAAACTTCACTTTGACTAAAGAGAAATCAACTAAGCTTCATCTACTTATTTTATTAGCTTACTTAAAAACATGTTCGATTTTAACTTCACTCAATCACTCCACATTTTTTCTTATGCTTAACAATGGTAATTTGCTTCCAATTACTCCTTATAATTCACCTGAGATATAGTGGCAAATAATAGCAAAATTAGTTTCAACTTATATTTTAGAAATCTGCATTTCTGATGTAATTTTCAAGCTATCATATACACCATATGGTTTTTGTTAGGTAAGTCGGGGATGGTTCTAGTCTCTTGGTAAATCTCATGATCCAATCCCTCTTATTGTTTTTTATCACATCTTGAGGCAGCTTTAGTATCCCTTCCTTTGCTGGCTCTATCTATGTTTAAGCAATAAACATCCTCAATATGTTTCTTCAATTTAACTTTAATCTTATGCAAGGTCTACTGATTTATTTTCTTTGTTGTTGCATGTCTGTAATAAATGCATTATGCATAAATAATTCTCAAAGGTTGATTTGGTCTATTGAAATTAGCTTCATAAAACTGTTTATTTCTTAGTCTGCAAAGTAAATGACAACTATATGGCCATAACCGAAACAATTCATAATTCTTTTCATCTTCAAGTTCCTTTTTAAATTTAGTATTATCTACTCCATGAATGGTGCCTCCATAAACTCTACCATCTTATTCCTGTAAATTAATTGATTCCAAAGTGTTACAACATAAAGACGTCCTCTTAAGACATAGATGATATTCTCATATCCACTGTAGTTACGGGTTGTATTGTCTAGTTCCAATATAGCTTTGCAGGAATTTTTCAATAGTCTCTTGTGATTAATCTACTGAATAAATATCTTTACAGCTCCTTTAATTTTCCATACATTATGAGCCATGTGTTTATTGACATAAAAAAGGTTAGGAATCGATGTGGTTGTTGACTCGGGGTTGGAAGGGTGGATATGAATTGGTGGTCGTGGTGATTGAAGAAAAGGAAAGAATTAGAGATTAAAGGGATTATTTTATAATTTTAAAATTTGAAGATACTAAATTTATTTATTTTTATCAAAATTTAGCTTTCATTTAATTTTTTATTTTGAAGAATTCAAAAAATATATTAAATAATAATAAATTGATTACAATATATATATATATATATATATATATTAAATACTCATTTTAACCATGCCTTATGTACCAAACAATGATGGAGGCTATAGAGAAGCATTTTTCTTCTCTCTTTGCTTGTGTGCTTAAAGTTAGAAGTTTCCCAAAATCCTATTGGGTTAAAGCACTTAAGGGATCTTGTCTGAGTTATGTGTCGTTTAGCATGTCTAATGCTGGTGGATAATCACTCAAACGGGATGTGGAAGATAGGGAATGATATTCACATATAGGAAGACCCTTGGATCGTAGATGTTGAAAACCACAAACTCTATATAGGGGAATCTATGAATAAAGATAAGCCACTAAATCTAGTGAGAGACCTCAGTAATTTTGAAACTGGTGATTGAGACTATGCCTTATAAGATAGTATTCTCCATTCTTATACTGTTAATATGATTCTCTGGATACCATGACAAAGGTTTGTGTTGAATGATATGTTACCATGGCCTTTAGAGAAAAACGGTGAATAGTCAAGCAAGATAGTGTACCCGTTCTGTGTTTGTTAAGATACGAGAAAAGAGAATCTGGTCAACAAAGACAGTCCCCCGATGCAATGTCCTTAATTGTTGTGCATGTCAAAATATCCTTCCTGAGGTTGGTAACCTCATGGCATGTCAAGTCCCAATCCCATCCAAGCGTCCTCTAGTGTGTTAGGGTCTGAGGGGTGTGGTTTGCATATGAACTTAAGATCAAGATCGGGATGATTCACGTTTCAAACATGGATGGCTAAATGGATTTCTTCTTTAGGATAAATGATAAAGTAATGACGATGTGATTAAATTTGATCACGTAATCTAGGCTTGAAGAAACACCAAGGTCTTCAAAGAGGTCTTACTTGATGTGAATCAAACATTAGAGATGGCAAGGGGTATTCAATTGCAAGAAGCTCATAATGATCATGTGAACCATCATCTGAGCCAACGACAACTATGGTATATGCCTCCAAAGAGTGTATGATAAGTCCTGCAAGTGCGCAAGTCTATATGTAATATAAAATATCCTATAGGGACTACATCACTGAGTACTGGTTGGGTTATCAGACCTTAGTTTGAGAAAATAGTGATTGAAGGTTTCAAAGATTAAACGCATAAGAGGTAAAAGTTAAATAGTATAAAAAGCAATTAATTAAAAGTACTCTTAGGGTTTTAGTTTCATTCCAATTGTTAAACATTTGCTTTATGATATGATTGACTTAAGTTTCCTTAACTATTCTTAGGTGCATCTCTCCCTAAGGTTCATGTATCCGGGCTTAACCCAACGAAAACGAATAACGCAAATAAGATGTCACAATTCATAAGTGAGTTAAGTGAATTTTAGATATGGAAGCAGACAAATAATGAAATCATAAACTTACTCAATAAGCATATTACAATGTTTATCAATCGGGACTACTCCTAAACCCCAAAAGTATAAACAACTAGTCACTCATGGTGGGGGAGGCTATAACCAATCCTAAACCACTCACTACCATGAATGAATACTAAAACTAAAAAGAAAAGCAATACCTGAATGAAACTTCGTGATTCTCTAAAATACTCTACGATAACTCTCAAAAACTAGGATTACTCTAAACTAACTTTTTCTTTTCAAAAATTGAGCTCTCACTCTCTAGGTCTGCACTCACTAAAAGAAACTTAAAAATTAATTACATATTGGGCCTAGCCCAAAAGGATCAGAAAAATGACCAAAACGCTGACAAAGCCAACTCCATGGCTTGGGCATAGGCCCACGACTTAGCCGTGGAGTCCTAGGCAAATCGTTGACACTTGTTGCCTCACCATTGGACTTAATTCAGTCCAATTTAACCATTCCTTAACTCTCCTTTAACCTCGCTTTATGTTTGCCTTTCAAATTGGGCCTAAAAAGTGGCCTTTTTCTCCTAAAGACCCATAAAATACAAAAACCAAGCAAAAATAGGCCAAAATATAAAAAGGAAGGAAAATTAACTAAAAACAAAATATATCCTAAGATTTATTTTTAAAAAATCAACCAAACTAGCTCTAAAAAGTGTGCATTTTAGGAGTGTATTAGTGTCATCAAGGTTAATATTAACTTATTAGTTAAGCCGTTGTCATGGTTAGAGTTAGGGTTGTATGGAGGAGTGATTTTGGGGACGTTTTTGCAACAACTACACACTAGTTCTGTTGATAGTATCTGAGGTAAAGATTATTAGGGCTTTGAGGTTTGCATGAGTGGTGGAACTATCTATGCAGACATGTTTTAGGTACATGGGCTTTGAGACAAATTGCCAAGAGATGGCTACTTGGTGGAGGAAGAAGCGTGGGGAATGCGTACCTCAATGATATTCTTTATGGTGTGCTATCTAAGACTCTTGAATCTCATGTTTTAACACATATTAGTTATAACGCCAATAAAGTGGCTGACATACTTGCTAGTTTAGCTTTTGAGCACAAGAATAAAGTAAATGTAATTCATTTGGTAAATTTATTTCCTTTTTCAAGAGAAAATGTTGAGTTTAAATCATTAAAATTAGTAATTTTCTTTAAAACATTACGTGTCATAATTTTGTGTTTTTGATGTTATCACTCATTTTAAATAAAAGATTATAAATTTTAATGGTTTAAATTCAATTCTAAGGGTTGAGGTCTAAAAGATCTTTTATATTTTTAATGGATTTATCTAACATGTATAAAATTACATAAATAAAAAAGTCAAAAATAAAAAAATTATTCAAAAACATCATTAAAATTTATCCACTTTGATTTTTAAATAATTTTTACAGAATTCTCAAAACAAAAATTATACTTTAAAATATTTATCGGGTGGGAAATTCTACGGTTTGTTAAGTAAACTCATTTTTAATAATAAAAATCAAATCAAATCTAGCTGCGATGGTTACATCTCCATACATCAATGACTCCTTTCGTCACACGGTCAGCTGTGTCATGATCAGTTTAATTAAATTTTTGTATATGTTTTCAAAACACATGTAGTACCACTTACGAGTGCACAGGTACCCAGTCAAATTTAGATGTAATTTAAGAGTGATATAAAGTAGAATTAGACTAATAAAATATGTTGAAACAAATGTCCTAAACCTGCAAGGAATTTTGACCCAGAAATTCTTTTCAAAAGTACCCTACTCGAAATGGTTCTACACCATTCTTGGGCTGAAAATTTGTGTATTATAGTATTATTGAATATTGATTACTTATTTATGCAAAGAATGAATGACCGTGGATGAGGAATTAGTCAACGGTCAGATACGACCCATAAATTGTTCTTATTCTCTTTATAATTGAAAGACACTGTTCATGCCACCATCGCTTCCTTGTCACCCATTTCCCAGCTCATAAGGCATGGCCAAATACTTCATTCCGAAACTAACCTTATAAATCTCATTTTATGCCCAAAACACCCTTATCTACGCTTGATTTAACTTAATTATGGATTAATCCATATTCTTACATACAACATGCAATATTCTACACTAGCTAGCTCCACGTCTTTGTTTCGATAATTTTAGTGTCCGCTTAGTTTCTAGTTGAGGAAACAGAGTTGAGGAAATAAAAAGATTTAAAAGTTGATATTAATCATTCACCGTTAAAAATAGTCAAAATTCAGTTTAATCATAAAATCTATTTTTAAGTTGATCAAACCGGAATTTAACCAATCAAGTTGGGTAACCAAAGAGATTATCTCAATAATTTATTTAATGGTTGTTGAGAGGTATAATCTCAATAATGTTTACAACACCGATCGATGGGACCTGACTTTTTAAAATGCAGCAAGTTCTTATATATAAAACTAATTTCTAAGTTGTCTATATAATAATATGATTAGTATTGTTCTTTTCTGTTTGCTACTCCCGAGAAAAAATGTATGTTGGTATTTTCTTGGACGCATCTGTTCTAATCTAATGAAAAAAAATTTGATCTTTGGAATATTGCATGAGCAAAAGAAAAAGCATGTAATAGGTCATTGGTCCTAATCTAGGCATTAATATATTAAAACTTATATTGGAATTAAAAGAAACAAACTGTTTCACGTTACATTTCCATCAGTGTAATATTTGTTCGGAAAAAAAATACTATAAATTTATATTGTAAATATTATGGGTCTGTGTTAGTATTTTCTTTCAGACTTCTTGTAATATATTCCTTCTTTTAAATTAATATAAAACACCTATGTTATTTTTTTGGACTTAAATCTTTTGACACAGATTATTAGGTAAATAATATAAATACAATCATAAAATATAGTATGAAGTTACTTCATTTCGTCTCTTCACTATATGTGTAGCGTTAGATTCAATCATTATTGATAAGAATATTTTATTGTTATCTAATAATCATTTCATGTGAACTTAATTTTAGGACATAGAATGAACCAAAAATAATATTAAATATAGGAAAATCAATATTAAATATAAATATAACTTCAGGAATGTTTTTTTTTTGGTAATTTAGCTTGAGATTATTATATATTGAAATATCAAATTCATAGTATAACATTTAAACCACACAATGCATTAATAAATTCATGATGATTATATATTGGCAACTTAATATTTTTTCTTTTTCCAGCTTTTCCATGTATGCTACCAAAAAATATTAGCAACTTTTTTTGTTTAGGAAAAATGGAACTATACCAATAAAGACCACGTTATAACTCTTAGTATTTTTTACTAAATGACTTTTTTATACAGTGAATTGAATGACATTAAAGAGTATAATCAATTGTGTCGGAGAAAACATAAAACAAAAATTCATCAATATTCACCAAACTTGGAGGTGAACCATGTTTGGTTGGTATGAGGATTTATCATATCTAATTTTTAAGTATGTAAGTAGAAGTTTGATCTTTAACTTTTGTGAATGAAAAAAATTTCATGGTTAGTCCTTTATTCATTATAAAAACTTTTGTCATTTATTAGCATATAATATTTGAAAATTGTTAGAATTTTTTTTGTTGGTATAACCTTTAACTAAAAAAAATAGTGTTAGTAAAGATTTTAGGTTTTTACTAACAATAAATGATATTATATTGACATTTGATGTAATATTAGCTCAAGTTTAAATTAACAAAACTATTTATTAGTATAATTTATTAAATTATTAATATAAATTCAACTGATCTATACTAACACTTTATTTTTTGTTAGCTAAAGTTATACTAACAAAAGATTTTCTAACAACTTCTAAATTGTGTTTGTTTTGGAAGTTGTTGAAAAGCCTTTGTTATAACTTTTAACTAAAAAAATAGTGTTAGTAAAAATATTTTGAATTTTCACTAATAATAAAATGTATTATGCTAACATTTGATATAGTATTAGCATGACTCAACTTTATACTAACAAAATTATTTATTGGTATAATTATTAAATTGTTAGTATAAATTTAAATGACGTATACTAATAATTTTTTTGTTAGTTAAAGACTATATCAACAAAAGCTTTTCTGACAATTTCTAAATTTTTTTATTAGTAAATGATAATTTTTTAATGATTGTTTAGTACATTGATCGTTTGGATGAAGAATTAGTCTCATAACTTATGGTTGTAGGAACACCTGAGAAACCTTTATTCCAAAAAAAAAACTTAAAGGATATGTAACTTCTCAAACAATTAGTTAAAGTACAAGAATCAAGATGATCACTTTTTTTTTTGGTGAAAGAGGATCACCTTGATACAACTAGTTAATCTCATTGAACTCTTACCCATTTCGTTTCTTTTTATCTGATAATTTTAAAAACAATTTTTTCCTTGTTATTTTTTTAGTTCAAGAAAATATATTATTGCTTATTTTTCTATTATACCATAATTCTTTAAATGAATTGGGAGAGAGAAGAATAATAAGTAAAATTAATAATTAAGTACTCAATATAAAGATAAAGTAAGAAATCGCATGATAAAATATATGATAAAGAATAGAGAATTATATAATAAGAAAAGAATCCAAACTTAATATAGAGAAAATGTAAGATGATAAGATGTTTTAAGCGTGAAAGAGTGTCTCTATATATATAAATTTTCCCTGCATATGTGCTTTTTAACTAACTCATGTAAATGTACATTTTTTACACTAAAATTTGAGATTGGAATCTAAAATATTTGGTTTACTCATTTTTTTCACTATGTCAATCTTAATAGATATACTATACATAAGACTTATAACTTTCTAGAATGTCTATTTTAAAGAAGTTGTGGTTATGACTTCCTAGAAGTTACTCATTTTAAAAACAAGGTAAAGCATATTAGAAAAATCTTTACGGTGTTTACTAATGTATGCAAATTTAAGATCTTCATAATTCATTACAAGAAAATTGTTTTGTAGCCTCTCCCATGTTAAGGATGAATGGACACATATGTTAATGAGAATTGTTTAGAATAGGATGTTGTTTCAAATAGTTTATTATATTTGGATATAATTAATTTATATTTTGTATATACGTACATTCATATTTAGTAATGAAATTAGTTTGCATATTTGATTGTCATTAAATATAACAAAATATATTTGTATATGATATATAATAATTATATAAAATAAGAAAATAAATAAAGTATATAATCAAACAACAAAAAAACATAAATCAGACATTTAAACCGCTAAGAAATGTCTACACTAAAGATTTTCTCATTGATTTATCTTAGTGAGTTGTTATATCATTTGTTAGTGATTTTTTTAAATCGCTAAGATACGATGGCATCTTAGCAGTTTAGAAGGACCTAAACCACTAAGAAAACATTTCTTTGCGGGCCTAACTTAGCGGTTCAAAACCGCTAAAAAATGCCTTCTTTGTTTTAGTGTATGTATATGGTGTCAGAGGGTTGGACCAAATTCAAATTTGAAATGACATCAGACAATGTCCCAAGCTCTATACCAGGTCTTTTTTTTTAAATAAGTTTCTACATTGGATTGAGCATGAGACATTAATGTAAAGGCATAAGACAAGGTCCCATGTCCAAAACACATTAACATGACATCAAATGCCCCTCCCCTACCCTCCTTCTTTTCTCTTTTCTCTCTTATTTTATTTTCCACGCAGCTCCCTTCCTCTCTTCTCCTTTTTCCCTTATTTTTTTGAAATTTCAAATTCCTTTTATTGAGTACTCCATTTCAAGAGATCAAGGTACCATTGTGTTTGTGATAAAAAATAAAGCATTTCTAACCGTTGACTTTGTTTTTTGGCGAGAGGTTAGTTATATTTTGACTTCTGTTTAGTTTATGTATATTGTGTTGGCTGAGAATGTAGAACTGAAAATAGACAACATAACCCTTGAAATTGGTTAAAACATTAAGGTAGATGACTATTACATGTTTGATTGCTTAGTTTTAAGAAAAATATTTTTTTTGAATTATTGGTAGTTGCATGTTGATGTTATTTTTTTTAGATATCCATATTATAGAAATTATGTTATCCAATTTTTTGGTCATTACCTAATAATATATGGAAGTCACTCACTAGCAATGTATTCTTCAGGAACTTGTGTACCAATACACTAACAAAGATTAAAGGAGAACATCCCAATGCTTTTATGTGAGTTGGAAAGAATTATGCCTTCAAGCTTTTTTGATTCAATAGAACATCTCATCGTACACCTACCAAGAGAAGTCAAGGTGGGTGGTCTTATCTATTACAAATGGATATACCTATTTGAAAGATGACTAACACAATCTTTCTTGTTAATTAATTAGTCAATTAATCATCTTTCATTATTTTGGTTTAACAGGATAATTTTACAGGTCTATTAAGGAGTATAATGTAGTTAAAAGTTAAGCATAAGTAGAACGATCAATTACTACCTTCTACCTTCATTATAAGATAACCACTTCACCTCTTGTTGCTTAAAGAACTACTATGTATTGGAAACCAAATATAAGGAATGATCCGTGTAGGATGGATAATGATGTTAATGAGAACTCAATCTCCGTACTATTGAAGGGTGGAAGTGATAAGGACTTCACTAGCTTGGAGGACATTCAAAGGATAAAAGACACATTAAAGAGTCTTAGTGGTCCCATGACTAGGTCAAGGGCCAAGAAGACTATAAGGGCCTTCTCAAAGCTTATAACCCTTATTTCTAGATCCTAAGGTGGGCCCAAGCCCATGGAGGGACTCTTAAAGACCTATTCACACTTCACATGCACTATCTTGGAGAGATAAGCTTCACTTCACTCATTGGGCCTTATTTGAGCCTCTATTCTTTTGTATAGGATTGAGCTAAAGACCAATTAGTTAGATTTGGGCCTTACAAGGCCAAGTTGCTTATTGGGCCACTATTGGGCCTTGTTGCCTTCTTTTATTTTGGGATTTAAATGAAGCCTTTTATGGCTTATCACTTAGCCAAAATTCTCCATAAGAGGGAAAATTATAAATAGTTTCCTTTCTTTATATTTTCATTTTGCTTAATTCATTTCTTGAACTTTAAGTTCTCTCTCTACAAACTTAGAGCTCTTAGAGCTATCTTTGGATCCTCCAAAATGGTGAACTATCTCAAAGTCTTATCTCTCCTTGAGTGGCACGTATCCTCCCCCAATCCTATCCTTTTCCATTTCTTTCTAGTTTGATGTAGTTTTAGAATCATAGACCATCACTTTTCCATTAAGCATGTCTCAGCCAAGGTCTATGGTGAAAAAGGAATTCTCCTTATTGCAAGTGAAACTTAGAGATCAAGGCAGTTCAAGATTAGATACCAATCCTACGTTAGGAAATTTTAGTTGCAAAGGTGAAAAACTATGAATGAAAGATAAAGAATACAATTCTGCTAACTTTCATGTCTTGATCAATTACATTGAAGTCAAGCCATACTTAGAGTAAGTTTTTTTAGTACTACTAACACTCACATTCAACAAACATGATCAAATTCATTGAATCCTAAAAGGTTTAAAAGATGGTGATAATGAAGATGAAGATGATGGTCATACCTATGAGGAGATGGAATGAGATGAATAACGTAATTAATTTATTCAAAATTGTATAATTAATTTAATTTGTTACTTTTAATTTATATATTTATTTATATACATTTTTCTTTGTATTATACAATTAATAGATACTCAATTGTAATTGGACGGACTTCATACATGTTGGTTGCTAAACAATTCATTAAATTTGTATTTATAATTAGCAATTCATTATATTTTATATTAATTTTTAATTGTATTAATTAATTTAATTTATATATTAATTAAATATAATATTAAATATTAAATTTATATTTATATGGATGACATTTCATTCATCTTGATTACAACTGATGATAACTGATATATATTTGGTATAATCTTTTTTAATATTTACAGATTTAAAATTATTTTATAAAGGTCCAAAAGGGAAAATATTTATGTAAAAATAGTTTTTGGGCATGGGACATGCAATCTCATGCCCATCTTACGCCATAGAATGAATGGACGTATCTCATGCCTAAGGGTTAGGACGTGAGTTTTTTTATGCTTAACCATCACATGCCTCACACTCTATTTCTTGTAGTGATTATGATTTCTCTGTTAATTATGATCAACATTAAATGTTTGTATTAATTTTAATATTCATTACAACATGATTTCAAATAAGAAGTTGTCATATATATATATATCAGCAAAATGAAATAACATTATAAAAAGGTACAAGGGGTACCCTAACCCATATACAAATAATAATTAATTACAATTGAGATAAACATAACAAAGGCTCTTTATACCATTCAATATAACTTCTAAAGAAACCATTTAGTCTAAACTTTAACCAGATCCAAGAGCTGTACTAAATCAACTCCAACATATTCTTGACAGACACATCAGCTCCCTTAAAAATCACATCATTCCTTGTTATCCAAATAGTCCAAACAGTAACAAACTATACCGCAACTAGGCCAATTTTACTCTCATTATCAAAACCATTACCCAAAGTACAATCAAAATGTTCCTTTCCACACTCATGCAGGACCGAGCAAAAACCCATCCGAGCAAAACACATTTGCCACAATGCATAAAATACTTTACAAGAAAAGAACAGATGAGAACAACATTCCACACCTTTGCCACAAAAGACACATAGAATAAATGAATTAGCAAACTCAACCCCATATGTAGATAAATTATGTTGATAAATTATGTTTAGTTTAAAGTCGATCAAGAAGAAGCCTTCATCCAAAGTCTCTCACTTTAAGGGGCACGACGTTATTCAAGAAGAATCACACAAAAGATGAATCCCACAATGCTAAATGATGTAGCAAAATACTATAAGCAGACTTCATAGAGAAAAGACCTAATGAAGATGCCAACCAACTCCAAGCATCTGACACAGTCGCACACAAACAAAACTTTCAAGATCATGAAAAAGAGATGACAATAACTCTCATTCCCATACAAAAAACTCACTGCGTCATTTAAAGTCCTAGACCCACACGTCGTCCACACATTCACCCATTTTAGCTATAGATGCATGTTGTTGAGATGAGATTAAGAGCAACCTGTTATACCTGGATTTTAAATATATATCCCCTACCCAACAATCACTCCAAAACTTTGTTTTTAACTTATCACCAACTACCTTTCTTAGATTATATCTAAACCACACACACTCATCAAAGGTTTTTAAAACACTCCCTAAGTCCCTCTACCATTTTGACCCTTTCCCAAGAACCGCTCAATCCCTTGACTCGACACTATTCCCATACTTTGAAACTAGCACTCTACACCACAAACTCTCATGATCTTCCAACTACCTCCACATCCACTTTCCTAACAGGGCACAATTAAAATTTTCCAAATCCCTTACACCCAACCCACCGGCCTCCTTACTTCAACACACTTGTTCCCATTTAACCCAACATATTTTTTTCTCCCCCTCCCTACCACCCCACAGAAAATATCTTTGCATAGAGGTTAGTAATTTTATAACAGAGACATGTGCCTTAAAAAAAGAAAAGAAAAAGAGAGGGAGCGAGGAAAATACCGATTTAATAAGACAGAGATAACCACCAAAGGATAGATGAGGCTAGTTCCAAAGGGACAACTTCTTCTGAAACTTTAACACAACAGGATCCCAAGTACTCCTTCTCCTTGGATTCGCCTCCAAAGGAATACCAAGATATAGAAAAGGGAGCCTTATAATTTTACAATTCAACAGATCTGCATACTTAGCTACTTTCTCCTCATTGCCTAAAACAGCTCCCAACTTACTTTTAAAAAAATTAACCTTCAACCCAAAAACCAATTCAAAACATCTCAACACACTTTTTAATGTCATAACATTTCTCAATGACATTTCACCAAAAAAAACGTATCATCTGCAAATTGCAGATAAGAAACACACATAGGATCTACCCCCACAGGAACACTTTTAAACAAATTCTTCTTCACTGCCTCCCTCATTAATTTATTAATCCCCTTAGCAACAATAAGAAATAAGAAAGGCGCCATAGGGTCACCCTGCCGAATACCCCTCCTTATAGGAAACTCCACAGTTGGACTCTCATTCACAAGAACAGACACATAAGAAGACATCAATCAAACAATTTTCTCATCATATAAAATAAGAAATCCTAACAAATTGAATCATACGCCTTCTCAAAATCCACTTTAAATATTAAACACGATTTCTGCCACCTTTTCACATCATCAATTAACTCATTTGCAACAACCACACCATCAAGTATATTTCTGCCACCCATAAAAGCTGACTGATTCTCACTAACTATCCTACCAACAACACCCTACAACCTTTTAGCTAAAATCTTAATAATAATTTTATAGATACATCTCACTAAAGATATAGGCCTATAATCACCTAGCCTCGCCTGAACTGCACCCTTTGGAATTAATGCTAAGAAAGATGAATTTATGCCTACTAGCAAAACCTCATTATCATAAAATTCCTCCATTATTTTACACATACCCAATTTCAACATGCTCCAAAAGGACTTAATAAAATTAAAATTAAACCCATCAAGCCTATGGCTTTTAGACTCATCACACTCTTAAATAGCTGACCGAATCTCCTCCTCTGTAAGTTTCTCAGTAATTTGAATATTAATCTCCCCTCTAACACTGAAAAATAAACACCATCCAACCTAGGCCTATGCCAATTAACACCAGTGAACTTCTTCTCAAAAAAAAATTTCAGACTGCCTTTAACCTTTACAAGTTCCTCTTCCCATTTCCCATCTAACCATAAACCATGAATTGCACTTCCACGTCCTCTCTGATTGATAACAACATGAAAGTACTTAGAGTTAGAATCACCATCTTGTACCTATTGTAATATAGATTTTTGTAACAATATTGAATCCTCCAATCTAGCAATCTCCCGCCACTCTGCCACAAGATTCTTTTGAGCCAGCACGTCTTCCTCACTCAGCACATCATTTTCCTCCTATAAATCCAACCCCTGAATTTTACTCTTAACCTCCCTCAGCCTCACCTGTAACACACCAATTTTTTTTTGATTCCACTCATTCGATAATAACTTCAATTTTTTAAATTTTTCTCTCAACACAAAGGCTCCCCACCCCTCAACATTCATATTACTCCAAGCCCCATCCACAAAAGCTTCAAACCCAGGTTGCTTTAGGTAATGTTCTAACACTCTAAATGGTCTAGGCCCTCAATCCACATCCATCAACTTTAATAATAGAACAATGATTAAATAAAGTTCTATTCAAAGCCAATTGCATATAATTTGGGAATGTCTACAACCACTGGTTTGAACAAAGAAACCTATCTAAACGACTTCTGGCTAACCCATTAGGCCTATTCCACATAAAACGTCGAACCTGCAAAAGAAGATCCACCAACTCCATTGTGAGAATAAATTCATTAAATAATTTCGTCTCCGTACCACCTGATTTAAAAACACTCTTTCTCTCCTCACAACTCGTGACAGCATTGAAATATCCAAACTCATACCACTCAGAACACTCCCTAAACAAATTTTTTACCCTCAAGAGCTCCTCCCATAACCTTCTCTTTTCCACCAGAAGACACGAAAGACATAAGGATTATGTCTACCTCTCCAACACCTCATCACTCCCAAAAACCCAGACCCTTCCAACACCTGACTTTTTTAAAAATTTGACTTATCCCATACACACAACAACCCCCTTGCAGAACCTATCACCGGTGAAGCACACCACTCAAACTTAGAACCATGCCATAACGATTCCATCAACCTTTCATCCACATTATTCAATTTTGTCTCCTAAATCCCAACAAAATCAACACCCATCTTTTATAACAACTCCCTGACCAATTTTTTTTTTCAATTTTCCACCCAACCCTCTAACACTATAACTCCACACCTTTGTTAACAACTGTATTCAACCCATCGTTTGGTCCTTCAACCAACTAATTATTTCTTTCAATTTTATCATTGACCTCTATATCCACCAAATACCTAATAATATCCCCATCATCCCTATCACCTGTAACACCCAATTTTCTCCCTATCTTCCACAATATGGTGGCGTTTGAATGATTATTTATTTTTATCCAAACAGAACCATCACCAATATTTTCATGACCGATAACTCCTGGTACAATTGATTGAATCATGGCCAAACTACCTACACTAACATTACCTTTATTAGGAATCACTATATTAGGTTTGTCTATCTCACACCAAAACTCCTTCCCGTCACATAACTGCCTCCTCCTTAATTTCTTCTTTGTTTGTTTTTTTTAATTTTTTCCTTCCGTTGACTCACACTACAAGATACTAGGTGTTCTTATAGGACAACACGAGAAGGAATTGGTTCACACAGAATATAAGAATGCCCACCATTATGCACATTCGATGATCTATCTTCACTTTCATCCAACAATAGACATTTATTATTGAGTTTTCCTTGATTAATATTTGTTAGAATCGTGCTAACCAAAACATCATGGTTTTCACATTAACCAATTCATAAAAACTGTGCCTGGAACCTTCATCCTCCACTGAATTTAAACCACAACTAATTAATACATTCTTCAACTTTAACTTATAACCAGTCATCACATCCACTTTATTCGTACCACATGACCCATTTTCTTTATGCATTTTAGTTTCTTCATGTGTTAACACCGCCTGGCCCATGTGCATATTGCGGTCCTCATTTTTGTTCAAATTCACAGATGCCACTTGTCCACATGCGTCATCATAGTTTTGCTACAAAAGGGCTTTGACTAGCTGTCCATATGCACATACTAACACTTTTATCCTACATCCAAAGGAAACCCCACACACCTCACCCACACTAATCTATGACCAGACACTACCCTAGTTCCCATGGTGTGAAAGACTCAAACACAGACACCAACCATACCTCTGTAGTCATCAATAGATCATGTATATTATCACTCTCTAAAGCTGAAAGATACACCAGGTTATACCTCATATACCTCAAACAAATTGCAGGTAAACTTTCCAACACAAATGATTCGTGTAGAGTAGCTAACCTGACAATATCAAACAATCGCCCTACATATCCATTCTTTACCCACTCCATAGGCCCTATATCAATTGACATCTCTTGATCACGGCAAACAGAATCCCTATTATTCTTACACACACCTAGCTTCACATTCCCTCATTCCTTTACTCTCCAAATCTTTGCTTGGCTGCGGCCAATTCTAACAGCTTGCGCATAGGAAACTTTATTGTTACGATGTTGAAACTTTTGCCTAAATCCTGGATTTTGATATACTGACAAGATTTTGGCAATTTGTTTCTCATGTGTGAATCTTAGGATATTAACACACATCTTCATATTCCCAATGCGCACTTAATCTAATTGTTTCTCCAATACCATTAGATCCACCACATCTAAAAACCTCACGAACCTATACTTCCAACCATTTCTGTTTCTTTTTTCGGGTACAAACACCTCCCAAACTCGTCCTCATCGTTGAAACATTCATCATAAATCTTGATAATCCAGTTCTCTGAAAAATTTATGAAATAAAACGACGTCACTCTTTCGTGCATTGACCTATGAATCTTCTTCCTATTCTTCCTTTGAACCTGTACCCCGGAACCCGCATTGTCTTTTCCATAGGTGTCGCCGACACTGTCTCTGTACCCACATGCTTACGCTCTCTCATTGTCACTCATTGTGTGTGTGTGTGTGTATATATATATATATAGTTTTATACTCTCAACCCATCAGAATTCATCTTATATATAACTTGTAAAATAGTTATTCCATAAATCATTGATAATTACTTATATAACTATTTATAATTTGGTGTATGTGTAAAAAAAAAATTTACTATAAAAATATATTTAAATTAAATTTTATATATATATATATATATATATATATATATATATATATATTGGAAACAAATTCTATATATAATTCATCACACGGACACGACTTATATAACAGGGATAATAGTCGGCACAATGTTTTCGGTTACCCTTAATTTATTATATATTTAAGCTAATTGAAGTTAGATATTAGGGTTGTCTCCTTAAGCACCATACAAACCCTAGAAAGTCAAAAAAAGATGCCATCCACTGCTTCCATTTAATCCAACAAAAGTTACTTTCAATCTTGTTTACCCTTTGATCATTGTTGTCTTCAAGCCCTACACCAGCGTTTATCTAATATAGCCACCCATGAGTAACTTCAAAAGTGTTTGGTATCTGTCTTATTATGCTTGATTAAGTCTAAGAGAACAAGTTTAATGATGACAAAGCTTGTTAAAGAGTACCGAAAAAGAGAGATAACTGAGAAAATGTATTTTATTTAATGGGCACCACAGTTGCAAAACCAACAAAGTAAACACTAATGATTCAATGTTTCAACTTTTTGTTCCTAGTTTTTAGGTGGTATAGTGAATTGTACCTGCCATAATGCCGACAACCCTTTCTTGCAACGTAGAAAAATGAATCTGAAAATTTAACTTTATTTACCTTTGATAATAATTAATTAGGGCTTCCACAAACAACCAAAAATAAAATAAAATTAGGCCTTCCTTTTTTTCTTCAGAGTCAATTAAGGGAAAAAGCGAAGACCTTTGATACATCCGAACAAATTCGTGAACAATTCATGTTTGGATTGCAGTATATATCGACTCAGGGGAAAAATAATTTTGTTACACAATTTTTAAAATCTTGATTTGAAATTAAAAATTATGTTTAAGTCTAATTGAATTATATTCTGCCAAATATAATTATTTAGAAAATAGTACTCTTCAACATGATTATATACTTGTTTTATATATGAAATGAAATTATTTGAAAAATAATACTCTTCAACATGATTATATACTTTTTTATATATATGAAATGAAGGGTGTTCTAATTAATTCCTTTGGGATGCTAGAATTTCTTTTATGTTTCCTTTTTTTTCACAAAATCATTTCTATATATAAAATTAGAATTTTTGATAATATATTTTAAAAATACAAAATAATGTGATCATTTTTATCTTTCTATTTTATTTCCTATCAAACTTTAAGTGTATATTTGATAAGATATTTTAACAAGTTGAAAACTTATTTTGCTAGTTCAAAGTATTATTTTAAGCCAAATGAAAATGTTTGGGTAGATAACATTTTAAGTTAGTTGGTGACATTTATTGAAATATTACTTCAAGAAAAGTTTCAAGATTTCAGCTACAAGTAGGGAGTAATTTTTACTTTATTACCCGTTATAATCTCAATAATTTCTATTTCGACGCTTTATTTTATTTTAAAAACTATTTTTTTAAATTACCCTTTACATTTTGTTTAATATTAGTTTTAATAAAATATGTTTTATTGTGGATAAAATTTTAAATTATAAAGAAACAAAAAATAAAAAGTTTTCTAATTTTTGTATAAAATTTCTTTCATATCAATTGTAAAAGATAAATCTTTATTTGATTGAATTTATCAATAATAAACAATATATGTTGAATTTACTATCAAATAAATAAATTTATATCAGATTTATTTTTTTGTAGTATATATTAAAAATATATCAATTAATATATTTTTTTGAAAGGTATATCAATTAATATTTTTTTGAAAGGTATATCAATTAATATAACAGTCCATTATTTTTAAGATGATAAATTTGAGATAAATTAAAATATTTAAAAAAAAACTACAAGTTATGTGTAAATAAAAAATTAAAAGTTATACCTAAATAATTAAGAATGTTCTTTTATGTTATTTTGCATTTAAAAATTATTACCACAATTAATTTTATTAGATATTTTCAATATAATTAACTAATTTATTTGTTTTTAGGTTTAAATACTTTTAACAAATGAAATAAGCTTAGAATTTTATTCAAAACTTAAATTGATTGATTCACTTTACATATGATCCTATTTATATTTCATTTACTATTTAACTTTCCTAACTTTAAAATTTGAAATAAACTCACACTAACTAGGATCATGCTGTATTGGTCACAAATCTTTGTGATCATGGGTGGTCATTATATTTAGTTGGTGATCTTATCTCTTCATTTTAAAATTAAAATATACTCTAACTCCATAGTGTTTATCAATTGAAAAAGTAAATTTTCATTCTATCTCAAATCAACGAACTATTATTTTCTCATTTTCATTGAATCATTGATTTGAGACTAGGTAAAAACAATTTTTTAAATTGAGTACACTTTGAAGTTACAATATACTTTAGTTTCAAAATGAATGGATGAAATCATCAACCAAATACAATGACTACAAATGATCATAATTGCAGCCGAGACAACTAATCCAAATGACTTAGAAATTCATAAAAACATAAAAAAAACCACCCAAAGAAAACTAAAAGACAATCAACAAATATAGCAATAAAAATTATAAAAAATAAAGAACTAAACTTAACTAATAACTAAGTTTCTTTTTTTGATTCATATCATTGCCTCTTTCTTTGAAATGATCTTGAATCATCATTTTTCTTTTGGTTGCAACATATGTCCTCCTGGATTAAATGTTAATCTCTTGAAATTATTCTTTAATTGAATTCCTTTAGCATAATTAATCAAATTCTGAAATATTTTATCTTCAAAGAAGAGATCATAATCACTCTTGTACTCTTTTGGAGACTCAATTTTCAAGATAAATAAAAATTCAAACTTATGAGAATTTTGGTAACTTTTCTTCATTAGAGTCATTTCAATATTAGGACAAGAACGGTTAGGGTGTATAATTGTTAAATCAAAGAAAGAGTCAACAATTATAATCTCATTTTCCCTTTTTTTAATCTTCACTCATAATTGGCAACTTTCTCTTATTATGATTTTCATTCATTTCTTCATTTCTCTCATTCTTTTTTTCTTTTATTTCCTTTTTATATTCACTAATAACAACACTCAATAATTATAATTCTTTAAATTCGTTTTCCTCTTCTTGTCTCTTTTCTTCCTCTTCATTTTCCCTTTTCCCAAACTTTTTATTTCATTTGTCATTTCTCAACACCTCCTTAAAAATTTCCTTTATCTCATTATGTATCATTTCGAAATATTTTTTCCATTTCTCTTCTTCATTTCTTTTTTCTAATTAATTTTTCCTTTCACTTTCTTTTTTCTCAAGTCTCCTATGAAATCTATCAATTCTCTCGTAGAGCTTCTCGATGTGCTTTTTCATCATCCTTTCCATTTCTGTAGTAAGTGCATAGAGAAACAACTATTGACCATTATTAAAAAGAGAATCATAATCTATTTTTGCCATGACTGGAAATCAATGAGCCAAAGCTTTGATACCAAATGACACGAACGCAAGAGGGATCGACTTGAATTTCAATTTTAGTGAATGATATATTTTTTTTGGAGTAGACGACTTAAAGAAAGATATAGATAACACACTCAAGAAATATGTAAGAAGATGAGTGATAAGTCATGAAAGAAAAATGTCACAATTAAAGATTGATAAGTCTTATCACAAGAATAAAAATTATTGATAAAAGAAAAAGTACAAAAAACTCTCACAAAAGAGATAACTCATAATTTTACTCAAAACTCCAAGTTGATTGATTTGCTTTACATGAGAGCCTATTTATAGGCTTTAGTAAACTATTGGAATTTTAAAGGAAGTAAATGTCTACTAATGGTTTCATTATATTCCACTAACTATTTAACTTTCCTAACCTTAAAACTTGAAATAAACTTTCACTAATTATCCTAATGAGTTAAGAACCTATATATAAAAAACCCACCTAAATAAAACTAAAAGATAACCACAGAATATAGCTAAAACTAAATACAAAAATTATTAAAAAAGATAGAGAATTAAACTTATTAATAATTAAGTTACTCTTTTTGATTCATATTAGTAATCATATGGACATTAAAGCCTAAGATAAGAAATTCCAAGCCCATGACTAGAAGAATCAAGCCCGTGATCTAATTCAAGGCTTAGATAAGCCCATGATTAGAGAAAGGCTTAGAAAGGTTGAAGAAATATTGCAACACAAGATGGCCCAACTAAGCCTTTGTGTTGCTCTCATTAACCCAACTAAGCCTTTAGCAGCCACCAAGAACAAAAAAGGGTGGGGGGTCCTCTTGCCTAGGGCCCCTTGAGATTGAGATCTACACAATTGGTAGTTGTTTACCAAAATTGAAATTGATGACGATAGAAGACAACCTTGGACTTAATTTATCCATCTGCCATTGAATCCAAATCTTTAAAGCATGCATAACAGGTACCCCCTAGCTTACACTATTGTAGGCCTTTTCAAAATTGACCTTAAATAGGACACAATTTCCTCATTTCTCTTTTGCTTCCTCTAAGACTTCATTTTTTTTATCACAACTCCATAAAAAATGTTCCTGCCACCTACAAATATGCATTGTGCTTTTGAGATTGTTCTTCTAAGCATTACTGTGATTTTGTTTCCCAATACCTTTGTCAAGATTTTATATACACACATGATCAAGAAGATGGGCTTATAGTCACTGATGCCCTATGGATTTTCTTTTTTAGGTACAAGAGTGATGAAGTATTCATTGGATCCTTTCAGATACTTCCCATGAATATAGAATCCCTTCATCATTCTAATAACATCTTTGCTTATGAATCCTTGTATTTTTTAACAAATTTAACATCCAGTTCATCAAGGCTTAGACACTTCTCCTTTGCATAGCCCCAAAATATATCTCTGATCTCTTTAGTTGTAAACTTTCTTGTAGTCCAATTACTCTTTTTTTGTGATTTTATTAAATTGAACACCATCTAAATTAGGCATATTCCATAATGCTTCATTGAATTTTCCTTCAAAGAATTGTTTTATACCTTCCTTGACCTATCCTTGCTCCTTCACCCATTCAGTCCTTACAAATAAACCTCTAGTTTTGTTTTTCCTCATTCTTCCATTTACCACCAAATGGAAAAACCTTGAATTCAGATCTCACTCCTTAAGCCATCTTGATCATGATTTTTACATAATAGGGATTCATTTATTTTTCATAATCTTAAGACTTCAACCAATAGCCTATTCTTTTCCTCTATCTTGATGTCAGATAACGTTTTGGACTCTTATATAATGTTAAGCTCATTCATTCTTTTGATCTTTTGGTAACCAGTCCTTGGTGTTTCCAAAATTCTTTGTTCCACTTTTTCATCACCCATTTAAATGTTTGATTTATTTTAATACGAATGTGCCCTACCCCATCTATCTTTAGACATTTTTATTCTTTCTCTATCATTTTTAGGAAGCGCTTTACCTGTAGCTAGGTATTGATGACCTGGAATGGTTTGGGCTCCCAATCAGAGGTCATGTCTTTCGCCATAATTGGTTAATGGTTTGAAATTCTCTTGTTTAGCACAAGTTGTGTGAAATTAGGCCGTCTCCACAACCAATTCTTCAACACCAGTACTTTGTCTAGACCGTTCTTCGCTAAACATTCTAAACCAGGTGTAACATCTTCCTCTATCGGGATATCATGTGCTTCTATCTCCTTAATGAACTTATTGAAATCGTTTATTTCCTTTTTGTTTTGTGAGTTAATGACTTTGATTCCCATTCTTTCACCTTCTTTCCTTACCACATCAAAGTCATAGAGTATGCACCAAAATTAGCCTCTAATCCTTTTCTTACACTCTACCAATTCTACCAGAGTTCTTTCCCCCTTATATCATTTGACGCATATACATTAACTATTATATAGGATTAGTTTATTCTATTCCATCTTCCTTTTACAACAATGAATCTTTTCCCCCAGGCCTCTCCTTTGTGGAACGTTTTTTCATCTATGAAATTAATAGACTTCCATCCCTATGGACCACTCCTTGGTAGATCCATTCAACATTGGCATTGCCCTATAAACCTTCACATATTTTCACCCCTACCTCTTCAAGCTTCATTTCTTATGTGAAAGCAAGGTCACACTTTTGTTCAGCTAGTAGCTTCCTAACCATATTTTTCTGGATCCCTCACCCGTCTACTTCTTTTTTCTATCTCTCCATTCCATTTCTTTAAGTTTCTTAATTATCTCTTCCTTACACCTTTTAGGTTGAACCCCTAATTTCTTCTTGTTTACCATATTTTCTCTACCTTTTCTCTAATTTTTTGTCTCCTAAAACTAGAATTGCAAATTTGGATATTAGAGTCTGATATGCACCGACTTGAACATATCTGGTTAGTACATATGGTGCAATTATGTTTTCCTTCCTTCCTCTTTCTCCCCCATTGTTTTTCTCTACCCGTCTTGATAAGGCCTTCCTGTTTTCCTGTATCTCTTATTAGTTCTTCTATTTGGGCTTCTCTAAAGGCCTTCTTGATTCGAGGCCAACTCGTTGGTTAGGGATATCTATGTTGGTACTTCTTGGTGGGTTTCAATGCTTATTCCTTAGGGTTGAGATTCTTTATTCTCTATTTCCTCTTTCTCCTCAATCAATTTTTTAGGTTCGAAGACTTCTCATTAATTTTACGCCAATGACTTGCTTGGTCCAAAATTCTCAACCTAACAAGTCCTAAGGTTTCAAGATTTTTATCAGCCTAACTAGTTACTATTCTTTGGGGGCATCAAGCACATGACATTGGTTGTGTTCACCCTATTTTTAGCTATCACGGGGTTGTTTTACTGGCCTAATATGTAGACATCTTTGTATCTTTCGAATTGCTAATCCACATGGGCTTGTAGTATGGGCCCACTTGGTATTAATATTAGGATATACTCTCATTTGTCTACATTTGCCAAAGCCATTTGGGCCAACAAAGAAGGTCTAGTATAGTCTTCATTTGTGATTTCCCGAGTTAATGGGCCTCTCACTTTTGCATACTCTCATTTTTCATTGTCTTCTAGCCCAATACATTTAGCTTGATTCCTCACTTATACTTATTCATTTCATCTTCCTCACTTATCCTAAGATCCTTATCGTTTATATTACTGACATCCTTGTTCACGAATGCTCCCTGACAGGGCCCGCAAGCGCACGGGTTATGTCACGTAATATAAAAGATTATCGTTCTCCACAGGGACTGTGTTCAAAGTACCAGCATATTGAAATTTAATTATCCACACAATTGATTTTTAAGATTTTTATAAAATAAAGCACAAATTAAAGTTGCACAGAATATGAATAAATATAAAAATAAAATTTACTTGACACTTAAAAATCAGAGTTGAGAATATCTTGAGATTTTAGGAGATTAAGACTCTATTTTATGTTAATGAATTTTAATTTTTCATAAATAAGAATCGAATTAAGTTTTCCAAGGCGAATTTTCCAAAAACTAATTAATATGTTCCTCTCGGAATCCTATTAATGTACCTAACCTATGGAAAGCACTGCTTAATCCTCAGAAAGGCCCATTATCGTTTTATGAAAACCCCTTTTATTTCCTCAAAAGAATTTTGATTACTTTCACGGTTTTACCGAGGTCACAAAAAGCATTTCAAAAATCTTAGGTTTAGTTCAAAGCTTTCCGGTAAAAAGAAATCTCTCGATTCTATTTATTACCTAAACTTACTAATATACCCGCAAGTATACAGTTTTATCATTTAGGTTCTTGTTAGGAATCACTAAAAGCATTGAGCATTTTTTAAACTAAATAGAAAACAGAAATTTATTTAATTCCAAGTCAAAATAATATTAATAATAAAATATTATCATACCCCCTTTATCCCAAGATAATTAATTTAGCTACTCATGAAATAATTCAAATTCATATATATAATGGAAAAATAAAACATACAAGACATGGTAAAAAAATAAAGACTTACGGGTTTCTCCAAAAGCTCAGAATAGTTTACTACTGTATTTCCTTGTTGCAATATTCCTCCACCAATTACAAATTTAAAAAACTCACTTTTACAATTCACAACTCTTAAAATAAAATAAAGAAAAAAGAAAATAAAAAGAGAAACAAAACAAAAAAGAAAGAAAAAGAACGAAGAAAGAAATAAAGAAAAAAGAAAGAAAGAAAAGAGAAGAGAAGCACGGAAGAAGAAAAGAGAAAACGAAAGAAAGAGAAGAAAAGAAAAGGAATTTAAGCTTATGGAAATTGATGCCTTGGTGGTGCTGTCCGTGTTCCCTTTTATAGGCAAAGGAAGAGAAGAAGTCAGCTTGGAAAACGCGTTGCCAGTTGGTGCAATTGTCTTCTTCTCAGCCGCCCCACCATCACAGCTTGGAGACAGCCTGGATGGTGTCAAGTGGGAGAAAACTTTCGGTGCATGTGACTTCTAACTGTCCCAAATTGCATTATTTTAATATTTCCAATAATTTGGTGCTTGGATTTATTCAGCTGGGCAAATTCCGAGTGGAAAATGGGTCGGTTTTCATCTTTTCTCCAAAATCCAAGTGAAAGCTTGCTGGAGGGTGGTTTGCTGAGTGCTGGACGGTGTTGCATTGTGAAGAATTGGGTCGGTTTTCACCTTCTCTCTAGAATCTAAGTGGAAAAATGCCTTTTGTGCACAAAACCGACTGGAAAAAGGTGCATTTTCTAAAGAAGACCGAGTGAATCTTTGCTCGGTGTCGAGTTGAGGGGTCGGTGTTTGGAAGAAAACCGGTCGGTATTTGGAACAAACCGGTCGGTGTTGAGTTGCTGTGAAGTCGGACAGTGTTAGTTGCTGTGAGGAGATGAGCAAAGCAACTCCGATTGCTTTATTTCTTCGAAACCGATTGAAAAGTGAATCGGAACCGAGTGAAAGTGATTCACTCGGAACTGATTAGAAGGTGGCTCGGAATTGACTGAAGAGGGACTCGGATCCGACTAAAACCATTCACTCGGCTCAGCTTCATGGAGTTCATTCGGAACTGATTGAAGACTCACTCAGGATCAGAATTTATTCAATCGGTTCCCAAACATTTTCACTCGGCTGTCTCTGAATCTGAACCACTCGGTTCAAACTTTGCTCGGATTTTGCTTTGGAATTTACTCGGTCAAATTCATTCGGATACATTCACTCGGATTTGCTCTGAAATAATTCAGTCGGCCTTCATTCCTTGAAATGATACACTCGGAAGTGTCTTCTTGCTTTTTACTTGGAATGGCCTTCAGTCGTCAATCAACCCAGTCGGTTGTCTTTACTTGAATCTGGCTGATTGAATTTCCTCTCATGTCCGAGCCTTGCTTTGCTCGGAAATATAGGTTTCTGACCCATTTCACTCGGTATTCTTCGTTGCAGAGATCTCACTCGGACTTAGTATGAAACTGTGAGAATCTGTCCGAGTGTGATTCAATCCTGGTCGGATTTTCCTTGCTTGCTTAAGGCATTACTCGGAAATGCCTTGTTCCGCTTGAGAATGCCATCTTCTCTGAGTGAAACCACTCGGATTCCTCCTTAGTCAGCATTTATTCATTTCAGTGGCCTCTTCTACTCGGAATCCATTCACTCAGAACAGCTTTTCACTCGGATTAGTTGCAATCAGAAAGCTCCCACTCGGATTTACTTCAATCAATAATCCTTTCACTCGAAGAATAGCTTTGGACATATTTATTGGAGGTCAGTCTCTTTTTTTCACTCGGAATGGACGCAGTCGGGGAAGTTTCCACTCGGAATCACCTCCAACTGAGACTTATTCCATTTCAGCATTGGTCCTTCACTCGAGTCAGCCATTTATCACTCGAAATGGCTTTGACAGGGAACATTTCACTCGGATTTTCTCCAACAGTGCAGTATTCCACTCGCCAATGCTCTACTCTGAGTCTTTCCACTCGGATTTGGTCATTTCTGAGTTATCCCACTCGGATTTGGCCATTTTGAGTCGGATTTCAGTGCTCTGAGTCGGATTTCAGCTTTCTGAGTCGGATTTCAGCTTTAAAAAGAGAATTCTTTCCACTTTGGGCTTGTTCTTCTTGTTTCTTTATCATTTTATGGTCGTTTTTCTCTTGTTTTTGACCCTTTATTACCTTAATTCCTGCAAAATAACATACCCAAGTAGAAAATAGTGGAAAGAAAGCAAAATTCACAATAAATAAAGGAAATACAGTGGATAATGATTAAAATCCTAAGCAAACTAGATCTATTTTATTGTGTTATAAAGCACTTATCAAAATACCCCAAACCAAAACATTGCTTGTCCTCAAGCAATCACCATATTCACAAGATAAAATACAGAAAACACTAAGCTTAATAAACTAAGGAATCCGAAACAAAGAAAAAGATTTATTCAAATGCCAATTTTAATTTACTTATGTGAATCAATTTTCAATGTCAAGACTTAAGATACTCTTCTCACAATTTTCACTCAAGTGTTTCAAGGTTTGTGTATCTCTCAAATCATCATAGTCAAAAAATATTACCATAAGCTTGTTAATAAACCAGAAACTCCACAGTTTAGATAGAAAATATGTCAAAGTCTAAAGGTCTTTCAAAGGTTGTAACGTGGCCTTGGGTTGTATTGTTAAGGTAGGAATTTCAAGAAAAATGGAATACAAAAGGGCTTTAACAGTTATGAATGATTCAAATTATCATCATAAATTTAACAGAGCAAATTTTTGAATTTTTATGGACTTTTTTGGAATTCATTCAATATCATCCTTTTGATTTTCTTTTTCTTTTTCTTGCGTTTCTTTATATTCAATACATATTTTTCTTAAGTCCTTTTTTTATTTATTTCTTTGCTCCATTAAATTTCCAACTTTTTCACCATTAAGAGAATATCAGTCAATGAAAGGTTTCAAGGAAAAATTTTCACTTTTAGGCTCAAAAGGGGCAACTAGGGATCAAATTATGCAAAACTTCTGAGGCTTAAGAATAAGACCTAATTATGCCTTTATCATCCTAAGACATATAATCAAAAACCATTTTGAATCGGTTGAAAAACAAGTTCTAGAATATTAATGACTATGAGATTCACTCAATCAAGAAAATATGGGTTTTGAAAATTTGTTTGATAAATAACCCATTTTGGCTCAAGTCTAATCATGGAAAGTCTTTTCAAAGAAAATTTTAATCACATAAGGTTCATTTAAGCATTTATTTGGCATTTAAACAATCAAATTTTGAAAATTTTACTCAAAATTTTGGGGTCCTTAGATACTTTAGCCTTGTGTTCAAAGTAACTTTATCATGCAATAATGGTAAATTACAAGATTACAAACAAGGAAAACACACATGCATGAAAAATATCACAATCACACAACATAAACAAAACAGTTAAGTTTTCTTACCTACCACCCCAAACCAGAATTTGACATTGTCCTCAATGTTAAAATGGATGATAAAAGTATAAGAAAACTTACCTGTAGTAACCCCAAACCAGCAGTTGACATAGTTGGGTTTTTTTTTTAAACTTAGCTTAAAATGAAACAACAACTTTTTATAGGGTTACCTCCCTATCAGTGCTAAGTTTTAAGTCTTCAGCCAGACTTCTCACCGTTTGGATTTACTCATCAGGAGCATCAAACAAGTCCAAGTCACTTGCTTGTTGTATTAGTTGACCTGTCAGATAGTGCTTTACTCTCTGTCCATTTACCCTAAATGTACCAGATTTCTCACTCCATAGTTCGACAGCTCCGAAGGGAAAGACTTTTGTCACCTTGAATGGTCCCGACCATCGGGATCTCAGTTTACCTGGAAAAAGCTTCAATCTGGAATTAAACAGTAAAACCATATCACCTGGATTAAATGTTCTCCGTTGGATGTGACGATCATGCCATTGTTTGGTTTTTTCTTTATAAATTCTGGCATTTTCATATGCATCTAGACGGAGTTCTTCAAGCTCATTTAATTCCAACAATCTTTGTTCACCTGCAGATTTATGATCAAAGTTAAGAGTTTTAACAGCCCAAAAAGATTTATATTCTAGCTCAACAGGTAAATGACAGGGCTTCCCATATACTAGCTTAAAAGGCGTGGTTCCAATGGGAGTTTTGTATGCGGTTCGATACGCCCATAAGGAATCATCTAACTTAATAGACCAATCCTTACGTGATGTATTCACCACTTTTTGAAGAATATTTTTAATTTCCCGATTGGATACCTCAACTTGTCCACTAGTTTGTGGGTGATAAGGTGTAGCAACCTTATGCTTAACTCCATATTTCTTTAGAAGGGTCTGAAAAGTTTTCTCAATAAAATGAGACCCTCCATCACTTATAACACATTTTGGGACCCCAAACCTTGGAAATATTATTTTCTTGAAAAGTTTAATAACAGTTTTAGCATCGGAATGGGGTGAAGCAATGGCTTCCACCCATTTTGACACATAGTCAACTGCCACTAATATGAACTGATTTCCAAAAGAGGAAGGAAAAGGTCCCATAAAATCAACACCCCATACATCAAACAGTTCAACTTCTAAAATGGTATTCAATGGCATTTCTTGTCTCTTACCAATGTTACCTGTTCTTTGGCAAGCATCACAAGTTAGAACATACTTATGTACATCCTTAAAAATATTTGGCCAATAAAACCCAGCTTGCAATATTTTAGCAGCTGTCTTGGAGGTGCTCATGTGCCCTCCACAGGAAAGAGAATGGCAATGATCCAAGATAGCTTGGACATCATCTTGTGAAACACATCTCCGAATCATACCATCTGCACATTGCTTGAAAAGGAGTGGTTCATCCCAATAATAATGCTTGACATCTGCATAAAACTTTTTCCTTTGCTGAAAGCTAAGATCAGGAGGCAAGATACCACATGCAAGAAAATTTACAAAATCAGCATACCAAGGAACACGTTGGATACTAAGATTCAAGAGTTGTTCATCTAGAAAAGATTCATTGATGGGAATATTATCTGTTTCTTCTTTTTCAGATGTCAACCTAGATAGGTGGTCAGCGACCAAGTTCTCGGTACCCTTCTTGTCCTTAATTTCCAAGTCAAATTCTTGCAATATTAGAATCCACCTAATTAATCTAGGCGTTGCATCCTTTTTATTCAATAGATACTTAATGGCAGAGTGGTCAGTGTAAACAGTAACATGTGAACCTACCAAGTAAGATCTAAATTTATCAAAAGCAAAGACAATAGCTAACAGTTCTTTTTCAGTTGTGGCATAATTTACCTGAGCATCATCTAGCGTCCGGCTGGCATAATGAATTACATGGAGCTTTTTATCCTTTCTTTGCCCCAGCACAGCCCCCACTGCGTAATCACTCGCATCGCACATCAACTCAAATGGGAGTTTCCAATCAGGTGGTTGTACGATGGGGGCAGAGATTAGAGCTTGCTTAATCCTGCAAAAAGCTTCCATACAAGATGAATCAAAATTGAAAGGCACATCCTTACCCAGAAGAGTTGTAAGAGGCTTTGTGATCTTAGAGAAATCTTTAATGAACCTGCGATAAAACCCTGCATGTCCAAGAAAACTCCGAATACCTTTCACATTTGTGGGTGGAGGCAATTTTTCAATCACTTCTACTTTAGCC